>CM063509.1:54614948-54622448 GCA_032207245.1 Pardosa pseudoannulata
ACTGAGAGGTTGTGGGTTCGGAACACGAGCCGGACTAAGATCCGCCTTATCCGTTAAAGGTGAGTGGGGCACGTAAAATAGGCTCATGGTCAGAATGTCATCCAAGTCCTCAATGAATACCTCTGGGGGTGGCACGCCAAGTCTGTGGGTCTTCTGCTTGGTTCCTGCTTCAAAATGAAGAGGACCTACTTGAACGAAGTCTTTCTTTCTTGTATGCAGAGAAGGAGAAAGGAGTAATGATGCGGTGGGGCATTAATTTATGGAATTGCTTCTGCCTCGGATAATTATTCTCTACCTTCCTTATTGCGTACCGTGCATTACTTCAGTTGGTCACAAAGTGACATTATGAAATGAATTTTCATCCAAATTAAATACAATCATTATACCATTCAAAATATAAAACTAATACCTTCAAATAATTGCATTGGTACGTGTATATGTTAAGATGCTCACTCAGCAAAGGCAACGATCTCGTAACTCAGAGGTTGCAGGTTCGGAACCCGAGCCGGACTAGATCAGCCTTATCCGTTAAAGGTGACTGGAGCACGTAAAATAGGTTCGTGGTCACGATGTCCTCCAAGTTCTCAATTAATGCCTGTAGGGTGCAGGCCAAGGGTCTTCTGCTTGGTCCCTGCTTCAAAATGAAGAGACCTACTTGAGCGAAATTTCTTTCTTGTATGCAGAGAAGGAGAAAGGTAATGATGAAGGGCATTAATTTATGGAATTGCTTCTGCAGATAATTATTCTCAACTTCCTTATTGCGTACCGTGCATTACCTGATGGTCACAAAGAGATAACAACCTTATGAAATAATTTCCCTTCCGAATTAAATACAAGCAATTACCATGCAAAATATCTAATACATTCAGTAAATAATTGCATTGGTACGTTTATATGTTAAGGATGTTCAGTCGGAACATGCAATGATCTCGTAACTAGAGGTTGTGGGTTCGGAAAGCAGGACTAAGATCTGCTTATCCTTAAAGGTGACTGGGCACGTAAAATAAGTTCGTGTTCACAATGTCCTCCAAGTCCTCAATGAATACCTCTGGGGAATGGCAGGCTAAGTCTATGGTCTCTTCTGCTTGGTCCCTGCTACAAATGAAACATATCAAGTCATTCTTTCACCTTAATTGATCATTAAACGAAAGGCGCATTTTTGGTTTTAACTAAAATAGACTCAAGCTTGCTTGGTTTGTCCAAGTAGCATGAGAAACAATAACAATGCTAGATATAAGTTTACTTTACACTTGTAAATCAACAAATTATAAAAACTGCATCTAAGTGTCAAGAAATACCAGAAAAAATTACAAAATCATCAATATTCTTGAGCGAAGTCGTTCTTTCACCTTAATGGTGCTCATTAAAACGAAAGACGCAGCATTTTGCCTTAACACTAGAATATGGTCATTTACCGAAAATGCACTTTAAATATCAATATCTCTCTTTTGTATCTACCAATTGCTACGAAAATTTTGACTTTTGCTAAATATTCATTGGTAATTACAAAAACAAAATTTATTCAAATATGTTTGTTAGTTGCTTTTTTAAATTCTATAACCTAGAAACGGCCAGAAACGGTCAAAATGACTGAGGTCAGAAAAAATTAGTGGCATTAGAAACAACAACAACAACAACATATGTTAACCTAGTATTATTTAAATTTAAAATATGTTTTTTTAATTTTTGAAAGACCGGTCAAAAGGACCGTTCACGGCCGTTTTAGGTATATTGGAACCGTGGCCGTCGGAGCGTTAATACGAGAGCCTGCAGCCTCAATAGTGCTTGGTTTGTCCAAGTGGCATTAGAAACAACAACAACAAAAACAACATATGATAACCCTAGTATTATTTTAATTTAAAATATTTCTTATAACTTTTTGCAAGACCGGTCAAAAGGACCGTTCACGGCCGTTTAGGTATATTGAAACCGTGGCCGTCGGAGCGTTAATATGAGAGAGTCTGCGGCTCGATAGTGCTTGGTTTGTCCAAGTGGCATTAGAAACAACAACAACAAAAACAACATATGATAACCCTAGTATTATTTTAATTTAAAATATGTTTTTTTAAATTTTTTGAAAGACCGGTCAAAAGGACCGTTCAAAACCGTTTTAGGTATATTGAAACCGCTGGCCGTCGGAGCGTTAATACGACAGCCTGCAGGCTCAATCGTGCTTCGTTTGTCCAAGTGGCATGAGAAACAACAACAACAACATATGTTAATCCTAGTATTATTTAAATTTAAAATATGCTTTTTTAATTTTTTGAAAGACCGGTCAAAAGGATCGTTCCATGGCCGTTCTAGGTATATTGAAACCGCTGCCGTCGGAGCTTTAATACGAGAGTCTGAGGCTCAATAGTGTTTGGTTTGTCCAAGTGGCATGAGAAACAACAACAACAACATATGTTAACCCTAGCATTATTTTAATTTAAAATATGTTTTTTAATTTTTTGAAAGACCGGTCAAAAGGAACGTTCACGGCCGTGCTAGGTATATCGAAACCACAGCCGTCGGAGCTTTAATACGAGAGTCTGAGGCTCAATAGTGCTTGGTTTGTACAAGTGGCATTAGAAACAACAACAACAACATATGTTAACACTAGTATTATTTAAATTTAAAATATGTTTTTTTTTAATTTTTGAAAGACCGATCAAAAGGACCGTTTTACGGTCGTTCTAGGTATATTGAATCCGTGGCCGTCGGAGAGTTAATACGAGAGCCTGAGGCTCTATCGTGCTTGGTTTGTCCAAGTAGCATGAAAAACAACAAGAACAACAATATATGTTAACCCTATTATTATTTAAATATTAAAATATGTTTTTCAATATTTTGAAAGACCGGTAAAAGGACCGTTCACGGCCGTTCTAAGTATATTGAAACCGCTTCCGTAGGAGCGTTAATACAAAGCCTGAGGCTCAATAGTGCTTGGTTTGTTCAAGTGGCATGAAAACGGCAGTGGTTTCACAGTGAAACCACCTATTAATACTTTTTTCTCTTCTTTTTAAAAACATCCAAAAGATTTTTGTTTTCGATTTTCTGTGTTATTCACTCTTTTATGTAGTAATAGATAATAGAATTTTGCATAGTTTATTTTTCCCTTTGAAATATATTAGTTTAAAATTGCTTTACATGAAAAATTTCGAATTTGATTTTTCTCCTTATGATTTCAAATAAAAACACCTACCCAAAACAACAAAGAAAAATTGTGTAGTTATCTATTTGTTACATCATTTTGATGATAATTATACATTGTTCTTCCAATATAACTTTAACCCTTTGACAGTTTCATTTTTTTTCCAGAATTCGGTCAAAAAAATGTCACATTTTTTTATTGCATTTTTTTGTTCATTTTACATTTTTAAGTAAAGATATGTTATTAAAATTAACATTTCTAATATTTTTAAGCATTTATTACAAATTTTTTTCTTTCTATGAAAGCATCATAGAACTGAAGTTTACCTTTAGTCTCGTCGATATCCAAGTTAATTTTTGGAATTCCAGTGAAAGCAAATCTAGGAGGCGGATCCGAAGGATTATCACAATTAATTTTTAAAAAAATTGTCTTGCTTGACTGATTCCATCTGTACTACTATCAGAGTCACTACTATCCAGGTCATCTAGTAAACTTTCGCTACTATCATTTACAGATAATTCAGTTTCTGATTCCGAATCACAGTTCGAATCACAAGAAATTAGCTCCATACGCTCTGAATTATCCATTATTTAAAAGTAAAATATATTATTCAACTCTTACATCAATAAAATTATCAGGCGGTTAGTAAAATATAACCAGAAAGCTATACACCGAAAGATAACAATTCGTCTTCTGATACAAAACATGCGAAAAACACCTTGCTTTTGAACCCATCAGAGTAAAAAATACAATAAACTGCAAACTATCATTTACTGGATATCTCTACGAAAAAATTGTTACTAACATTGGAAAAAATACGGCCGAAACAGTGCAAGCGAAATAGAAATCAGATTGCCCGTACGTCATACGGGCACATCAGTAAAGGCCCGAAAAATGTGCCAGTAAGGCGTATGGACAAAACAGGGAAGGGGTAAATTAAAAAAACTGTTGTTTTCATGCTGTAAAAGGAAAAGTTTTCACAACTATCCCCCCCCAAAAAAAATGTCCCCCCTCTAAGGAGTATAAAATTTGTTTTCATATGGTTCCTATTTATACTCTTCACAGACTACGTTTATAAACTAATTCCGTTAAATCTGATAGAATTTTTAATCGTGAACTTTAAACAGTTACGTATTGTATCATTTTTAAGGCTCAGTCATAAGAAAAAATTGTGTAATGCCCAAAGACAACGCAATTATTACATAACTAGCATGCGTGGGAAACGAATGTATCTCAAACATTCCAACAAACTTAAAAGATAGGTTTGTATATATAAATGATCGTTATTAAAACCTGGTGTTTAGATAGTTTTCAATAGAAGGCAGGGGACTTTTCAAAAAAAGAGAATTTTTTACATAACGAAAGGGCATTTTTAAGAATGAAAAGGCTTGTTTTATGTAAAAAGGCACTTTTTCTGTTTTTAATAGATTTCAGAATTTATATAACTTTGAAATGGAAAAAAGGGGCACTTCACGTCAAAGTTAAATAAAAAAGGGAAGGAAACACCCTTTAAAAACCGTGAAATGTGAACAACACTATTTTCACCTATGAAAATATAAAATCACTTTTGTTCTGTTTTTCTAGATTTTTAATTAATAAACGTATTTAAATATCGACATAAAATTTATATTAATATCTTGAAATTATGAAAATGAAAATTATTTTCCTCTGCATTAAATACAGTAATTTTTTGTATTTATCAAACACATATATACAACGAACATTCTTAATAAAACACTTTTAAACTGTTCTAATATTTAGAGAAATAAATCTTAAAGTTTCTTTCCAATTTTTGAAGGCTAATACAAACAAAAATTCTTTCAGAAAAGAAAAGTAAACTTTAAAAAAAAGCTTTTCTTGCACAAAGCTGTACGAAACCATTTTCGCTTTTTTCCTGGAGCTGAATAAATGTGTTATCTTTTCTCTCGCTCTTTCTCTCACTCTATCTCTTTCTTGCTCTCTTTTTCTTTCTTTTCTCTCTCTTTCTCGCTCTCTCTCACTCCCTCTCTCTTTCTCACTCTCTCTCTCTCTCTCTCTCTCTCTCTCTATCTATCTATATCTATATCCATATCTATCTATCTCTCTCTCTCTCTCTCTCTCTCTCTATTTATATATATATATATATATATATATATATATATATACATTATATTATTTTATATACATATATAAATATGTATATGTACACATAGTATACACATATAGACATTTATACAAGCGTATCTATCTATCTATCTATATCTATCTATCTATCTATCTATCTCTCTCTCTCTCTCTCTCTCTCTCTCTCTCTCTCTATATATATATATATATATATATATATATATATATATATATATATATATATATATATATATATATATATATATATATGCTTGTATGTATATATAAACATATTTATATATGTACTTAAACACACACATTTACACACATGTATATATATATATATGTGTATGTGTGTGTGTAAATGTATATGTTTGCATACATATATAAATATGTTTATAAATACATAGTATTATACATCTGGGCATTTATACAAACACACACACATACACACACACACACACACACACACACACACATATATATATATATATATATATATATATATATATATACGCACACTAATATATTTATTTCTATACATGAAAAATATATAAACACATTATAAATAAGCAAAAGATATCCTATTTTTAACCACTTGAGTCAAACGGCATAATACACCAAAACCTCATACGGCTAAAATTGAGTTCCTAAACTCTAGCTTCGAATCAAAATATGGCAGAAATTTATTTCGAATGTAATCGAATTTCGTTAAAAACAAAAATTCTCGTGCGGTTCCGAGCGGGCGATATTTTTTTTTCCATCTCCCAATGCTTAAAGACTGCAGTCAGGAAAGACAATACATCCTCCAGTTAAAGAGACGTGGGAATCCACCAAACGGTAACGGTTGCCGTTAAAATACTTATTTTCGTTATCTGCTCGCTAAAAAAGATCGAATGGAAACGATTCTGGACACGGAAAATCGATGCTCATCGATTTCAGAAGACATCAGTTATATGTTGATGGCCTGTAAATACCAACTTCAGATGTATATATATATATATATATTCTCTGAGGTTCGACATGCACTTTTGCGTGTTATCTTGGTGAGTGGGAGATTTCGTTTAGTCTCTCAAAATATGAAATTACTTAAAAAGGAGATAATTTTCTCCTACAGGACTTTTTTAACTCCTATATTTGATATTGTAAGTTTCTATGCAACTGTGTGTTCCCTTTTAAAACAATCGCTAAGGTACATATAAAATGGGTTCTGTGTGTGAAATAATGGTATTGGAATTAAGTGTTTAGCTACCTCTGTATTTTTCGACTGCAGAAAGCCAATCACGCCTTATGATTCAGTTTGAAGAAGTCTGGACTTTACAGACCTGGATCTAGTTTTGCAGTGATCTTAAATCTTTCAATCGATATAATAAATTTATAATCGATGCATCGTAGTAACCTTTGATAAGATTATTTTATAAAAGAATTGATTCGAAATAAAGCTCGGAAAATTATACTGTTGGTAACGTTTAACATGCAGAGAAGGAGAAAGGAGTAATGATGCGGTGGGGC
Source organism: Pardosa pseudoannulata (assembly GCA_032207245.1). Classification (NCBI taxonomy): domain Eukaryota; kingdom Metazoa; phylum Arthropoda; class Arachnida; order Araneae; family Lycosidae; genus Pardosa; species Pardosa pseudoannulata. The sequence goes on from CM063509.1 coordinate 54,621,697, forward strand.
ATTAATTTATGGAAATGCTTCTGCCTCGGATAATTATTCTCTACCTTCCTTATTGCGTACCGTGCATTACCTCAGATGGTCACAAACTGACCTTATGAGATGAATTTCCGTCCAAATAAAACACAAGTATTATACCTAGCAAAATATAAAACTAATACCTTCAGCAAATAATTGCATTAGTACGTGAATATATATTAAGGATGCTCAGTCGACAAATGCAACGATAACGTAACTGAGAGGTTGCGGGTTCGGAACCGAGCCGGCCTAAGACCGTTAAAAGTGTTCGTTAAAGGTTACTGGGGCACGTAAAATAGGTTTGGGGTCACAATGTCATCCAAGTCCTCAATGAATACCTCTGGGGGTGGCACGCCAAGTCTGTGGGTCTTCTGCTTGTTCCTGCTTCAAAATGAAGAGGACCTACTTGAGCGAAGTCTTTCTTTTTTGTATGCAGAGAAGCAGAAAGGAGTAATGATGCAGTGGGGCATTAGTTTGTGGAATTGCTTCTGCCTCGGATAATTATTCTCTACCTTCCTTATTGCGTACCGTGCATTACCTCGAATGGTCACAAAGTGACCTTATGAAATGAATTTCCGTCCGAATTAAATGCAAGCATTATACCATGCGAAATATAAAACTAATACCTTCAGTAAATAATTGCATTGGTATATGTATATGTTAAGGATGCTCAGTAGGCAAATGCAACGATCTCGTAAATGAAAGGTTGCGGGTTCGGAAACCGAGACGGACTAAGA
>CM063509.1:54627448-54629948 GCA_032207245.1 Pardosa pseudoannulata
TAACCGCTTGACCCAGGCATTACAACAACTTTCATATTTTCCCTAATTTCTCAGCGACATAACAGCCTTCGTGCCGTATGAGTTAAAACAAGCCTCTACATTTAAAAGCCCTTTTCACTAACAAGCAGTACCCAATAAAGAATCGCTCTTGTGAAACAACATTGCTCCAGATTCCAGACTATAAACAAACGCCGAAAATTTGGGGAGGAAAGGCTTCAAATCTCGCTTGGAGTCAAGTGCCATGTTATTGTTGCAAAAGACCTTTCCCATTGTTCTTTAATACTTGGGGCAAGGGGTTGCGGCGAGAAAATCTGCTAGAAGCATGAAAGGAGCTGTGGAGTAAGGAGAGAGTAACGCCTAATAGTAGATCGAGACTTCGTTTTTCTCAAAATAGTCATCTTCTTGCTGTGAAGGTCTGAAATGTTTTATGTAAGATATTTTTTGAAGCTGAGGAAAAGGATGGCGTTGCTTATAGTGAGACTTGGTTCGTTTATATGAACACAACCTTTTCATGCCCAGTCCTGAATGACCACGCAGATCTTAGGCCCACCTAAATACTTTTAACAGAATCTTTGGTGAGAAATACAGAGGTAGAGCGTATCTTATCGAATATTGACTGATAAAATAATACCAGCAGTCCTGTTTGATATGTTTTATTAATCTTAAAAGATGCCTTTGCCAACTGAGCTAACCTGGACATTTTCTCTTCGTTCCTGTATCAACATAACTCATAAAATAACCAATAAAAAGATATATTATTTTATGTTTGAGATAAAACAATGTTTTCATACATTTTTTTATATAAAAGGGTTCTTTATATACGGTTATTTTCCAGACAAGGAAATAATTTTACTCATATCCTTTGAATTTTAATATATTTACCATACATTTTGTGTTATATATAAATTAAAGTATAATGTATGGAATATATTTACAAGACAGAACTCAAAAATAGTAAAAATGCAAAAGAATTTTAGCCAAATTCAAAGTTTAACATATTTCCTTTTGAACGATATCTAACCGCATGAAAAGTACGTATAATCTTTATAAATATAGTTCATTGTAAATAATTATTCCTTTAAAAAATATAAAAATATAATATCTCTCTTTAATAAATTCACACATATATGCAATATAAAATTAATACTTGCATGGACAATCAAGAGCACATCTCCTTTTTTTTTTTATTTTTTTATATTTATATCCTTTTTGATTAAAAAAAAAAAAATTATATACACTAAGAAACATATGACCTCAAATATTCTACAGTACAGATCTATAAATATTAGGCTATTATTATAGTTATTATAAATAATATTTTACATAAAGAAACTCATTTGTACTATGTTAAAAAGTCTTATAATTTCTCGTTTACAAATAATACTTATATTTCACTATATACAAAATGATATATATATAAATAATATAAAAAATAAGTATTCTATAAAGATAAAAATAGCATACTATCATATTTCTGAAGTAATAACAACATTGAATTATAAATTCTCATCAAAATAAAGTGTCATTATTATCATAAAATACTCTAGCGACCCATCAGTAGCCAATAAAAAGGATGTATTAAAATAAAATCAAACAATTAATCACATACATACAATAAATTCTCTACGGCATATTGAAACAAGATGCAGAAACTGTGCCAACACATTTAGCACATAAAACCTTCGAAACATATTTCAATAAACAAAGGAACACAGATGTAGACTATAAAACGAAAACAATCCGTAAATTTAAAAAATTAAAGAAGTGATGTCAAGAAGAGTTTATTTTTTTTGAAGGGGTAAAGTTTAGTAAAGAAAAGATTTTGGTTTTTATCTGTGGTTTTTAAAAATAATCCGTTGAGGGTGACAGTGTCGGTGGAGGATTTGGGGAGAGAGGGAATTCTTAATAGGGTGTTAGAAATTTTTTTTGTTGTACTTAAATGGGTTTGATGTTTTTAAGTTTTAAGCGATCGCCAATTTAAATTTAGATTATTGAAAGATTAGCATCATTTTATGGAGAAAAATTTTTTAAAATTTAGGTTTTTTTGAAAATTTACGTTTTGTTATATTTAACCCTTGTATGGAATATATTATGAGATTTTTTTAGAATTTTTGTTTTATTTGTGATTATTATTTTGAAATTAGATTAAATTAAAAATTAATTAAAAATTAACTTTGTTTTAAGCTAATTAAGGAGGCAATGAATGTATTTTAAATCACTATTAAATCCAAATACTATCAGAAACCTATTTTATCGCCGATTTTTATGAATGAAATGTCATCGCTTTACCCGCAGTGCCATCCATCTGTGAAACACCATTGAGGCAAAACTGGCAGTCACACATCCAAATCCACTGTAAATTTCCTAAGTGGAATGGAACAAAAAATCTGTATCGAGACCATACCTTTCACTGATATCCATACTAAATCTCCCGATGTATCATCTATGGATTTTTGTGTTTTCGGACTTTTAAAATCTGCATTATCCAAACGTCGTCCCA
>CM063509.1:54637448-54647448 GCA_032207245.1 Pardosa pseudoannulata
TATCCTTTTTCAAGAGCAACAGCCCTCACAAGAATTTCTCCTTCTATTGGTTAACATGTAACTATAAGTATAGATACTTAAGATAAAGAGAAATACCTTGAGTAGTTGGATTGTCCTAAAATAATGCTGAAATCAAATCAAAAATACAAAGTTTTGATAAGATTTACAGTTATTTCTATTTTAAAATATCTTGGAGTAAAGAACACTACATTACGTATACAATTACATTACTACCAGATTGTCTACATTATGTAGATTAAATTCTCGGTTTTCATCCTTTCCAAGAAAGCAACAGCCATCAGAAATAATTCTCCTTCTATTGGTTAACATGTAACTATAAGTATAGATACTTAAGATAAAGAGAAATACCTTGAGTAGTTGGATTGTCCTAAAATAATGCTGAAATCAAATCAAAAATACAAAGTTTTGATAAGATTTACACAGTTACTCTGTTTAAAATATCTTAGTAAAGAACAATACATTATTGTCTACATTGCGTAGAACGGATTCTCTGTTCTTATACTTTTTCAAGAGCAACAGCCATCAGAAGAAATTCTCCAAGTATAAGCTAACATGTAACCATAAGTATAGATACTTAAGATAAAGAAAAAAAAGCTGGAGTAGTTTAATTGCCCCAAAATAATGCTGAAATCAAATCAAAAACCACAAAGTTTTGAAGAGATTTATACAGTTATTTTTATTCAAAATATCTTGGAGTGAAGAACATTACATTATTGTCTACATTATGTAGAATAAATTCTCTGTGTTTATCGTGTTAAGATCAGCAGCCATCAGAAGAAATTCTCCTTTTATTGATTAACATGCAACTATATGTATAGATACTTAAAATAAGCGAAAAATTCTTGAGTAGTTTGATTGCCCTAAAATAATGCTGCAATCAAATCAAAAACCAGAAAGTTTTGACGAGATTTAAATAGTTATTTCTATTTACAATATTTTAGAGTAAAGAGCATTACATTATTGTCTGCATTACGTAGAAGGAATTCTCTGTTTTTATCCTTTTTCAAGAGCAACAGCCATCAGAAGCAATTCTCCTTCTATTGGTTAACATGCAACTATAAGCATAAATGTTTAAGATAAAGAAAAAATCTTGAGTAGTTGGATTGCCATAAAATAATTCTGAAATCAAATCAAAACCACAAAGTTTTGATGAGATTTACACAGTTATTGCTATTTAAAATATCTTGGAGTAAAGAACCCTACATTACGCATTACTTACATTACTACAGTATTGTCTACATTACACAGATCAAATTCTTGATTTTCATCCTTCTTCCTAAAGCAACAGCCATCAGAAGAAATTCTCCTTCTATTGATTAACATGTAAATATAAGTATAGATACATAAAATAAAGAAAACATCTGAAGTAGTTGGATTGCCCTAAAATAATGCTGAAATCAAATCAAAAACCACAAAGTTTTGATGAGATTTACATAGTTATTTCTATTTAAAATATCTTGAAGTAAAGAACATTACATTATTGTCTACATTACGTAGAATGAATTCTCAGTTTTTATCGTTTTTCAGTAGCAAAAGCCATCAGAAGAAATTCTCCTTCAATTGATTAACATGTAACTATAAGTATACATACTGAAGATAAAGAAAAATATCTTGAGTAATTGTATTTCCCTACAATAATGCTCAAATCAAATCAAAAATCAAGAAATTTTGGGGAGCCTTTTTCAAGAGCAACAACCATCAGAAGAAATTCTCCTGTAGAATAACATGTGACTAAAGGTGTAGCAATTTAAGTTACAGAAAAATATTGAGTGGTTTGAGAGCCTCAAAATAATGCTGAAATCCAATCAAAAACCACAAATATTTGATGAGCTTTACAGTTATTTATATTTAAAATACCTTTGTGTAAAAAACACTACATTACGTATTACTTACATTACTACAGATTTGTCTACATTACGTAGATCAAATTCTCGGTTTTCGTCCTTTCTTCAAAAGCAAGAGCCATTAGTAAAAATTCTTTTTCTGTAGCATAACATGTGATTAAATGTGTAGGAATTTAAGGTAAAAAGGAAATCTTGAGTTCTTTAGCCGCCTACAGTAGCCCTGAAATTAAATCAAAAGCTAGATATAAACAGGAAAGATGATAACGACTGGAAAAGGGAAACATATCGCCAAAGCGAGTGTGGGTCGCCAAGCGATGTCATCCCTCTCTTGGGAAGGGATTTGCTGGTTGTGCAACGAGAAGGTGTCATCCAAAATCCAGTTCCTAAGCCCCAACATCTACAGCCCCCGGGGTCGGCTCAGCGCACGTTGCAAAAGATCCGATGAATTAAACATCGCGAGAAAGCTGCTTTAAATGAACAATATTTAGACAGCCTCGAGAGCCTTCCTATTCGCTGGTGGCCCCGACACGATTCGCGACTAAGGAAGGGGGACTCCGGGATTAGAATTGATTGCTCTATAAACAATCGATTCCTCCATCGATTCGCAAAATGAAATAAATACCTGAATATATAAATCGTATATATATATATATATTGTTATATATATAGTTTGTTTGTTTTATATTTGGTATTGAGTTTCAGTTAATAATTTTTTAACGAAATATTTTAATCTGAAGAAATCTAAAAAAAAAAAAGATAAATGATCTATGAAATACACACCTACACCCACATATGTATAGACATAAGTTTATATATACATTTGCGCACGTATTATATATATATATATATATATATATATATATATATATATATATATATATAATATATATATATATATATATATATGTATATATATATATATATTATAATATATATATATGTATATATATTTATATATTGTATATATGTATTATATATATATATATATATATATATGTATATTATAATATATATATAGTATATTATATATATATATATATATATATATATATATATATATATATATATATATATATATATATATATATATTTATATATATATATATATTATATATATATATATATATATGGTACAGCTGTTTATCAAGTTTGTTTCATTATTTTGTAAAGGCTTGTGATATGTTGTACTTTCCTCATTTAATAATTTGGTTTGTTTTACCTGTGTTTTCAATGCTTGTACCGAAGGTGAGGGTTGTGACTAGACAAAAATGAGTTAAGATGAAATTAGAGTTTTAGTTTTTCAACAGTAATAGGAAGTATATTATTTATTCTGATCCTTTTTCTCTGTTATCAGATATCATATTAGTTTTCTTTTATCTTATAACATATATATATATATATATATATATATATATATATATATATATATATGGTATAGCTGTTTATGAAGTTTGTTTCATTGTTTCGTCAAAGCTTCTTTGTGATATGTTGTACTTTCCTCATTTTAATAATTTGGTTTGTTTTACCTGTGTTTACTATGTTTGTACCGAAGATAAGGTTGTGACTAGACAAAAATGAGTTAAGATGAAATTAGAGTTTTGGTTCTCCAACGGTATTAGGAAGTATATTATTTATTCTGATCCGTTTTCTCTGTTATCAGATATCATGGTTCTTTTTTTATCTCTCTCTCTCTCTCTCTCTCTATATATATATATATATATATATATATATATATATATTATATATATATATATATATATATATATAAGGTATTGCTTTTAATCAAATTTGTTTTATTGTTTCGTCAAGACTTCTTTGTGATACGTCGTACTTTCATCATTTAAAAAATTTGGTTTGTTTTACCTGTGTTTACTTTATTTGTACCGAAGGTGAGGGTAGTGATTAGACAAAAATGAGTTAAGAACAAACTGGAGTTCTATTTTTTCAATGGCATTAGGAGGTATATTATTTATTGTGATCCTTTTTTCTCTGTTATCACATATCATGTTTGTTTGTTTTTTTTGTCTGAAATCATATATGAATATATATATATATATATATATATATATATATGGTATTGGTGTTTATCAAGTTTGTTTCATTATTTTGTAAAGGCTTGTGATATGTTGTACTTTCCTCATCTTAATAATTTCATTTGTTTTACCTGTGTTTACGATGTTTATATCGAAGGTGAGGGTTGTGATGAGACAAAAATGAGTTAAGATCAAATTGGTGTTCCAATTTTCCAACGGTATTAGGAGGTATATTATTTATTCTGATCCTTTTTCTCTGTTATCAGATATGTTTTTTTATATTAGAACATATATATATATATATATATATATATATATATATATATATATATATATATATATATGGTATTGCTGTTTATCAAGTTTCTTTAATTTTTTTGTCAAGGCTTCTCTGCGATATGTTGTACTTTAATCATTTTAATAATTTGGTTTGTTTTACCTGTATTTACTATATTTGTACTGAAGATCAGGGTTGTGACTAAACAAAAATGAGTTAAGATCAAATTGGAGTTTCAATTTTCCAACGGTATTAGGAGGTATATTATTTATTCTAATCCTTTTTCTCTGTTATCACATATCATGGTTTTTTTTTTTTTGTCTTAAAACATATATGAATATATATATGGTATTGCTGTTTATCAAGTCTGTTTCATTATTTCGTAAAGGCTTGTGATATGTTGTACTTTCCTCATCTTAATAATTTGATTTGTTTTACCTGTGTATACGATGTTTATATCGAAGGTGAGGGTTGTGACTAGAAAAAAAAAATTAGTTAAGATCAAATTGGAGTTCTAATTTTCCAATGTTATTAGGAGGGATATTATTTATCTGATCCATTTTCTCTGTTATCAGATATCATGTTTGTTTCTTTTTTGATCTTAGAATACACACACACACACACACACACACATATATATATATATATATATATATATATATATAAATGGTATATATATGGTATATATATATATATATATATATATATATATATATACATACATATATGGTACTACTGTTTATCAAGTTTGTTTCATTATTTCATCAAGGCTTCTCTGTGATATGTTGGACTTTTAACATTTTGATAATTTGGTTTATTTTACCTGTGTTTACTATGTTTGTTCCAAAGGTGAGGGCATATTGGAGAGAGGTATTTAGAGAAAAATAAAAATTTACCAATTATAATGAAAATTTATGGTGTATTTAAGCGTAAAATTAGACATCATATTATGAAATATTATTTTATGTTTCAAGTAAGTTTTTATATTTAAAAACTTTCTTAAATAAAAGTTTCGATTTAAGAGTTTGCTTAGATTTTTGTAGAATTAAATTTACCTAAAATCGCTTACTGATTTTTTAATAAAACTATTAAATAAAAAGTTACGTAAGAAAAGATTTTCTAGTAAATCAAAATATTTTATATCAAGAATTTGAAATAAAAATTTAAAAAACTTAAAATGACATTGTTTCAAAAAATGGAATATACTAAAAAATTAAATTTATTTTTCGAAATTTTTAAATTTTGCTGGATATAGAACATTTGAAAGATACTAATTCCTAAAATTTACATGAGTATTATCATCAAACAGCTATTATCAATGTTAGCACTAAACTGTTCAAATCTTGTCGCTGATAAGAAGGCATATTGGAGAGAGGTACAAAATATTTAAAGAAAAATAAAAATTTACCAGTTACAATGAAAATTTATGGTGTATTTAAGCGCAAAATTAGACATCATATTATAAAATATTATTTTTTGTTTTATCTAAATTTTTTTATATTTAAAAACTTTCTAAAATAAATTTTTCGATTTAGGAGTTTTCTCAGATTTTTGGAGCATTAAGTTTACCCAAAATAGCTTACTGATTTTTTAATAAAACTATTAAATAAAAAGTTACGTACGAAAAAATTATCTAGTAAATCAAAATAAACTTTATATAAAAAATTTCCAATAACCATTAGAAAAATTTTTAATGACAGTGTTCAAAAATGGAATGTACCAAATGCTTAAATTTATTTTTCGAAATTTTTAAATTTTTCTAGAGAAAGAAGATTTGAAAGCTACTAAATTCCTAAAATTTACATGAGTGTTATCATCAAACAGCTATTATCAATGTCAGCACTTAAGTGTTCAAATCTTGTCGCTGATAAGAAGGCCTATTGGAAAGAGGTACAAAATATTTAGAGAAAAATAAAAATTTACCAATTATAATGAAAATTTATGGTGTATTTAAGCGCAAAATTAGAAGTCATATTATGAAATATTAATTTTTTTCATCTAAGTTTTCATATTTAAAAACTTTATAAATAAAAGTTTCGATTTAAAAGTTCTCTTAGGTTTTTGAAGCATTAAATATACCCAAAATCGCTTACTGATTTTTTAATAAAACTATTAAATTAAAAGTTACGTAAGTAAAGAATATCTAGCAAATCAAAATATTTTATATCAAAAATTTCAATTAAAAAGTTAAAAAACTTAAAATGGCAGTATTTCAAAAATGGAATGTACCGAAACACTAAATTTATTTTTCGAAATTTTTAAATTTTTCTAGAGAAAGAACGTTTGAAACATACTAATTCCTAAAATTTACATGAGTGTTATCATCAAACTTCTATTATCAATGCTTTTAATGAACTGTTCAAATCTTATCGCTGATAAAAAAAAGCATATTAGAGAGAAGTACAAATTATTTAGAGAAAAATAAAAATCTACCAATTATAATGAAAATTTATGGTGTATTTAAGTTTAAAATTAAACTTCATATTATAAAATATTATGTTTTGTTTTAACTCAGTTTTTATATTTAAAAACTTTCTAAAATATAAGTTTCGATTTAAGTGTTATCTTAAATTTTTGGAGCATTAAATTTACCCAAAATCGCTTAACGATTTTTTTAATAAAACTATTAAATAAAAAGTTAACTACGAAAAAATTATTTAGTAAATCAAAATATTTTGTATCAAAAATTTCAAATAAAAATTTTAAAAACTAAAAATGGCATTGTTTCAAAAAGGAAGTATACCAAAAGTTTAAATTTATTTTTCGAAATTTTTAAATTTTTCTAGAGATAGAAGATTTGTAAGATACTAATTCCTGAAATTTACGTGAGTGTTATCATCATACTGCTATTATCAAGCCTATCACTAAACTGTTCAAATCAAATTTACAGAAAAATACTCCCCAAGTATAATGGAAATTTATGGTATATTTAAATATAATATTAGACTGCTAACCTATTGGTTCCTTCCTTTTCAATAAAGGAGTTACCTATCTTTGTATAGCCATGAAATATTGGAATATATCAGATGCAGCTGTCAGTCACATAGAATATATGCTACAAAATCACTGCTGAATAATAAATGCCTATCTAACTGTTCATAACTTGACTGATATTCAAAATTCACGAAATTAGTTTCAAAATAAAGCAGAAGGGATCAATTTTTCGTTTAAAAATATAAACTAGACCAGAATTACCAGAACAATATTTTGCTGTTTCCCGTTACAAACAACATAACGGCACACGCGATCGCTCACTCACAAAATAATTACGTCACATTATAGCGTCGTTACAAAAGACACTCTGTTTCAAAAACCACTTCATTAAATCTGTTTTCCTAGTTTGTGTTTTCATTCCCGCTTCTTTGTTTTGGTTGTTTTCGCTAAGTGATCGACGAATTATATGCTCCTTAAATTCTTTTGGGTATAAAAGGAAAAGTTAAAAAGTCACTAGTAAAAAAGTAAAGAAATTTCCTGTTAATTTGTGTAATAAGCGTGAGCAATATAAGTAATCCGGCTTACAGACGACAAAAGATTTATTTGGTTGTGGAAAGAACAGTCGTAAGTGTGGTAATAGACACAAATTGACGAAGGTAGCAATTAAGCAAATTAAATGCTATTTCTTTTAAGGTATTTGGTTCTATGCTCAGATCTGTTAAAGGGATTATTTTTTTTAAAGTATTAGACTGCTGAAAGTTAAAGGTTTGGTTTGGTTTGATTTGATTTGGAGCGCTACAGTCTACTGCTGTGCTACAAGAGAGCCAGTGGTGGACTAAAGCTAAAGCGTACCCTAGGCAACATTGTAATTCCAGCCCTATTTTTCAGTCATGACACATATTTTACGTTTGGTAGTTTGGTTTTAACCCTCCGAGTGGAACACATAGAGGAAAATGTCTCCAAATATACGCTAAAAGTTTACTTTGTTAGTGGCCAAACCGTTCTATGATTATTTCATTCACCCTTTATCTACTACAATGGAATACGGGAAAACCACCCTCGTTATTATCCCTTTACTTCCGGTTATAAATAGATATATAAATAGATATTATAGATTGTTAATTTTTAAAACACATAAATGCCAAGTCTATTATCATAAGAAATGATGGATTCTAAAAGTAGAAATAAAAAAATATTCTTTGAAAGACTTATTTATATTTTTTACGAAAGTCATCCAAGATATTTGTGGTGCAATTAGAGATACATCTGTTAGTAAATGAAATATTCGAGAGATTTATAAAGCCTTGAAAAGCTATCAGCGTCTTTTAAGTGGTAAAAGTGAATCCTTCATAAATGTCAGTCAAAGAGTACATTCCTAAACAATAGACCTGATCCTATAAAACGCTATGGAGAAAGTGGCATATGTACATTACATCTATTTTCAGAGCGTTTTTGGAAGTCAAAAATTGTACGTGACAACCGCTTTGAAGGCATCATCGGTTTGGCGGAATTGTACGTGCGAACCGCTTAGAGGGTTACAGCATATAGTATGTAGGTCTATTTAATCATCGGATTCCAAGAAAACAAAAGGAAAAGAATAATATAGATGTACAAAAATTAAATAAACATAATTTATTATCACAAACACAAACATAATTTATTAACACAATCACAAACATAATTTATTAAAACAAACAATAATACTTAAACAAATATATTTTGATTAGTTATAGTTTTTTTATTTAATTCTCAAATCGTATTGTTTGTCACAATAATAGAGTTATTTAGTAAATTATTTGCTTTACTTATTAATGTCTTAAATTGTAGTACTTCATTTTTTCAGTTCTTCTAGGTTTAAATCCTTGTTCAAAGCATTTTAATTCTCTAATTGAAGAGTCACTAATATTACTATAATAAAAAATTATTTTGAATTTATTGTTAATAGTTTTATATCCCTCAGATCTTTTTTTAATGTAAAGAATCGCATACAATAAAAGAAATTTTCAGTTCTTCTAGGTTTAAATCTTGTTCATAACATTTCAATTCCTCTATTGAAGAGTCACTAATATCACTATAATAAAAAATTATTTTGAATTTATTGTTAATAGTTTTATATCCCTCAGATCTATTTTAATGTAAAGAATCGCATACAATAAAAAAAATTTCAGTTCTTCTAGGTTTAAATTTTGTTCAAAACATTTTAATTCCTCTATTAAAGAGTCACTAACGTCACTATCATAAAAAACTATTTTGAATTTATTGTTAATAGTTTTATATCCCTCAGATCTTTTTTTAATGTAAAGAATCGCATACAATAAAAAAAATTTCAGTTCTTCTAGGTTTAAATTTTGTTCAAAACATTTTAATTCCTCTATTAAAGAGTCACTAACGTCACTATCATGAAAAATTGTTTTGAATTTATTGTTAATAGTTTTATATCCCTCAGATCTTTTTTTTAATGTAAAGAATCGCATACAATAAAAAACATTTTCAGTTCTTCTAGGTTTAAATCTTGTTCATAACATTTCAATTCCTCTATTGAAGAGTCACTAACATCACTATAATAAAAAATTGTTTTGAATTTATTGTTAATAGTTTTATATCCCTCAGATCTATTTTAATGTAAAGAATCGCATACAATAAAAAAAATTTCAGTTCTTCTAGGTTTAAATCTTCTTAATAACATTTTAATTCCTTCATTGAAAAGTCACTATAATAAAAAATTGTTTTGAATTTATTGTTAATAGTTTTATATCCCTCAGATCTTTTTTTTTAATGTAAAGAATCGCATACAATAAAAAACATTTTCAGTTCTTCTAGGTTTAAATCTTGTTCATAACATTTCAATTCCTCTATTGAAGAGTCACTAACATCACTATAATAAAAAATTG
>CM063509.1:54654948-54674948 GCA_032207245.1 Pardosa pseudoannulata
CTGTATGCCCATGCAGTTTTTTGTTGATTCTTTTTATTTTTACTTATAAGTACAGATGACTTCAACATTGTAGGTGACTAGCTCCTTTATTTATTTATTATGAGATAAGTTGATAAATTTAATCTCCTGCTCTTAACCGGGGAAAATAGAACTGGAAATAATGGCATGAAGTACTCGAAAAGGTGGGAAAGGATAGATTTCGAAGGTTTTCGAACTCGCTTTGAATTTTGCTAACCCTAACTCATCGAGAATCCAATATGGATGCCTCTATCCATTCCAGGTCCAACCGCTTCATAGATTTGAGGACAGATGGACAGATAACTTAGGCTATTATTATATAGGGGATATCAACTACTAAATTCTTATAGTCAAGACACCGTTTTTTACATTAACCAATTTTTGCGGTTTGGATTGTGTTTATACATGATATAAAATACCTAATGTAATATAATTTAAAACAGTCGAGTATTCTTTCATTTTTAACTCTGATATAAACTTGTAGATATATAGCAGGGGTGTTCAAACTTTCGGGATCCGTGTTCTACTCCACATTTAAAAAATCGAAGGCGGTCTACCAATGGCAGAGCTAAATTAACGTAACGTACATGTTTATATATTTATTTTCGGTACGAAGAAAAAATGATAAATTACCTGATTTTTCTAAAAAAAACTTAATATTTACAAAATAAAAATTTACTGACCAAAATAATCAAAGTATTCATATATCAAAAATTGACCATCCTATTCACTCCGTTTAGTTGAAATTTGGCACTGTATATCTGCGTCAAGTTTATCATATTGTGTCTGGCACCAGCTTATTGCAATGCGTAAACGGGAAACGTTAAACGCGACCGATGTTTGGTTTTTATGGCGCTCATGGTTGAAAAAGCAGATTCGCAAAGATACGTTGATCCAAAGTATGATTTCAAATACAAAATCTACTTGTAAATATTTGGAAACGTTTCCTCAGAAATTAGTTTCCAAAAATCAGTATCGCTAGATGCTCTGGATTTAAGAAATATATCGCATCTTAATTTAATAATTTCTTCCTCGATCGGGACTGATGTGGTATTTATTAAATGTCCTATTTTTTTCAGATATCTGTTAAACTAATAACTCATCGTTTAGATTCTCATAAGTATTTTTGCAATACCTCTGGAAGAGGATGCTCATCTGCGTGAATAGACATATTTTTACACCACTATGAAATAGGAATCTACTTCAATAATGAACTTATATATCTTAGGTATATAGATCATATCTTGATCTCAGTGATCTCAGTGATGATATCTTGAATCATTACCATATAATCTAAGCATCCTACTTGATCATATCTTGATCTCAGTGATCTCAGTGATGATATCTTGAATCAGTACCATATAATCTAAGCATCCTACTTGATCATATCTTGATCTCAGTGATCTCAGTGATGATATCTTGAATCAGTACCATATAATCTAAGCATCCTACTTTGTCAAGTAGTTTCTATTGAATTCTCCACTGTAAAACGACTAATTCATTGTATTATTTTGCACAGTTTGTTTCAGGTTTTCAAGCGTAAACTGTAGTAAATTTTTATTTTAAATAATTCAATAATTCTATGTCATAAGTCATAAATTAAATTATTAATATCCGAGGTCATTATCAGGATGGTCGCTCGGACTACCTAAATTATTTTCGTGGTAGACGTCTTAGCCACCTCTGATCTATAGCATACATTTAAAACATTAAAATATTTAATAATATACAGTATTTGGTTACTAAATAGCTAGAACACCAAAGATATTCATTTCCCCGGATTATTTCAAATTCAACTGTTATCCGGATCGCACAATGGGTAGTATAATTAATTCTATCAGGTGGAAAAAGCCTTTTGTAAAATTCGATTATCTCTCTGAGTTTTTAATCTTGGAAAACTGTAATACAGACAAGAAATTCTTGGAAAACTTTATTTCGAGAAAATGGAAAGTTTTTTTTTTCTAGATGGAAACGTTTCATTCAGTTTGGAAATTGCTATATAAAATGAAAATAATATTTTCCCACGAGGTTACAAAGAAAATTGTTTAATTCTTATAGGAGAGAAATAAGTTCTATAGAATCAGAGTGGATTTTCTATTTATTTCAGGATCAATCACTTTTTCGCATCGTTTCAACGCAAGGCCTAAATGCAACTCCAGATCAACTAAGATGTGTTATTCGAATTATTATGAGTACAGATTATCAAAATTTTTAAAACACACAAGAGAGATTTTAAATTATATATATATATATATATATATATATATGTGTGTGTGTGTGTGTGTGTGTGTGTGTGTGTATGTATTTGATGTCAAAATTCCAGTAAATAAAAATTAGGTAGTTGGAGTTTAAAATCAAAACTTTTGCGATCACTTTAGGATTGTGAATAGGTGCCTAACTCCAGATCAACTAAAATTATTACTGATACTAACTAGCAAAAATTTTAAAACCAACAAGAGAGTTACTTAAATTATATATGTGTGTATATGTATGTGCATGTGTATATATATGTGTGTATATGTATGTATATATGTATGTATATACATACATATATATACATATATATGTGTGTGTGTATGTATAGATATGTATGTATATAAGAAGTCAAAATTCCAATAAATAAAAATCAGATACTAAGAGAGCAAAAACATGTACTATGCATGTATGTATATATATATATATATATATATATATATATATATATATATATATATATATATATATATATATATATATATATATATATATATTATATATATATATATATATTATATGTATATATATATATATATATATATATATATATATATATTATATATATATATTATATGTATATATATATATATATATATATATATATATATATATATATATATATAATATATATATATATAATATATTATATGTATATAATATATATAGGATAAAAATCAGATAGTTGGAGCTTCATAGCAAAAATTTTGCAATCGCAACATTTGATCAGTGAATAGAAGTTAACAAGTTTTAAGGTACATCAACTTTCCTTTTCTAATTTTTCTGAAACAAAATCCCTTTTGTTTGACTCTTTTATTAGCTTGTTTAAAAGAACAATTTATATTGTTTTATACCGAAATGCCTTTTAGCGAATAATAACTTTCGAAAATTACACCATATAATATTTAGGACAGCCTAGAATATTTTAGCAATACATAATAATAATCAATTTAACTTTGATGTACTTTTTCACTTTTAACTCAGAAAATGACTCTCAAAATTTTATCCCGACAAAAGATTTTTAACACTGTTTGAAATATACACCACGTAACAATTAACACAGTTATATATAAATACTCAGTTTATTTTTACTCAGTTTATTTTACGGTATTTTCACTTTATGTCACTCGAATATTTTAACTATAATTCTTTATAGATATTAACTATGTTAATTATTAGAATAAATATTAATGAAATATCTAGGCCCACACTTCCGATAATAAAACAGACATTTTCTTTTGCAACTATGTATGTTTCTATAAAATTTGTGCTGTTTAACGATTATTATACAGCCGAACGCTGGCCGATTGGTTAAGGCACTAATCGTCGGTACCGGAGTTTGTGGGTTCAATCCCACTATGGCATGGATGATCGTAGCCGTTCGGAATCGGCTTTCAGCAGTAGGTTCCGGTCTCATTAGCCCTCGTGTGCAAAACAGTAGACCATAGTGCTCTAAACTAAACCAAACCAATTATTATACATGATTAGGTTTACAGCGTGCGAAAATTCTCATAGATTAATTTAGTCGTTACATTGCAGTAAAATTTTATAAAGCTTATTTTATAAAATTTAACTATTTTATAAAATTAATTACGCATTACATTGATTTTGATTTTTTAAAAATTTTATTATCATTTATACATGTCCTATCATTCTTCTTTTCTTGTAAACCAATGCTCTTTAAATTTTCATTTGTGTTTTTGGTACTTAGCTACCTAAAACCACTGAAAACTATCAAATATTTTTGAAAGTTAATTTTAAAAAAAAGTTTCATTTATTATAAACAGATCACGTTCTTGAATATCATATGATTTTTAAATAATGTTTCAGAATACAAAAATGGCAAAAATAGGTTTCAAGTCGATAAAAAATATAAAATTTACTACTTATTTAAACATAAATTTGATTTATTTACAATATTATTTTAGAGTAAGATATTATAACTATTTGTTACTGATAACAATAAAAATTATTATTATATTATTATTAACGTATTCATAATTATTAACGTATACCACATCACGTATAATGTAAACCACGAGATTGCGATCTCGTGTATCGTATCATTTTCAAATACTGATTAAAAATTCAAAATGGACCAAAAATTTGCGATATTCTGGATAAGAGGTAAGATTTTATTTTGATTAAATTTAAAAATTAATGTGATTAACTTACATTATTGTTCTATATTAACACATTATAATTATTTATTATTTATGATAGCAATAAAAATGATTACTGTATTATTCGTATTGATAGTTATTAATGAATATCTCATCACGTGTACTAAAAACCACGAGATCGTGGTCTTGTATATCGTGTCATTTTCACATATTGAATGACAAAAACGAAAAAAAAATATTTGGGAGTTGACAGACAAGAGGTAAGATTTTTTACTAATTACATTTTAAAAAATAAATTAGGATTAATTTATTTTATTGTCTTACATTAAGACATTATAATTATTTATTATTTAAGATGGCAATAAAAATGATTACTATGTTATTCTTAATGCTAATTATTAACTTATACCACGTAACGTTTAACGTAAATCCGAAGATAGAGACCTCGTACTTCGTGTCATTTCAAACACTGATTCAAAATATGAAAATGACAAAAAAAGCAAATTTTATGAGTTGATAAACAAGGGGTAATATTTTCTACTAATTAAATTTTAAAAATAGGTATGATTAATTTACACTATTGTTTTACATTAAGACATTATAATTATTTATTATACATGATAGAAATAAAAATGATTATTATATTAATCTTAATGATAATTATTAACGTATATCCCGTAACGTATATCGTACACCACGAGATAGAGGTCTCATATTGTGTGATTTCAAACACTGATTTAGAATATGAAAATGACAAAGAAACAAAAGTTGTGAGTTGATAAACTAGAGGTAAGATTTTCTGCTAATTAAATATGATTAGTTTACTTTATCGTTTTCGGTTAAGACGTTAAAACTATTTTTATTTATGATAACAATAAAAAGGAATATTATGATTATTGATAATTATTGAGTATTGATAATACCCAGCAACATGTAACATAAACCACAAGATTGCGGTCTCGTATATCGTGTCATTTTCAAATACTGATTAAAAAAAAAGTCAAAAAAATTGCTAGTTAATCAAAAAGAGGTAATATTTTCTACTAGTTAAATTTTAAAAATAGGTATGATTAATTTACATTATGTTTTATATTTAGACATTATAATTATTTGTTATTTATGATAGCAATAGATATTATTATTATATTATTCATAATCCTAAATATTAACGTATAAGCCATAACTTATAATGTAAACCACGAGATAGAAGTCTCGTATATCGTGTCATTTCAAACCCTGATTCAGAATATGGAAATGACAAAAGCCAAATTTAGCGAACTGTTAAGTAAGAGGTAATATTTTCTACTAACTAAATATAAAAAATAAATATGATTAACTTACACTATTATTTTAGATTAAGAATTATAAATATTTATTATTTATTATAGAAATAAAAATGAATAATATATTATTAATATTGCTAATTATTAACGAATACCACTTAACATATAACGGTAAGCTACGAGTTGGTGGTCTCATATATTGTATCATTATAATTGTCATCATTTCAATACTAACCATTTTCAAATACTAATTCAGAATACGAAAAGGACAAAAAAAATTCGAGTTCATAAACAAAAAGTAATATTTTCTACTAATTAAATTTGAGAATTATATATCGTAAATTTAAACTGCTATTTCAGATTAAAACATTTTTTTATTTATGAAAGCAGTAAAAACGAGTATTATATTATTAGTTTTGATAATTTTTAACGTATTTATATTTGAGTATTTTCTCAATAATTGTATTTATTAATAAAAGGGGGTAGTAAAATCGGGTAAATAATTGCCACCTGTAATTTGTATCCACACCGAAATTATTTCCTAGGTTCAGCCTTGCGAAGTAGTATGCATTAGAAAAACATATTACTAGTAATTTTACCGATTTATTTCTCGTGCGATTTGTATGCCGGGAAACAATTTATGTAACAAGATTTCCTTACGGAAATTGGCCGTAAACATAAGAAGGAGAAACCTACGCCACTCCGTTTCCTTTTTCTATTTATACAAGGTACATCTAAGCTGCAAGCACACGCGTATATAAATATCAACTCAAAATCTAAATCCATAAACATCTGTTCTGCGATTTATACCTCGAATATATTTGCGTATGGAAAAATGATGCCCGATGTTTATTGGTATTTCATTGTTATGCCAAACGGTTTCGGATTCATGCCACCAACCAACCAACCAACCACCCTGGTAATCCTAGTTTAGAATAAAGTAGGAAATAAGGGGAAAAGGGGGGTTAGAAAGGAATACTGAATATGTTTATCAAAACAAAAAGAAAAAAATTCTAGTGTGGGGAAGCTTCGTGGGTGAAGTAGGTGTGTGTGCGTGGAGGAGGGGGTGCTTTTTAAAATGTATGAACATTTTATCGAATAGCCTTGACTAAAAAGGAGAAGGGGGTCAGAGAGGGGGGGAAGAAAAGAGAGAACAAATTTATATTCACGGGGTGGTTCCTGTGTTGTAAATGAGGAACCCAGGCTAAAAATCTGGAAGGTAATTCATTCATTTAACAAGAGGCTACAGGCTCGGTTGATCCATATTAAGTTGATAATTATCCCAGAGAGCGACCCGAAGCGGAGAGGCTCTGGCAGAGAGAGTTTCTCCCCATTTCGAATGCAGATGCACCCACTTACTTTCCATATAATTACAAATGAATGCAAGAAAAGCCGAAGCGCTCTCCGCAAAACGCCGCTTCGGTCGGCAGGATGAGGAAGTTTTCCCCCCGCAGTCCGGGCGATGCGCCAACGGTCGGAGCGAGCGTTGGACGCCGGCATCGCGAGACGCCACCGCGCCGGGAAGGATCGGGCCGAGAAATGCCGGCGCGATGACGGCAGAGTACGGGCCGTTTCGGTTCGGCGTCCGTTTGTTTTTATCGATGACACTCCAATGTAAGTAGATGGGGTTGGATTTGAGATTTTTTTTTTCTAATTATTAATAGCTGTATTCTATTGCTTCGCTAAGTTGATTCTATGTTCAGAGTCGCTCCAAAATAACTAACTTAATGTTTACACTAAGTGAGGGCAATAATTTTAACAAGTGTTACTTTAAAATTTGCATATTTAATATTCTTTTCAATGTTGATTAATATTATAACAGGGCCGTAAATCATAAATACAGCTTTAAAATTAAATTTACGATTAATCGATGATTATATCTATTAAAATTAATTTGTATGAGTTACGTAATATTTTATCAATCTCATGAAAATCTACTTACCTTGACTTACCTTACTTAGCTTAATTATCCTTGTAAAACTTACAGTCTGACAAGCTTACATTTATTTATTTTTGAGCATTAAACTTTGAGCACTAATTTTGAACAATAAATTTTGAGTATTCATTTTGAATATGCAATATACACCAATTTATTCTCAAATAATGAACAAAACAAAATATTGTTTAAACCTCACGGGGCTAATGTAACATTCAAATATAAAAATAAAGAAAAAGCTCATGATGAAATAATTTATATTAATTTAATTTCAAACTTAACTCTTAAAATTATCCTTCTAAAATTTACAGTCTAACAAACTTACATTTATTTATTTTTGAACATTAAACTTTGAGCACTAACTTTGAACAATAAATTTTGAGTATTCATTTTGAATATGCATTATACACCAATTTATTCTCAAATAATGAACAAAACAAAATATTATTTAACTCATAGAGTGAATGTAACATTCCAGTACAATAATAAAGAAAACACTCTAAATTAATTTAATAATTTATATTAATTTAATTTCAAACTTAACTCTTAAAATTATCCTTCTAAAACTTACAGTCTAACAAACTTACATTTATTTATTTTTGAACATTAAAGTTTGAGCATTAACTTTGAACAATAAATTTTGAGTATTAGTTTTGAATGCGTAATATACACCAATTTATTCTCAAATAATGAACAAAGCAAAATGTTATTTAACTCATAAAGTGAATGTAACATTCCAGTACAATAATTGAGAAACTACTCATAATGAAATAATTTATATTAATTTAATTTCAAACTTAATTCTTAAAATTATCCTTCTAAAACTTACAGTCTGACAAACTTACATTTATTTATTTTTGAACATTAAAGTTTGAGCACTAACTTTGAACAATAAATTTTGAGTATTAATTTTGAATATGCAATATACACCAATTAATTCTCAAATAATGAACAAAACAAAGTATTAATTAACTCATAGGGTTAATGTAATATTCCAGTACAATAGTAAAGAAACTACTCATGAAATAATTTATATTAATTTAATATCAAACTTAATTCCTAAAATTATCCTTCTAAAACTTACGGTCTGACAAACTTACATTTATTTATTTTTTAACACTAAAATTTGAGCACTAACTTTGAACAATAAATTTTGAGTATTGATTTTGAATATGCATTATACAATTTATTCTCAAATAATGAACAAAACAAAATATTGTTTAAACATCTTGGGGCTAATGTAACATTCAAATATAAAAATAAAGAAAATGCTCATGATGAAGCAATTTATATTAATTCAATTTCAAACTTAATTCTTAAAATTATCCTTCTAAAACTTACAGTCTGACAAACTTACATTTATTTATTTTTGAACATTAAATTTTTTGAGCACTAACTCTGAACAATAAATATTATCTAAAACTCTTGTGACTAACGTAACATTCAATTACAATAAAATATAAAACACTCATAATAAAATAATTTAAAAATAATTTTATTTTTCATATTTTTTTCGCACATTGTAGTTATTTTATATGCATGCCAATTAATTTTCAAATAATAAATGAAGCAAAATTTTATTTAACACTCATGGGTTTATTGTAACATTCAAGCATAATAATATAGAAAATACTCATAATGAAATAGTTTATAAATAATTTAATTTTTTACATTCTTCCCACCATTGTGGTTATTTTACATACATGCAATTTATTTTCAAATAATAAATGAAACAAAATATTATTTAAAAGTCAGTGACTAACGTAACAATCAAGTATAATAATAAAGATAACATAATGAAATAATTTATAAATCATTTAATTTTTCACATTTTTTTCTGACATTGTGGTTACTTTATATACATGCCAATTTATTTTCGTATAATAAATGAAACAAAATATTATTCAAAACTTGTTAACTAACGTAACATTCAAGTATAATAATAAAGAAATCAATCATAATGTAATAATTTATAAATTTTTTAGTCTTTTATATTTTTTCAGACATTGTGGATATTTTGTATACATGCTAATTTATTTTCAAATAATAAATGAAACAAAATTTTATTTAAAACTCATATATCTAACGTAACATTAAAATATAATAATAAAGAAAACACTCAAAATGAAATAATTTATAAATAATTTAATTTTTCACATTTTTTTCGGACATTGTGGTTTATTTATATACAAGCCAAATTTTTTCAAATAACAAATGCAACAAGATATTATCTAAAACCCATGTGACTAACGTAACAGTGAAGTATACAAATAAAGAACATAGTCGTTATGAAATAATTTATTAATAATTGATTTTTTACGCTATTTTCGTGATTTGTACTTATTTTATCTCTTAATAGTTGTTCTATGAATAGTAAATTTCTACTACCGTGAAATGTTATAAAAAACACAATTCTTTTCAGCAAAAAGTATATTCTACAAAACCCTCCACTTATTTCTTATATTATTAATTGTCTTTCATCTTTATTATTTCTTATATTATATTTCATTTTCGCATCGCCTAAATAATTAAACCTATATAAACAATATGTTACAATATGAATAAAATTTTAAAAATAATTGCCAAATACAGTTTATATAGTTTTTCTTTTGTTCCTAGAGGTTTACATTTACAATGGAATGATTATATATTAATCTCTTGGTATACAAGTAGAGGGAAATTTGATGCATTTGAAATATGCTATTTTATTTGGCTCATCTGAACAGTTATGTGCCAGCTAAGGACGAGAACGTTTTATTTTGAAATTTCGATTACATATAATATTTAACTGACTCAAACATTGTCATTTTTGTTATTTCTCATAATATTTGAGTCTATCATTCCTAAATATTTCCTAACATTTATTGCTGTTTGAAACCACTGCTGCACCAAATACTGCTTTCAGTGTGCTTCTTATTTATTGATTTGCGTATGCAATTTTGCTGTTGGTACTGTCGTTAAGTTGGAGGAGGGAGAGATCTTGAAAATTATAAAGAAACTGAAATCAACGCATGAGTGAAGCAACTTCGTAATCTTTTAATATGTATCCACAGGAAAAAAAAACTTAACGAGTTACTAAAGTGCTGATTTCAGGATGAATTAGCATCCTGAAATCAGCAAATTGGTACTGCTGAGAAGTTTGAACTGTTGTTATTGTTACTGATGTTATCGGTATTGTTGAGAAGTTTAACTGCTAGTTATTGGTACTGTTGAGAAGTTTGAAACATGGGGCATCTTGAATATTGTAAACAAACCAGAATCGATGATTGACTGAGGCAACTTAGTAACTTTATTATATATGCCCATCAAAAACAAATCTTGACAAGTTACTGATTTGCTGATTGAGGATGCTAATTTGTTGAGAAGTTTCCAAGATAGGGCGTCTTGAATCTTGTAAAAAAAACCAGAACCGAAGCATGGGTGAAGCAACCTAGTAATCGTATAATATGCGTCTACCGAAAATAAAACTTGACGAGTCTTTGATTTACTGATTTGTGAATTTAACTTGGTTATTGGTAAAGTTGAGAAGGTGGGAAAGTGGGGATCTTGAATAATCTAAGCAAGCAAACCAGAATCGACGATTGAGTGAAGCAACTTAGTAATTTTATAATACTCGTCGATCGAAAACAAATCTTGTCGAGTCACTGATTTGCGATTTTTGGATGCTATTATACCGATGAGAAGTCAAAATGATGGGACAACTTGAAAATTGTAAAAATAAACAAGGATCGAAACTTGAGTGAAGCAACCTAGTAAAAGTATAATATGCCTCTACCGAAACTAAAACTTGACTAGTCACTGATTTACTGATTTGTGGGTACAACTTTGCTACTATTATTGTTGCTAAGTTGGGAGGGGGGGAGGGAGAGATCTTGAAAACTATAAACAAACCAAAATCGATGCATGAGTGAAGCAACTTAGTAATCTTATAATATACGTTCGTCGAAAAGAAATCTTAACGAGTCACATATGCTGATTTTAGGATGCTACTTTGTTATTGGTACTGTTGAGAAGTTCGGGAGGAAAGGGGTCATCTTGAATATTGTAAACAAACCAAAATCGATGCATGAGTGAAGCAACTTAGTAATCTTCTAGTATACGCCCGTCGAAAACAAATCTCGACGAGTCACTAATTTGCTGATTTGAGGATGGAACTTTGTTCTTATTAAAGTTGAGAAATTGGAACGGCATCTATAAAAAAATTTGTAAACAAACAGAATTAAAGCACGAGTAAATCAATCTAGTAATTTTACAATATACTGCACGGCGTCCACCTAGAGCATATCTTGACGAGTACGATTCGTTAAAGTTTGCAGTGGCACATAAATTGAATGACGACCCCAACTCGTCATCGTCTGTCAAGGGATTAAGTTACTAAAAAATATATTTTGCACATGCAAAAATATCGCTCATTTTCTAAAACTACAAATGCACATAAAAGTAAATAAAGTTTATATAAGCTAATAAAGGCTAAAACACTATCTCAAAAGTCTATATATTTATATAATATGTAGTACAAAGTTCCCCATATTGTTTAAAATTTCCCTTTAGTCGTTTATCTTTATAGTTTTAAAAAATTATACTCACCAAAAATTATGAGTGTGGTACAAAATAACATAACAAAAGGATTAAAGTTCAACAAAACATGGTAGCTCATTAGGGTGAAGGAATTTGAAAGAATCTCCTTTCACCCATGCAGGAAATATCACTTATTTTCTTAACTATAAACTTATGTATATATACATATATATATATATATATATATATATATATATATATATATATATATATATATATATATATATATATATAATATATATATATATATATATATATATATATATATACATATATATACATATTTAATAACATTTATATATACCACTAATAACCAAAATATTATCAAAAAGATTATATATTTATTTAATAAATAACACAAAGTTTACAAAGGCTAAATAATTTGTTTTAAAATATCGTTTAACTAATTCTAAATATTGTTTTAAAATTTCCCTTTAGTCGTTTATCTTTATAGTTTTAAAAAATTATACTCACCGAAGATCATGAGTGTAGTACAAAATAACATAACAAAAGTATTAAAGTTCAACAAAACATGGTAGCTCATTAGGGTGAAGGAATTTGAAAGAATCTCCTTTTACCCATGCAGGAAATATCACTTATTTTCTTAACTATATACTTACGTATATATACATATTTAATAACATTTATATATACCACTAATAACCAAAATATTATCAAGAAAGTTTATATATTTGTTTAATAAATAACACAAAGATCACAATGGCTGAATAATTTGTTTTCAAATATCGCTAATCTAATCTTATTATTGCTTTAAATGACTCAATCTAATTTATTATCATTTTATATGCTTTTCCTATTCATTATTAATCACTTGTTAATTATATTAATACTCGTTTTTTAAAAAAATAAAATTTATATTTTACAAAAATAAAATTTATGTCATAAAAGCTCTTAATTATTCCTGATATTAATTTTAAAAATTTAAAGATTACCCTTTTCTTGCTATATAAATCAATAATTATAATTATATACGAAAAATAACTCTTGATTTCAATTAAAATAAACAAATACTGACTCAATCTAATTTATTATCATTTTATATGCTTTTCCTATTCATTATTAATGACTTGTTAATTATATTAATACTCGTTTTTTAAAAAAATAAAATTTATATTTTACAAAAATAAAATTTATGTCATAAAAGCTCTTAATTATTCCTGATATTAATTTTAAAAATTTAAAGATTACCCTTTTTTGGAATATAAATCAAATGAAATAATTATATATATAAAATAACTCTTTATTTCAATTAAAATAAATAAATAATGGCTCAATCTAATTTATCATTTTATATGCTTTTCCTATTCATTATTAATCACTTGTTAATTATATTAATACTCGTTTTTTAAAAAAATAAAATTTATATTTTACAAAAATAAAATTTATGTCATAAAAGCTCTTAATTATTCCTGATATTAATTTTAAAAATTTAAAGATTACCCTTTTCTTGCTATATAAATCAATAATTATAATTATATACGAAAAATAACTCTTGATTTCAATTAAAATAAACAAATACTGACTCAATCTAATTTATCACTTTATATGCTTTTCCTATTCATTATTAATGACTTGTAAATTGTATTAATGCTAGTTTAAAAAAAATTAAATTTATAATTTACAAAAATAAAATTTATAACATAAAAGCTCTTAAATTACTCCTTATATTGGTTTTAAAAATTTAAAGATTACCATTTTCTTGCTATATAAATCAAATTAAATAATCCTTTATATAATAATAGCCTAAGTTATTTGTCCGTCTGTCCTCGAATTTATGAAGTGATTGGACCTGGAATGGATAGAGTCATCCATGTTGGATTCTTTATGAGTTAGGTTTAGCAAAATTCAAAGCGCGTAAAGATTATCTTCTCCTAAACTATCGATCCGATTCTAAAATAAATTGGTATAAATACGCTTCATATCACATCGAAAAATACGGTCGTCTTTAAAACGTTCGAAATCCACCCATTCCCTCCTTTTTCAGAGTTTAATGCCATTATTTCAATCCCTATTTTCTCCATTTACGACCAGGCGATTAAATTTTTAAATTTGTCACATAATAATTATTCAAAAACAACATTTTCTTTCAAGCATTATAACGTCATTCCTTCAACAATTGCATTTAATTATTCCTTATTTTAAATTATTTAAATATCGTCTGCATTATTTTCATACGTTTTATCACTGAACTTAGATATGACTTAAATAGTTTTCTTTTACACTTTTCTTAAATTATAGATTAGGTACAATTGTGATAATTTAAAATTTAATCATCGATTGTTTTTGTTGCAAAAAAAATTTTATTACCGGGTATTAACAACGAATTCTTTTCATAAAAATCTAGGAGTCTATTTCACGGACTAATAAATATCTAGCGTTTAAGTTATATATTTTTGAAAATTAAGAAGTTTGTTCGTTTGTGTGTTTGTCTGTCTTTTATACATAACCACACGGTTTGACTAAATGAATTCATGGTGATTCTAAACTGCATTCACAGTATCGGGAAACTTTAGAGGAGTATGAAGATAAACAAATTATTAAGCGTGTACTAGATAATTCTCAGCCAAAAAACAAACAATTTTTTATCTGCCTTATAGAGTATTTTACAATTCTGGATAATAAAAAAAAAATTACTGATTACATCAATGACGGGTTATATGCTAGTTCTTAATATTAATTTTAAAAATTTAAAGATTACCCTTTTCTTGCTATATAAATCAATAATTATAATTATATACGAAAAATAACTCTTGATTTCAATTAAAATAAACAAATACTGACTAAGTCCTATTTATTATCATTTAAATAATAAAATATCTTGATTTTTATAATCTGATAACCGAATAATATTTTTAATATTTCGCTATTTAAATAACACAATCCCATTCGGAATGTACACCGTATAATAATAAATAGTACATAAAATAATAATTAATATCATAATGATTGCAATGAAAATTTTATCACTGGTATTAACAACAAATTTTATCTACCTTCAGGGTGTAATGGAAATGATAGTTTAATTACTTTACTTAAATTAATTACTGTGGCAAAAAAAATGGGAAGAACTTTACTATTATTTTGACGTAGCAAAGAAAACTTTAAATTATATTTCTAAACGAATTCAACGTGATTCTAAATTGTATTCACAGTATCGGGAGACTTTAGAGGACTATGAAGATAAACAAATTATTGAGCGTGTACCAGATAACTGTCAGCCAAAAATCAAACCTTTTTTTACCTGCCTGATAGGGTACTTTACAATTCTGGAAAATATAAAATTTTACTGATCCCGTCATATGACGGGCTATATGCTAGTTCCTGATATTAATTTTAAAAATTTAAAGATTACCCTTTTCTTGCTATATAAATCAATAATTATAATTATATACGAAAAATAACTCTTGATTTCAATTAAAATAAACAAATACTGACTAAGTCCTATTTATTATCATTTAAATAATATAATATCTTGATTTTTATAATCTGATAACCGAATAATATTTTTAATATTTCGCTATTTAAATAACACAATCCCATTCGGACTGCAAGCCGTATAATGATACTTCTTGTCATATACTAATGGACAAACTAAAAAAACGAACGGTTCATTTGACCGTTTCGTGCCGTGATGTAGAGCACCGAAAACTAATTTAGTGAGCACATGACATTCTCCTGAGTCCAGCCTCTATCTGTTGCTCATCAGTGAAAAATTGAGTCGTTAAATCATTGCTGTGTAAAGACGGAACATCATTCCAAAGCCATTAAGTGACTTATAATAATTACACAATATGTAAAGCTATATGTCTGTTGGTATGGACTTAATGTAATACATAAGATTGGTACAGAATTAAGTTGTTTCGGGTTTTTTTTTCATGGTTAGTCATTTACTACAGTTAAATTAAAAGAAGGTTTTACTTTCTCCATGTGTCTGCTTGCACTTATAATTAAAAGTGTCGTAACGAATTAACGTGTTACAGAATACTTAATAAGAGGTGTTTAAATTGTATTTAAAGCATCAAGTTAAAAGAAGTTTTATGGATCTTTCTTAGAAATAATTATTTCACCTTTGAATATGGTGTATTGTACAGGCTTCATGTACACCCACCAGCAAAAATTGAGCATGCGGTGGTAATACATAAGATTGGTACAGAATTAAGTTGCTTTTGGGTTTTTACACGGTTAATAATTTACTACAGTTAACACATTGTATGACGGGACGCGTACTAGTACTTTTTCTGGCGATTGATACTTGAGCGCGGGTCACGTACTACTATGGATTAGTATAACAATATGGTTTGTTTGTCGGTACAAAAATAACGGTATATACAGGAAAACGAAGCCGAATGTTCTTGTCTACTACATAGATTTTGGAAAATTTGAGACAAATAAAAACTAGTTTTTACATCAGTCGATGCGGTACCACAGAACGGGATGGTTGATTAAAAAATCAATTTAGATTTAAAATTAACTTTTTATTTATTCTTGCGAAAATGATATTATATACATATTTATATTTATTTATGATATATATTTGTTTATTTGTCTATTTATATATTTGTTTATATATTTCAATATAAAATACGAAAAGTTGGTTAAAAATTAAATAATTTTTGATCTATTGAGATTTAATTGAATAACTAAATTTACGCTCAAAACCCCAGCTCCCGGTACAATTCCGCTGCGAAATGTACCAGCACACAATATGTTAAATTAAAATATGGTTTTACTTTCTAGTTGTGTCTACTTGCACTTATAATTAAAAGTGTCTAACGAATTAACGTGTTACAGAATACTTAATAAGAGGTGTTTAAATTGTATTTAAAGCATCAAGTTAAATAAGTTTTATATATCTTTTGTAGAAATAATTATTTCACCTTTGAATATGGGGTATTAAACAGCCTTCATGCACTCTCCCTGGCAAAAATTGAGTACGCAGTGGTAAATGCAGAAAAATATATTAGTATTTCTTTTAATGCGAAAGGAAAGTGACAGGAAAGTAACAAATATGTGTTTAAAGAAATACAGAGATGAAATCCAGTGACGTAGTAAAAATTGAGTCTTTAAATCATTGCTGTGTACAAACGGAACATCATTCCAAAGCCATTAAGTGACTTATAATAATTACATAATATGTAAAGCTATATGTCTGTTGGTACGGACTTAATGTAATACATAAGATTGGTACAGAATTAAGTTGTTTCATGGGTTTTTTCATGGTTAGTCATTTACTACAGTTAAATTAAAAGAAGGTTTTACTTTCTCTTTGTGTCTGCTTGCACTTATAATTAAAAGTGTCGTAACGAATTAACGTGTTACAGAATACTTAATAAGAGGTGTTTAAATTGTATTTAAAGCATCAAGCTAAAAGAAGTTTTATGGATTTTTTGGAGAAATAATTATTTCACTTTTGAATATGGGGTATTTATTGTACAGGCTTCATGTACACTCACTCGCAAACATTGAGAACGCGGTGTTAAATGCAGAAAAATATATTAGTACTTGCATATAGTCCGTCATATGACGTTATCAGTACAATTTAAAACTTCTTAATTTTCAAAGATATATAACTTAAACGTTAGATATTTATTAGTCCGTGAAAAAGACTCCTAGACTTTTAAAATAATAATCTGTTGTTAATACCAGTGATAAGATTTTTCATTTCAACAAAACATAATCGGTGATTACATTTAAGCTTATCACATGTGTACCTAATCTATTATTTAAGCCCAATATAAAAGAAAATTATTGATGTAATATCTAAGTTCAGTGATAAAACGTATAAAAATAATGCAGGAATGACCTAATAATGCTAGAAAAAATGCTATTTTCATCTACTTATAATGTGACGAATTGAAGAATTTAATCGAATTCTCTTATCCGGGGAAAATAGGGCCTGAAATAATGGCATTAAACGATCGAAAAGGGGTGGATTTCGAACGTTTTCGAACTTTCTTTGAATTTTGCTAACATTAACTCGTCAAGAATCTAATATGGATGCCTCTATCCAGGTACAAACTCTTCATAAATTCGAGCACAAAGGGACAGATTATTTAGGCTATTATTATATAAGGGATTTCTTTAATTCGGAAGAAAGATGAGAAGAAAGTAACAAATATGTTTTAAGAGAAATGCAGAGATGAAATCTAATGATGTAGTAAGAATGATTTTTGAGGAGGATCCAAAGTCATGGAAACAAAGTTCAAAGCACTTTCTATCTCATAAAAAATATTCATTAAACATATACACACAAACAATGTACACACAAACTTACATACATAAGTTTAATATATCCACAGTTTCAAAATAACCTGTATATAATCTATGTTTCAATAAAACACTGCAATAAAGAACGTAAAATTCTTAAAAGAGTCAACCAATTTAATTTTTACCGTGTGTTTTAGCAATGGGTAAAGATAAAAGTTCTGTTATAAACAAAAGAAAAAAATACACGCTTCTTCAATTCTTTTCCAGACATTTTATATTTTTATAATCATATATTCTCATATTTATTAATTTTTATATAATAATAGTTCAATACCATGCATTAGTTAAACGCTGAAAGCATATTTCATACGATATTGAAATAACAGCATTTTAGTTAAATTATGTCGTCAGTAAAATCTAAATGATTTGTATTTATTTCATTATATTGCAATAAAAAATAAACTGAAGTATTTATCGTTTGTCAATTTGCAAATTGTTCTTATATTTTAAAATAAAAAAGAGCTCTTAGATAGAAATTGAAAAAGCTCTAAAAAGAAGAGAAAAAAATGGTTTTCGAGCTTTTTAATGTAAACAGTACTGATCTATATCCCTTAAAATTTAAGCATATCAAATGTCTTCTAAATCCAACAAATATAGAGGATTTGTATAAAGGTTAAAAAATATTTCTTATACATATATATATATACTAGACGACCCGACATACGTTGTCCTGTTTTAACTCTGTAAATCTAAAAATTATAAAATGTTTTTAAATAAATTATAAATTGGACCGTTTTGATGAAAAAGTACGGGAAAAATTATTTTGAAAATACTTGACACCGCCACGCGCATAGTCATTACTAACGTTATTATATCAAATTAAAGTTATTACATCCCCTGTAAAGGGATTTCATCCCGGGACATCTCATACTGAAGCCCGTTGCGCTGACCACTGCGCCACTGATACGCTGGCAGTGAAAGGTTTCAAGTGGCATTATATAAATCTCAATAAGATAGTCTGAATTTTTAATAAAACACATTTTCTATCGGATAAAATTGTGAAAATAAATCATTCTCGAATCAACTTAATTACAGACACAAAATTTCATCAAAATTAGCCCAGCTATTTAGTAGGAGTTCTATTACAAACACACAGACAGAAGATGTTATATATATATATATATAATATAGATAATATATCTTATATATATATATATATATATATATATATATATATATATATATATATATATATATATATATATTATATATAATATATATATATATATATATATATATATATATATATATATATATATATATATATATTAGAATATATATATATATATATATATATATATATATATATAGCTAGTATATATAATATATATATATATATATATATATATATATAAGGAAAATTCTCAGGGGTTTTCAAAACTTGAATCAAGGGTAAAAATTCCCGCGTCATTTTCCATTCCCCTTTTTAACTCCTAACCTAAATTGACCACTGGGGCTACAGGTTACGCCCTCAGAGAAGGGGCCTGGCCAATTATAAACCTACATGGCCCTAGCGGACAA
>CM063509.1:54679948-54682448 GCA_032207245.1 Pardosa pseudoannulata
AAATTCATTTCTCTCTTTTTCTTCCAATGGATCGAAATCGCTTCGAAATCCAAGGCAAACTTCATGCTAAGCTTTACGAGTAGCGTTTTTATCCTTAAAAATTTCCAGAGTTTTATCCCATAACACAAGTTTTTCTGGTATAAATGAAATCAGAATTTAATTATCAATAACGCTGGTGTTCACGGAACTTCATAATCACAACGAAAGTCCAATGCAAATGGTAGAAAAAATCGCTGTGTGTACAAACGTTCGCTAGGTCGCATAGACGATTCGAGACGATGAATAAATTTCCGCTGAGCTCCAGTGGCACCAGACGGCTACAGAGCTACCGTCGACTGCAAATTAACCAATCGTTTTTTTTTTTTTTCCATCTAATGTGCAAGTTTTAGTTGATTTCAATGGACTACAATTGGAATGGCTGCAACGGTATATTTTCCGTGTGTGTAACCTGACTAAAAGCAGAAAATTGTGTATAATCTTTGTCTTTCTTGCCTCTGCAGAGCCAAGAGGAGAGAAAAGCCCGTGAAAATCCCTTCGAAAACGCTTAACACTTCGATTCATATCTTTAGTTGGCAGCCAGAGCAGCGCGGATCTCCGGACTTGAATGATGTCCATGACGAAACTGGCTGTCATCGTCAACCAGATACGGACGAAAACGGTATAAAAATCTCGAAGTGGATGATAGCGCTTATCTCCCCTGAGGCGACCCCCACTTATTCATCACACGTATTGGCGAGGATGGCGCGGGGGGTCTAGGATATCTTTAAGCCTTGGCGCTTGTTTCCTTGGATTCGCGGACAGTAAGCTTGTGTCAGGTGATCACTCGAACGATAAGATTTGGGAGAACCGTTCGAATAGTGTCTATTTTGAATAAGGCTAGCAGTGTTTACAGAGCCGTAACCAGAGGTGGGTTGGGCCGCTGAACACTTGCTCTAATGCAGTTACCTGAGATCTTGAGAGATGATGGAACACCCGAAATCCGTTATTAAACATATTGATATTCCGTCTCAGTACGTATCGTTGTTATCGATCAAAAAAGGTCATTTAAAATCTTTGTTTTCCTGATTTAGTCACCAAACGTTTCTTGGTATCCCATATTTCTTCGTTACCAAGGCATTAATTTGTTTTTCTTTCATCAATGCAGACCTGTTTCTTTTACTATTTTTCATTCGTTTGTTAAAAAGTCATTACTTTTCTTTCTTTCTTTCTTTCTCCGTATGCGCATCAATGTGGTAGTCTGATATTCTTCATGATACTCACCTTTGTTGAAAAGCTACTAACTTATTATTGTATTGTTTATTTTATTTCTCCTTCAATGAACATTTCAAAGATATATCTTTGCATTTTTTGTTCCTTCTTGGTATTATTATATTCAGTTTATTTATTTATTTCTGTCTTCAAGTTCACTAA
The DNA here is from genome assembly GCA_032207245.1 of Pardosa pseudoannulata. Classification (NCBI taxonomy): domain Eukaryota; kingdom Metazoa; phylum Arthropoda; class Arachnida; order Araneae; family Lycosidae; genus Pardosa; species Pardosa pseudoannulata. The sequence goes on from CM063509.1 coordinate 54,681,359, forward strand.
AGCCCTTCTGTTTGACTTTTCTACCTGTGTTGTACACCACAAAATTTCTTCTGTATTATTTCTTTTTTCTTTGATACATACAACCATGGCATATCTATATAAATTTTTTTATCTATTCTTTCATCAAAAAGTAACAAAAATAATGCCTCAACCTGAGAGGAGGTGACCAAGGGGACTCAAGCCTCCACCTCAGAAGTTAAGATTTTTATTTTATTTTAAATTTCAGAATTGCCATTTATCAGAATACAGAATAATAAATCTATTCAGCAGTGATATTTTGAAAATACTCGTACGTGTGTACAGTTTAAAAGTAATAAAGATGTTTTTTAATGTACTTCTTCATATTTTTTTTAAACTCTATGTGATTTTTATTCACTCTATATTTACAGAATTATGATATAACTATATTTTCTTTGACCCCTTTATTCATTAAATCAATGCCCTCTTTCGGTATCAAAAACAAAAAAAAAATCTCCTGATTTAATATTTATACCATAACGTTGCATCTAGTTTCATAAAAGCAAAATAAATACATTTTCGAAATAATGCGTGAAATATAAACAAATAAATAAAGCAATTTTTCCCAATTTTCTTTTAATTTGATGATTTGGGGAGTAGGATATGACACCTTCAATGGTCTTATTTGATGAAGTAGCATGAAAAAGGATCACAGACTTAACAGAATTGGAAATAACTTTTATTTTATAGAGTAAATAACTGCTATATACAAAGGGATTAATATCGCAAAACATTCGAAATGTAAAGGATTGTTGATTGGATAACATATCCACGATGTGAAAGAGAATTAAATATTCTCACACGATGGGAAGGCTTTTCTAGGGTGCAACGCGAACCAACGCGAACCTTTGTTCAGTGTCCGAGACCCTGGCTTTCCTTATATGAGCGGACTTTACGAGCCTCCCGAAAGTAATTGCTAAAAAGCTGGTTTCGATCAAAAGTCGCAGAAGCCAACCCCAGGCCAACGCACCTACGTAAAAAAAATGTCGAAAAGCCTATCTATCGTGTGAGAATATTTATTTCTCTTACCCTTAGAAATAAGTCAGCGTTCTATTCCTAACTTAGGAACTTA
>CM063509.1:54687448-54702448 GCA_032207245.1 Pardosa pseudoannulata
ACTCGAGTTCAACATTTACAAACCTATAAATTGCAAATAATCAGAATGATGGTTTTCTAGTCAAGAAATCCGTAAATGTTGATTTGTCATCCAATTTAATGGAGGGAGGATCAACTGGGATACATAAAGAGTCCGATTTCTTTGTTTAAGTGTGTTCGCGTTCTACATTTACAAACCTATAAATTGAAGTAGTCAGAATGATGGTTTTCTAATCAAGAAAGTCATAAATGTTGATTTGTCATCCAATTCACTGGAGGGAGGATCAACTGATATACGTAAAGAGTCCGATTTCTTTGTTTAAGTGTGTTCGTGTTCTACATTTACAAACCTTTAAATTGCAAGTAGTCAGAATGATGGTTTTCTAATCAAGAAAGCCATAAATGTTGATTTATCATCCAATTCACTGGAGGGAGGATCAAGTAGAGTACATAAACAGCTTGATTTCTTTGTTTCAGTCTGATAATTGAGTTCTACATTTTACAAACCTACAAATTGCAAATAGTCAGTTTCTAGAATGATGATTTCTAGTCAAAAATCCGTTAAATGTTGATTTATCATCCAATTCACTGGAGGGAGGATCAAGTAGAGTACATAAACAGCTTGATTTCTTTGTTTCAGTCTGATAATTGAGTTCTACATTTTACAAACCTACAAATTGCAAATAGTCAGAATGACAGTTTTTTAGTCAAAATATTTGTGAATTTGATTTATCATCCAATTAATTCACTGGGTGGAGGATCAAGTGGAGTACATAAACAGTTCGATTTCTTTGTTTTAGTCTGATAATTGAGTTCTACATTTACAAACCTACAAATTGCAAATAGTCAGAATGACAGTTTTCTAGTAAAAAAAATTGTGAATGTTGATTTATCATCCAATTCACTGGATGGAGGATCAAGTGGAGTACATAAACAGCTCGATTTCTTTGTTTTATTCTGATAATTAAGTTTTACATTTACAAATCTACAAATTGCAAGTAATCATAATGATGTCAGTTCTAGTTAAGAAATCCGTAAATGTTGATTTGTCACCCAATTCACTGGACGGAGGATCAAGTGGAGTAAATAAACAGATCGATTTTATAGTTTTAGTCTGATGATTGAATTCTACATTTACAAATAGATGAACTGCAAATAATTGTAATAATGTGTTCTGCTGTTGTTTTGAGTTCCACGTTTACAAATTTAAAATAGCCAGAATGATGCTTTACTTGTCGAAAAATCCATGAGTGTTGGTTTATCATCCAGTTTCCAGCCGAACAGCAGGAGAGTACCTGATGAATCTGATTTCTTTGATTTTTGTAAGGTCTGGATTCGTTTTACATTGACAAATTGGCTAATTTTAAACTGTGGGGTAGACTAGTGCTCGTATTAAGAAAGGTCTGAAAGCTGATTTATTTCCTAATTCACTTGAGGAAGGATTACGGGTACAGAAAAAATCTTATTTCTTTGTTGTGACCAGATAGTTTAGTTTTACGTTTGAATACAGTTTTAACAATGTGGTTTGCTGCGAAGAAATCGGTGATATTTGATTTGTCATCTAACAGTTAGTCAAAGATTGGACAGAGTACATAAAGAATACAATTTGTTTCTTATTGCTAGATATGTAGCTCAGTCGACAAAGGCAAAGATCTCATAACTGTGAGGTTGTGGATTCGGAACCCTAGTCGGGCTAAGATCCGCCGTGTTTGTTAAAGGTGACTGGGGAACGTAAAATAGGTTAGTGGTCACAATGTCATCCAAGTTCTCAATTATTACCTCTGGGGGTGGCAGGCCAAGTCTATGAGTCTTTTGCTTGGTCTCTGCTTCAAAAGTACGAGGACCTACTAGAGCAAGGTCGTTCTTTCACCTTAATGGTGCTCATTAAAACGAAAGGCGTACCCTTTGGCCTTAATACGTGGGTCTGCAGGCTAAATCTTGCTTGGTTTGTCCAAGTGGCATGAGAAACAACAGCAACAACAATGCTAGATATAAGTTTTCTTTACATCTGTAAATCAACAAATTGTAAAAACTGCATCCAAGTGTCAAGAAATACTAGAAAAATTATTTATCATCCCAGTCATAGTACTAAAAATTGGCTAAATTACACAGTGTCCTGTTTCTTAGAGTTTGCCAATGATAGTTTCTTTGTTGACAGACTGCTGACAGACTGCAAACGATGTGCAAAGCTAGTCAACATGTCAAGAAGATGTTGATATGCTATGCAATTCGCAGAATACACAGAGTTATAGATCAATTTCTTCCTTTTTTGAAAGAAATGGAGGGTTATACATTTCAGTTTTTTGGTCTGTTTTACTTCCTTGTTTTTCTTTCTTATTCAAATACTGCATGATATAGACGGTTTCATGGAAATATGACAAGAAGCACCATAAGATCTCTTTTATTAATTTCGTATATATGCTTTCCGTTATCTTACAATACTACAATCTAATCAGAAAAAACTTATTATTCTTTCTTTTCAAAAACTGCCACACCACAAAAGAAAAATTAAAATAAAGCTAATGACAAACGATAATAATTTAAAAACTAATATTAAAAACATTGATGTACGCAACACTTGTATATGAAACATAGAAGTGCAAGAGTCTGACAGAGATTTTGATTAATTTCAAGATTTTAAATCTTGCAGCAATATTACAGCAAAAATATTTACATTTCACTTAGAAAATAGCAATAGCAGTTGTATTAAATACAGATAGGGTATATTTTGTGTTTCGACATACATTGATTTTGGCTTAATCTTACTATACGGAATTTAGGTTAGAAGGTAAATATCTGATAAATTTTAAAGGAGTGGGATGTTAGAACTGTGCTTAGAATAATTATTGAAATCCTTATATGTCAAATTTTCCATAAAACATTTGACATTATTACTAGTGATAGTTATACTGTTTAGCAATATTTATGGTCGTTACAGGAAGACAATTTGGTTCAAGTTTCTTGGTAACTGGCCTCATGCAGAGAGCGGGTAAGATATATTAAGTTCAATTATTGAGGTTTTAGAGCCACATTTCTTGTTTTTTAAAGAGAAATTAAACATCTTAAAGTGCAATCCTTTCTTCTGCTGTCATTTTTCACTCTTTCGGTTGTACGGAAGTAGATAACTGGTCCCATACAGATAGGGGGTAAGGTGTATAAGTTCAATTATTGAGGTTTTAGAGCCCCATCTCTAGCTTTTTAAAGAGAAATTGAACATTTTAAAATGCAATCCTTTCTTGCCCTGTCATTTTTCACTCTCTCGGTTGTACGGTTTGGTTTGGAGTGCTACGGTCTAATTTTTGCAACACGAGGGCTAATGAGACCGGTACCTACAGCTTAAAGCCGATTCCGTACGGCTACGAACATCCATGCCACTGTGGGATTCGAACCCACGAACTCTGGTACCGAAGGCCAACACCCTAACCAATCGGCCATAGTTCGGCTCTCTCGGTTGTACAGAGGCAGATAACTGGTCCCATGCAAAGAGTGGGTAAGGTATATTAAATTCGATTATTGAGGTTTTCGAGCCCAATTTCTTGCTTTTCAAAGAGAAATTGAACATTTTAAAGTGCAATCATCTCTTTTGCTGTCATTTTTCATTCTTTCGGTTCTACGGAGGCAGATAACTGGTCCCATGCAGAGAAGGGGTAAGGTGTATTAAGTTCAATTATTGAGGTTTTAGAGCCAAATTTCTTGCTTTTTAAAGAGAAAATTAAAAATCTTAAAATGCAATCCTCTCTTCCGCTGTCATTTTTCACTCTTTCGATTGTACGGAGGCAGATAACAGGTCCCATGCAGAGTGGGGGTAAGGTATATTAAATTCAGTTATTAAGGTTTCCGAGCCCAATTTCTTTTTAAAGAGAAATTAAACATCTTAAAGTGCAATCCTCTCTTGCGCTGTCATTTTTCACTCTTTCGGTTGTACGGAGGCAGATAACTGGTCCCATGCAGAGAGGGGGTAAGGTATATTGTCAAAGCCCGCCGTTCCCACACGCATATCCTGCCCCTGCATTTTTACTATTGCATCATTATCGTAACCTTTGCAACTCTAAAGCCCCGTCCGCCCAGGTAAACAGAGGAATGATTCGGCGATCACGCCGGCACCTCACTCTCACCTGAGGGTAGCGGGGGGTGCCGATGATGAGCCCTTATTTTCGGCGGGCCCTTTTTCTCTCCCCTTCCCACCATTAGGGCCTATTACGGCACGCCGACCATCTGCAGCCCCTATTGTGTGCTGCAAAAGGTGAGGAATTCTACAGCAGGTATACATGGATACATATAATAGGGCCTCATTACCTCGGGGTTCTGAGAGAAGCACGTAATAGGTAGTTTCGAAGAAGTGATATCACACCCACGTTCCAGAAAGGGGAAGGGAAGACTAGTTGGAGGCCTCGCCAAGTTGCTGAAGGATCAGAGGGTGGGATATATCTTGAATGGCAGGGTTTACAGTGATACTTTGACTAACGAAGGTAATTCGTCATTCTGAAGCCGCATTCGTTAATCGAAATCAGAACCGTAACTAGGTTCCTTAGCGCCCGTAGCAAAAACCTGATCTCCTCACCCCTAACACCCAATATAGTGAGAAAATATATTTTTTTTTCTGTATCATATATTTGGAATGAAGTCAAAATGTTTTATTAATTCTAGAAATGTTCCAAGTATATTAATTTTTAATTTTTTCTTCTATATTTATTTTATTAACACTTAAAATTATTTTCGAATACTCTAGAGGTATTAATTTGCTGATAAAATGAATAATTTATTTGAGAGGATTATTTTTTATTTGTACGTTGAATTTTCATAAAAATTGATGATTTTCTAAATTTAAATTTAATTTTAATAACTTTAGTAAATTCAAAATTTAAAACGAATGTACAGATTTATATGAAGGCATATTAGGAATCTATAACAACATTAGTCTCTAAGATATATACATATATACACACATATATACATATATATATATATATATAATACATATACATATATATATTTATATATATATATATGTGTGTATATATATATACATATACATATATACACACACACATATATATACACATATATATACATATACATACATATATATATATATATAATATATATATATATATATATATATATATATACATATATATATTTATATATATATATATATATATATATATATATATACACACATACATATACATATATACACACACACATATATATACACATATATATACATATACATACATATATATATACACACACATATATATACATATATATATATATATATATATATACAAATATATATATATATATGTATATATATATATACACACATACATATACATATAAACATATATATTCATAAAACAGTAATTTTTAAACACATTGGATTTTAAAAACAGAATCTGATTCTATAATAAAAAAAGTATTTTTTAACTTTTTCTTATTTCTACTTAGGGCGAATCGTCTTCTTTCGGACCCCATTTTCGTCACGGTGCGGGGCCCCTATGACTTGTGGCAAATGCCATCTTTGCCACGCCCTAGCTACGGCCCTGATCGAAATAAATGTCCGTCAGCCACAAAGAGATTTATCCTTTAGTTTCTGCATAAAATGGTTTCTTTACTCTTAATGCTGCTCTTGATGTATAGATAGGTATTATTAAAGTATAACTAACAGTATTATAAAAGATAAAAGAGATGAAACTATTAACAACTGACAAATAAATGTAATACTGTTGACTTTTGAAGTTGTTGAAGGAACAGGACTTCAGACGGTCAGGTTACAATGATGCCTCGACTAACAAGATAATTCGTCAATCTAGAATCGCATTTGTTTATCGAAATAAATGTCCGTTAGTCAAAAAGAGATTTAATCTTAGTTTCTCTATACAATCGCTTAATCTCTCTTGTTGCTGTTAAAGATGTAAAGATAATTATTAAAAGGTAAAGAACATTATAATAAAAAAATATAAAAGAGATAAAAATATTAACAATTTATAAAAGCGTGTGGTCCTTTTCACCTTTGAAGTTGAAGAAGGAACAGGACTTCAGTGTATAGGTTACACATATACCTAATGAAAATAATTTGAATTTCTGAAATCACATACCTTGACTATAGTTTCTATTTTCAACAAATAGATTCCTTGTTAGTTTCCTTATAAAATTGTTTCTTTGCTATTAGTGCTGCTCAAGATGTAAAATAAATATTACTAAAAATAATAATTCTATATTTAAATAGAAGAAATTAAGGAATGGATGTACTGTTTTGATTTCGAAGTTGCTGAATTAACCAGGGGATGAAAGGTTTAAAGTTGTTAATAAACAGCTCTCAGTAGCAGATGAACATGCGCAGTCAGTAGAAGATAGAAAGATAACACCTTTATAAGTCATCATTATGAAAATATTCTGGAAACTCTGTTTGTTTCCTTCGATTTTAAAACTTTTAGGGTTATTTGTGCTTAAAAACTAAAGCAACTTTTCTTGACTGAGGTGTTGTATAATTAAATGCTCAATCCCCTATAAAATAATAGCGTAAGTTACCTATCTGTCTGTCCTCGAAATTTATGAAGCGGCTGGACCTGGAATGGATATAGGCATCCATATTAGATTCTTCATGAGTTAGGGTTAGCAAAATTCAAAGCGTCGTCTTTAAAACGTTCGAAATCCACCCCTTCTCACCTTTTATGCCATTATATTTTTAATGTCATTATATCAACCCCATTTCAAGAGCAGGCGATTAAATTTATATATTTATCACATAATAAATAGGTAAAAATAACATTTTTCTAGCACTAAACAATTCTATATTTAAATAGAAGAAATTAAGGAATAGATGTACTGTTTTGATTTTGAAGTTGCTGAAGTAACCGAGGGATGAATGGTTTTGGACTGCCATGCAACAAATATACCTTGGCAGTGGCGTAACAAGAATAACCGGTACCCGGAGCGCGATACTGTTTTTGCACTCCCCACATGAAAACATAAAATAATATAGTGTGTAGAATGGGGACCATTGATGTCCTCCTGCGAGAGGCGCCTAGGGCATGATAGTCTCCATTACCCCTCCCCCGCCACGCTGCTGTACCTCGGTAAACAAAGATAATTCGTTATACCAGAATATCATTGGGTAATCGTAATATCCTTTGCTTGGAAGAGATTTCAATTTAGTTCCCGTATAAAACCACTTCCTTTGCTCTTTATGTCATCCGAAGTGTAATGGTAAATTTTAATAAAGAATGAATAGCACTAATAAAAAGGGCAGATAAGATGTACAATTTCATAACTAGAAAAAAGTGTGAGATTTTCGACTTAAATCGTTCTTTATGCCGGAATCTCATTCGGTAATCGAAATATCATTTAGCTGAGAAGAGATTTCAATTTAGTTCCCATATAAAACCCTTTCCTTTGCTCTTTATGCCACCCACAATGTAACAGTAAATTTTAATAAATGAATAGCACTAATAAAAAGGACAGCGGTCAACTTAATGAGCAATTTCATAATTAGAAAAAGGGTGTGAGATTTCCGACATAAATATTTCTTTATACTGGAATCTCATACGGTAAACGAATCACCTTTTTTTAAGAAGCGATTTCAATTTAGTTCCAGTAAAAAACCCTTTCCTTTGCTCTTTATGCCACCCACAATATAACAGTAAATTTTAATAAAGAATAAATAGCACTAATAAAAAGGGCAGCTAAGATGAGAAATTTCACAACTGGATAAAGGGTGTGGGATTTTTAACTTAGATAATTCTTTATACCGGAATCTCATTCGGTAATTCTATGCCATGGATGTTCGTAGCCGGTTTGAAAAGGATGGATGGAGGTTTTACTGTGTTTATGAAATAACACTGACCGTTTGCAAGTAATATCAGGGCCAACGTATCCCCAACATCGCCTATCGAAGTCAAAACTCTGAAAATGTAACACAATAGGATTCATAATTTGCACGCGGCGTCAGTCTCCTAGAATTTGTACTGCCCACCTCTTTAAAAAAAGGTGGATTGAGACTTCACTATATAAAATAACACTGACGACTTGCAAGTTATAATATGGTAAAAAAATTATACCAATGCCACCTGTCGAAATCAAAGCAATAAAGATGTAACACAACAGGATTCATAATTTCCACGTGGCTTCAGCCTCCTAGAATTTGTACTGCCCACCTCTTTAAAAAAAGGTGGATTGAGACTTCACTATATAAAATAACACTGACCACTTGCAAGTTATAATATGGTAAAAAAAAAATTACACCAATGTCACCTGTCGAAATCAAAGCAGTGAAAATGTAACACAACAGGATTTATAATTTGCATTTGGAGCCAGATTCCTAATATTCCTACTGACCACCTCTTTAAAAAAGATAGATCGGGGCTTCACTATATTTATGAAATAACACTGACCATTTTCAAGTCATAGCACAGACTAATAATTTCCCCAACGTCACCTATCGGAGTCAAATCAGGGAAACTGTAACACAACAGGATTCATAATTTGCAACTGGCGGCAGCCTCCTAGAATTGGTACTGGCCACCTCTTTAAAAAAAAGATCAATCGAGGTTTCATTTTATAAAATAGCACTGACCACTTGCAAGTTAGAAAATGGTAAAAAAAAATACACCAATGTCACTTGTCGAAATCAAAGCAGAAAAAATGCAACACAACAGGAGTCATCTCCAAGAATTGGACTGGCCTCCTGTTTAAAAAAAAGGTGGATCGAGGCTTCACTATATAAAATAACAGTGACCACTTGCAAGTCATAACATGGTAAAAAAATTACACCAATGTCACTTGTCAAAATCAAAGTAGTGAAAATATAACACAACAGGATTCATAATCTGCACGTGGCAGCAATATCCTAGAATTGGTACTGGCATCCTCTTTAAAATAGATGAATCGAGGTTTCACTATCTTTATGAAATGACACTGACAGTTTGCAAGGCAAAACATAACCAAAAAGTTACCTCAACGTCACCTGTCGAAGTCAAAGCAGTGAAAGTGTAACACAACAGGATTCATAATTTGCCCGTGGCGGCAGTATCCTAGAATTGGTACAGCCCTCCTCTTTAAAAAACATGGATCTAGGCTGAAATATCTTTATAAAATAACACTGATCATTTGCAAGTCATAACACAACCAAAAAATTACACCAACGTCACCTATCGCAGTCAAATCAGTGAAAGTGTAACACAACAGGATTCATAATTTGCCCGTGGCGGTAGTATCCTAGAATTGGTACAGCCCTCCTCTTTAAAAAACATGGATCTAGGCTGAAATATCTTTATAAAATAACACTGACCATTTGCAAGTCATAACACAACCAAAAAATTACACCAACGTCACCTATCGGAGTCAAATCAGTGAAAGTGTAACACAACGGGATTCATAGATATGGTTACCTTTGTGATCTGCCGTTCCGGAAAATTTTATGGGTATTGTGAATCTGGGAGGGGGGAATGGGTGATTGGGGAACAGCCCGTATACAGAGGTGAAAGGAAGCCTATTGTGAGGGAAAAAAAAAGATACAAAGAGGGGATCAAAAAGAATAAAGCTATTGTAGGATTGGGAGATTTTGATGGAAAATTCGGATTAAATACTTTGTAAAGCTCGCCAACTGTGGTTTACTAATCAGATAACTCGAATCAAACAGATATACGTGCCTGTAAGGCAGATTAGACTCGATGGCAAAGAGATTGAATTTCTTTCGCTGAAAATTAACCTATGGAAAAAATAAAATTTGTCTTTTATAGTAATATTTAATTTTTTAAAAATCTCTAAAGATAACTAAAAATTGTTTAGTAATTTTTAGAATAAATTTTTAAATAAAGTCTTTTAGAGTAATTTATATATATATATATATATATATATATATATATATATATATATATATATATATATATATATATATATATATATATATATATATATATATATATATATATATATACATAACATATATACATATACATATATACATATATACATATATACATATATATATATATACATATATACATATATATATATATATATGTATGTATATATCTATGTATATATATATATGTATATATCTATGTGTATATATATATATATATATATATATATATATATATGTATATATATATGTATATATATATGTATATATATATGTATATATATATATGTATATATATATATGTATATATATATATGTGTATATATATATATGTATATATATGTACATATATATATATATACATACATATATATATATATATATATATATATATTTATATATAGATATATATGTGTGTGTGTGCAAATGTGTGTGTGTGTGTATGTGTAATGGTAAACCGCAATGTAATGGTAAATTTTATTAAAGAATGAATAGCACTAATAAAAAGGGTAGCTAAGATGAGCAATTTCACAACTGGATAAAGAAAATGAGATTTTCAACTTAAATAGTTCTTTATACTGGAATCTCATTCAGTAATCGAATTACCCTTTAGCTGAGAAGAGATTTCAATTTAGTTCCCGTATAAAACCCTTTTCTTTGCTCTTTATGCCACCCACAATATAATATGGTGTTACATATATTCAATTATGGCAAATAAGTTACATTTATGTTGCATTGCCACATATCGTCAGATTTAACTACTAAAATTGTCATTTATTAAATGCCAACCGCATCGTTTGTATTATCTGTAGTTCAAAATTTACATCATTTGCACCAATAAAACACTTTCTAGAACCTTCTGTAGTAGGAAAACTTCATCTTGTTCTTTAACAAACCATTTCCCCCAAACACGCGCCGAACGATGGCCGAATGGTTAGGGTGCTGGCCTTCGGAACCGGAGTTTGTGGGTTCGAGTCCCACTATGGCATGGATGTTTGTAGCCGTTCGGAATCGGCTTTAAGCAGTAGGTCCCGGTCTCATTAGCCCTCGTGTTGCAAAAAGTAGACCGTAGCGCTCCAAACCAAACCAAACCAAACCAATCCCCCAAACACGCGGTCAGCCGCTAAGCCTTTTACTCATTTTTTTTTCCATTATTTTTGTTTACCTTTAGTCTTACTAAATGAAATTTCTTTAAATCGTAATTGTTCTTTACTCCCAGCAGAAGGAATGAAAAGGGGAGACCGATAAAGAAAGGCTACAATTTGCATTAATTGGGATCATCTGCATTCGAATCCTCGTTTTCTCCTGGCAAGAAGCGATTGTTACTCAATGAAAAGAGGTTATTAGATATACAGTGTTAAAAGTTTAGACAGAAAATTGGGCATTAGAGGATATACGAGAAATAACGGTTTTGTACGACGTTTAGTAAAATAGCGCTTTTTTGGTGAATATGCATAGTTTCTTTGTTTTAGAATGTGTGTAAATTTTCAAGGTATGCAGGAATTACTTAAAAAAATTAAAGATATTTTAAAATGAATTACATTTTATATAATGTAAATGTTAAATATAAAAAAAATCGATTGAATTTATTAGTCCACTACCCGAAACAAGGGAATAAAAATTAATATTGGGGAGCTACAGTTCTTTTCTATGTACGTTCAAAAGCCAGTGAGAGTAAATGAAAGAAAAGGAGAGAATGAGAGAAGAGAGGAGAAAGAAAAAGAAAAATATTATGTTTTCAATACATTAAATTTTTTTCTTTTGGTTTATTAAGAGTTTTAATAGTAGACAACAGATATTGTTAGAAAAAATAATAAAAATAAGAGATTTGAAAAAAAATTTTCAATTTTACAACTCCTCTTCAACCTCCACTCAAAATACAGAATCAAAATTAAATTAATTTTACAATTTACACTAAATCACAAATTTGTGATGAAAATCACACTCAGTTTATTTAATTTGTGATTAAGTGAATTCTTCAGTCTATTTAGTATGAATGTTATGTGTTTCCTTTGTGTTTTCTTTGTTAATTCAATTAGATTTTAAATATTCAATTTTTGTAAAATTTTTCCTCAAAATGTTGTTTTTGTTTATGTATCAATTTGTTGAGTTACGATCCCTTCGAAAGATTTCAAACGCCACGCTGCAAGCACGCCACGCACGCAAGCTGCAAGCACGCCAATTTCGCCAAATGTGGTTGAAGCACCAACAAGATCCATGATTAGAAACAGGAGAGTGGGCTAAGAAGAGGAGTTGAATTAATAGAAACTGATGAAAAGAAAGAAAATTTCGCCAAATGATAGAAAGAAGTGTATTTTAGGCGTGGAATCAGAAAAAAATTATTGCCAAATATAATTGAATTCAAAATCACTTAATTTTGTTAAAATATTACGTAGACACACACACACACACACACACACACACACACACACACACACACACATATATATATATATATATATATATATATATATATATATATATATATATAGGAAATGAATAAAAAATATCAATAAATAAGTAAATAAAAAGAAAGAAATTCAAGAGTTGAGAAAAGTAATGTAAGCAAATCCACAATTAATAGCTACGGAGATACCAGGTTTATAACGCACTATGCAGCAATACATAATACCTATTTTGATAAAATATAAATACAGAAGAATAAACAAATAAAACCTAAGGCATACGGAATACAATACCAGACTAAAAAAGGAAAATAGGATCGATGTTGCCTATGACCGTGAGGAGTTGTCGCCTCACACTCCATTAAAACTAGTTTTATGTTGCAACAACACTTATGGAAGTCAAAACACAATAGGATCTAAAGGAAATCAAAAATGGAAGACCAAAAAAGACACTAAGCAAAACTACATAAATTACACTAAATATAACACGACATGACCGATAGCCCCAACAACTTTATTTATGTATTAAGACATTCGATAATCGAATGTTTTCCAGTTTTGCTTCGTATCTCTTTGGTCTTCCATTTTTGATTGCCTCCAGGTCGTATGATGTTGTGACTTCCGTGAGTGTTGTTGCAACACAAAACTAATTTAAATGGAGTGTGAGGTCACAACTCCACACGGTCATTGACAGCATCATTCCTGCTTTCATAAACTGCTTTCACAGTATCGGAAGACTTTAGAGAAGTATGAAGATAAACAAATTATTGAGCAAGTATCAGAAAATTTTCAGCCGAAGAACAAACCCTTTTTTTACCTGAATAATACGGTAGTTTACAAGTCTATAAAATTAAAAAGTTTACTGACCCCGTCATATGACGGACTATACTACTATTTATATAATACTGTATAGTATTATATATATAGTAATCCTTCTCGACTAATTTCATTAGACAACAAGAAAAGAATTTTACAAGAGCAGGGCTTTCGTTGAAAACAGCAGCGACCGCATCGAGCGCCTCACACCTGACTTTCTACCTCCAGGACGAAAACAAAACCGCATTTCCTTCCCTTGCTCTGAATCCTCATCTTACATGACCAGCAAGAAATGCACTCTTGTTCAGCTTATACCCTCCAATCCCTCTAATGCTCTGTAGCCCAACAGTTAACACTGCATATCTAATAACCTCTCTTTTGCTCTGGCAACAATCGGAGCCTTTTGCTGGGGGAGAACAGCCGAAATGCAAATTGTATATATAGTAATATATATGTAGTAATATGTATATATAGTATTATATATATAGTAATATATATACATAGTATTATATATATAGTAATCCTTCAATTCATTTGATTAGACATCAAGCCAGGCTTTTTAAAACAACAGGGCTTTCCTTGAACACAGCACCGACCTCATCTTGCGTCTCACACCTAACTTTCTACCTCCAGGACGAAAACAAAACCGCATTTCCTTCCCTTGCTCTGAATCCTCATCTTACATGACCAGCAAGAAATGCACTATTGTACAGCTTATACCCTCTAATCTCTCTAATGCTCTGCAGCCCAACAGTTAACACTGCATATCTAATAACCTCTCTTTTGCTCTGGCAACAATCGGCTTCTTGTTGGGGGAGAGCAGCCGAAATGCAAATTACATGTATAGTAATATATATATATATATATATATATATATATATATATATATATATATATATATATATATATATATATATATTATATATATATATATATATATATATATATGAAGTAATAGATATATAGTAATATATAGATAGTATTATATATATAGTAATCCTTCAACTCATTTGATTAGAAAACTAGCCAGGCATTTTACAAGAGCAGGGCTTTCTTTGAACGCAGCACAAACCACATCGTGCGTCTCACACCTGACTTTCTACCTCCAGGACGAAAACAAAACCACATTTCCCTCCCTTGCTCTGAATCCTCATCTTACACGACCAGCAACAAACGCGCTCTTGTTCAGCTTATACCTTCTAAAGCCTCTTTCTGTGCCCAAACAGTTAACACTGCATATCGAATAACCTCTATTTTGCTGTGGCAACAATCGGCCCCTCTTGCTGGGGGAGAACAGCAGAAATGCAAATTATATATATATATATATATATATATATATATATATATATATATATATATATATATATATATATATATATATATATATATATATATATATATATATATATATATAATATATATATATAATATATATATAAATATATGTAGTAATATATATATATATATATATATATATATATATATATATATATATATATACATAGTTTTATATATATAATAATTCTGCAACTCATTTTATTAGACAACAAGTCAGGCATTTTACAACAGCAGGGCTTTCCTTGAATACAGCACCGACCGCATCGTGCGTCTCACACCTGACTTTCTACCTCCAGGACGAAAACAAAACCGCATTTCCCTCCCTTGCTCTGAATCCTCATCTTACACGACCAGCAACAAACGCGCTCTTGTTCAGCTTATACCCTCTAATGCCTCTTTCTGTAGCCCAAAGAGTTAACACTGCATATCTAATAACCTCTCTTTTGCTCTGGCAACAATCGGCTTCTTGCTGGGGGAGAACAGCCGAAATGCAAGTTATATATAGTAAGATATATATAGTAATATATATATATATATATACATAGTATTATATATATAGTAATCCTTCAACTCATTTGATTAGACAACAAGC
>CM063509.1:54712448-54719948 GCA_032207245.1 Pardosa pseudoannulata
ATATACAAAAATAGATAACATTTAAAAATAATATAAAATCAGATAATTTTTAAACATGTATACTGAAACATACGTAAATAGATAAAATTTTAAAAGAAATATAAAATAAGATAATTTTTAAGCATGTATACTGAAACATACGTACATAGATAACAATTAAAAAATATATAAAATCAGATAATTTTGTAAACATTTAAAACATTTAAAAAATATATAAAATCAGAAAATTTTTTAAACATGTATACTGAAACATACGAAAATAGATAACACTTTAAAAAGATTTCAGATACTTTTTTTTCAGATACTTTTTTTTTTCAGAAATTTTCAAATACTTTTTAAACATGTATACTGAAACATACGAAAATAGATAACATTTAAAAAAATAATATAAAATCAGAAATTTTTCAAACATGTATACTGAAACATACGAAAATAGATAACATTTAAAAATAATATAAAATCAGATAATTTTTTAAACATGTATACTGAAACATACGTAAATAGATAACATTTAAAAAAATATAAAATCAGATATTTTTTTAAACGTGTATACTGAAACATACAAAAATAGATAACACTTTAAAAAATATGAAATCAGATAATTTTTTAAACATGTATACTGAAATATACGTAAATAGATAAAATTTAAGAAAAATATAAAATTAGATAATTCTTTAAACATGTATGCTGAAACACACATAAATAGATAACGTTTTAAAAAATATAAAATCAGATAATTTTTTAATCATGTATACTAAAACACAGGCAAATAAATAACATTTTTAAAAAATATATAATCAGAAAATTTTCAAACATGTATACTGAAACATACGTAAATAGATAACACTTTAAAAAAATTGTAAAATCAGATAATTTTTTAAACATGTATACTGAAACATACGTAAATAGATAACATTTAAAAAAATTATAAAATCAGATAATTTTTTAAACATGTATACTGAAACATACAAAAATAGATAACATTTAAAAAAATATAAAATCAGATGATTTTTTAAACATGTATACTGAAACATACGTAAATGGATAACATTTTAAAAAAATTATAAAATCAGATAATTTTTTAAACATGTATACTGAAACATGCGTAAATAGATAACATTTAAAAAAATATTTAAAATCAGATAATTTTTTAAACATGTATCTGAAACATACGTAAATAGATAAAATTAAAAAAATATATAAAATCAGATAATTTTTTAATTATGTATATTGAAACACACGTAAATAGATAACATTTAAAAAAATATAAAATCAGATAATTTTTTAAACTTGTATACTGAAACATACGTAAGTAGATCATATTTAAAAAAAAATAAAAAATCAGATTATTTTTTAAAAATGTATACTGAAACATACGTAAATAGATAACATTTAGAAAAAGTATAAAATCGGATAGTGAACATACTGAAACATACGACAATAGATAACATTTAAAAAATACATAAAATAGATAATTTTTTAAACATGTATACTGAAACATATAAAAATAGATAACATTTAAAGAAATATAAAATCAGATAATTTTTTAAACATGTATACTGAAACACACGTAGATAACATTTTAAAAAAATATATCATCAGATAATTTTTAAACATGTATACTGAAACATAGTAAAATAGATAACATTTAAAAAATATAAAATGAGATCATTTTTTAAACATGTATACTGAAACATACGTAAATAGATAACATTTTTTAAAAATATAAAATCAGATAATTTTTTAAACATGCATACTGAAACATACGAGAATAGATAACATTTAAAAAAATTTAAAATTAGATAATTTTTCAAACATGTATACTGAAACATACTAAAATATATAACACTTAAAAATAATATAAAATCAGATAATTTTTTAAACATGTATCTGAAACATACGTAAATAGATAAAATTAAAAAAAATATATAATCAGATAATTTTTTAAATATGTATATTGAAATACACGTAAATAGATAATATTTAAAAAAATATAAAATCAAATGATTTTTTAAACATGTATACTGAAACATACGTAAATAGATAACATTTTAAAAAAATTATAAAATCAGATAATTTTTAAACATATATACTGAAACATACGTAAATAGATAACATTTTTAAAAAAATATAAAATCAGATAATTTTTTAAACATGTATACTGAAACATACGTAAATAGATAACATTTTTAAAAAAATATAAAATCAGATAATTTTTTAATCTTGTATACTGAAACATACAAAAATAGATAACATTTAAAAAAATATAAAATCAGATAATTTTTTTAACATGTATACTGAAACATACGTAAATAGATAACATTTAAAAAAATATAAAATCAGATAATTTTTTAAACATGTATATTGAAACATACGTAAATAGATAATATTTAAAAAGAATTATAAAATCTGATAATTGTTTGTAATTCAAACATTTTGTCAAATTTTAAACTGTTTCTTGAGCATTAATTTTCAATGTTTATCTTTTATTTGGTTTTGTTACTACCCAAAAAATCTTTAGAACAAATTTTTGGTATTATTTGTCGATAGGTTGTGAAAAGCTAATTTATAGATAATAGTTTCATAGCTGTACATTGAATTTTCATGAAAAATCCACGTTATTCTAAATTTAATTTGTGTAGAATTTGTTAGCGTATACTGGTTCATTAATATTAAAATACATGTATTTAACGGGTAAAAGCTATAAATTCAGCAGAATGTAGATTATCAGTTTTTTTTTCATATTGGATTTCTTCAAGCATTTTATTCCTTATCCATTGATAAAAAAATAACTGCTAATTATAAAAATCTTAAACTTTTAATAGTTTTTACTTAATAAATGTTTGGTACTATTTTGTCGATAGGTTGAGAAAAGTTAACTTATAGATAATAGTTTGAGATATAGTATAGATATAGATTGAGAAAAGCTAATTGGTAGATAACAGTTTGATGTCTGTACATTAAATTTTCATGAAAAATTTACGTTTTTCTAAATGTAATTTGTGTAGAATTTAGTAGCGATACTATTTATTAATATTAAAATATATGCAATTCACGGGTAAAATGTCATAAATTGAGCAAAATGTAGATTATCAATTTATTTTTCACATTGGATTTCTCCAAGCATTTATTGCATTGAAAAAAAAATCTTCCTGTAAACTAATGAATTATTGTGCTTGTTTTGTACGAGAAATGCAATTTTTTAAATCTTTTAATTTTTCTAATTATATCATAAGGTTTTATTATAAGGACAAAAAATATCTTATGAATTAAAGTGACTCTATTATAAGTAAAAAGGATGCACCTGATACATTGCTAGTAATGCGTAAATATTAACTGCTTCAAACAGTTTTTAAAACAAAAATTTTTCATTGTTATAAGTATTAGAAACAATCCATGTGCATTTCTAACCTTTAAATACTTAAGAAATTTATCGATAATTTACTTATAAGTATAAAACAAAAGTTAGTTAAAATTATTATTTTTTAAACAGTAAAAGCTTATCCTCCTGTAAACTAATGGATTATTGTGCGTGTTTCATACGGGAAATGCAATTTTTTTAACTATTTTAATTTTTCTAATTATATCATTAGGTTTTATTATAAGAACCAAAAAGTATGCTATGAATTAAAGTAACTTATTATACGTAAAAGGTATGCACCTGAAATAGTGTTAGTAATGCTTCATTTGTAATAATTAATAATTGATAATTTGAAATTATTATGATTTTCTCTAGAAATTACAAATTTTTCCATATAAATACATTTCTAATAATATATTAAACTCTGAAGTATTACTTTCACGCATATGTTGATAAAAAATACTTTTTAAAGTCCTTCGTCAAATAAAGAATTAAGAAGATTTAATTAAGAAATCTTTAAATTAAGAAGATCTAATTGTCATTAATCTCTAAATAAATCTTAATGATGTCAGCTCATATTAGATTTATTAGAAGAAAAGTTTTACTCTTCTTATAGATTCAGCATATATTTTTTCTGATGTCCATCGTAGAGAAACAACTTGGTAATAAAACGGATCCTTTTAAACTAAATTAATGTGTTACTTATTGGTAATTATTTTCTTACAGACTGCTATCCAGGATGATAACTAGAAAAACATGAAATAGGGAACAGTTTACGGCCTTCTACGGTAAGTGCATGGATTCTTTACAACTTCTTTTGAGAAAGAAACACACTGACATGTAACTCTTAAATGTCAAGGGGTAATACAAAACCTCCAATTTCAGTTTTTGAAATATTTCGTGAAATTTTCAGCTGCTTTGTTAAGGGGACCTTGAAGATGTCAGATTTTGAACAAAATTATGTTATGAATTTTGTTCTGATAAAAAAAACAAGTTAGATTTAAGCTTTATTATCGAAGCCCGATGGAGTTGGGTTAGCTCTTCGCGCTTCCACGACACAAGTCCGAGGTTCGATCCCCAGACTTGACAAGGTTGATTCAGCCTATCATCTCTTCAGTATGTAGACAAACAGAGGATCAAGCATGCTTGAGAACTAAACACTGGAGGTTCCACGTAAGGTTGACCACCTAACCAGAGCATACACTTCGCACCCCAGGGCTCTTGGTTTCAGAAACGGTGATTGGAACCGTAGGCCTTGGCCCCCTAGAAGCTATTGTGCCGAGGAGTTTAGTTTTAGATTAGTTTAAGATTTATTATCAAATGACATCTTTCGAATAGCACAATCTTGTTAATGCGTTAAAACACCTGTTCTTCTGTTATACACCCTTGTTTTTCAAATGTTAAATGTAATGTTTTTCAGTTTGACGATTTAGTAATTTCTAAATGATCCAGGTGCATTGTTTTTATGTGTTTCTTCTTCTAAATTTTCAAAAAGCGCTTTTAATGTGTTTATCATTAAACTGGGTATTCTTTTGAAATTTGCAAAGTATTTTTCAGAGTTATAGGGGATTTAATGCAGTAAAAAGACAAAAATTGTTGATAATGAATTGTACAATTTTAAACAATTGTCTTAGGTTGAATACAATTTAAATTTTAGAAGTTTTAAATAATTACCTTATGAATTATGTTTAACGTGCGTAAAAATAAATATCCAGTTTTATTTCTATATAAATTCTAAAGATAAAATAAAAATAATAAAACCAATTGGTTAATAAACTGTGCCTTAGAAACAGTTTTAAGGAATAATGTTGAACGACTCAATTTTATGGAAGAATCTCGTATTTTAATCAAAAATATTTTTAATAGATTTTTGTGTGCTTTATGTTTTACGTAACAACATTATACATTCTCATTATAAAAATATCGTTAAAAATTGAAATTCAACTTCTCTTGTAAGTTAATACATTCACGGTAGCAAATTTTTGGTTTGGTTTGTAGTGCTATGGTCTACTTTTTGCAACACGAGGGCTAATGAGACCGGGACCTACAGGTTAAAGGATACTGAACGGCTACGATCATTCATGCCATAGTGGGATTCGAACCCACGAACTCCGGTACCGAAGGCAAGCATCCTAACCATCATTAATAAATTTTTGGTATTTCTAATACTAATTTCTAAAAAAAAAGAAATTCTCTAGCTTATTCAGATTATTTCAAGCAAAATTCTATTAAATGAAGCATGAATGTTAACGACAAAGAATTCAAATATCAAAATAGAACTCCAAAAATATAATCGAATTATTTAAAATATATTTGTATCTATTATTCCTGTCTTCTTATGATAACAAATGCCTTTGGTAATGTTGGCAAGAAAAAAAATTGATGTTTGTCTTGCAAAAATGATAAGAAAGAAATATAAAAATACTATCAGTAAATTTTTGGGGGAAAGTAATTAACTCTATTTAGCAATACGAGGGCTTGATATAAAATTCGCCAACTGGCGAAAAGAGAAAGAGTAAAATACGAAATGAAGATTCAGTAAGTGAATGCAAGAGCTAATGGGGGAAAACAAATAACAGGAGAATGACGACAGAAGAGATAGAAATAAAATTCGCCATTTGACAGGAACGTTAATGAAATGCTGAAACATGTTTCTGTACGTGAATGTGAGAAGTAATTCAAGTACATAAAAAATAAATGATCGTAATGTGCATAGAAATAAAAAAAGTGTCAGTTAGCAAGAAAAGAGTTACAATGAAATATTAATAAAAGAAATAGTTTAGAGTAATTGGGAGAAAATTAACTGACGATATTTAGGAGTATTAGATTTTGATATAATTTAACCAGTTGGAAAGGAAGATAGAGAAGATAAAATATGAAGATTCAGTAAGTGAATGCAAGAGCTAATGGGGGAAAACAAATAACAGGAGAATGACGACAGAAGAGATAGAAATAAAATTCGCCATTTGACAGGAACGTTAATGAAATGCTGAAACATGTTTCTGTACGTGAATGTGAGAAGTAATGCAAGTACATAAACAAAAATAAATGATCGTAATGTGCAGCTAGAAATAAAAAAGTGCCAACTAGCAAGAAGGAGAGTTACAATGAAATATTAATAAAAGTAATAGTTTAAGAGAATGAAAGAGAGCAACTGAATATATTTAGCAGTATTAAATTTTGATATAAATTTAACCAGTTGGAAAGGAAGATAGAGGGAGTAAAATATGAAGATTCAGTAAGGGAATGAAAGAGCTAATGGGAGAAAACAAATAAAAGGATAATGATGACAGAAGAGATAGAAATAAAATTCGCCACTTTACAGGAACGCTAATGAAAAGCAGAAACATGTTTCTGTACGTGAATGTGAGAATTAATGCAAGTACATAAACAAAATAAATGATAATAATGGGCAGCTAGAAATAAAAAATGTGCCAGTTAGCAAGAAGGAGAGTTACAGTGAAATATTAAGAAAAGCAATAGTTTAAGAGAATGGGAGAAAGCAACTAAAGATATATAGCAGTATTAGATTTTGATATAAATTTAACTAGTTTGCAGGAAAGAGAGAGAATAAAATATGAAGATTCAGTAAGGGAATGTGGAAGCTAATTAGGGAAAACGAATAACAGGAGAATGATGACAGAAGAGATAAAAATAAAATTCGCCATTGGACAAGAAAGCTAATGAAAAGCAGAAACATGTTTCTGTACGTGAATGTGAGAAGTAATGCAACTTTATAAACAAAATTAATTATAATAATGTGCAGCTAGAAATAAAAAAGTGCCAGTTAGCAAGAAGGAGAGTCACAATGAAATATTAATAAAAGAAATAGTTTAAGAGAATGGGAGAAAAAACTGAAGATATTTAGCAGTATTATATTTTGATATAAATTTAACTAGTTTTCAGGGAAGATAGAGAGAATAAAATATGAAGATTCAGTAAGTGAATGAAAGAGCTAATTGGGGAAAACGAATAACAGAAGAATGTTGACAGAAGAGATAGAAATGTAATTCGCCATTTGATAGAAACGTTAATGATATTCTGAAACATGTTTCTGTACGTTAATGTGAGAAGTTAATGCAAGTACATAAACAAAAATAAATTGTAATAATGTGCAGCTAGAAATAAATAAAAAGGGA
>CM063509.1:54727448-54762448 GCA_032207245.1 Pardosa pseudoannulata
TCATGGGCATTAAGGAGGAACAGGAACATTGGACAGCTAATAATTTCGCAATTTTTTTCCTAATGTTTTAAGGATTTATCATGGGCATCAATGAGGAACAGGAATATTGGGTAACTATCATTTCACAATTTTTTCCCAGTGTTTTAGAATTTATCATGGGCATCAATGAGGAACAGGAACATTAAGTGACTAATCATTTCCCAACTGTTTTTCCTAATGTCCTAGTCACACCATTATGCGGAATAAAGTCGTGGAAAGATTAAAAAATATATCAACATACGATAAAGTGAAGTGGAAAACATGTCCAATACTTTCCTATTACGTTTTACCGGTCTGAGAGTATTTATCAAAAGCTGAGACGAAAAACAGTACACAAAAGTTGCAATCCAGAGGGAAATT
Source organism: Pardosa pseudoannulata (assembly GCA_032207245.1). Lineage (NCBI taxonomy): Eukaryota > Metazoa > Arthropoda > Arachnida > Araneae > Lycosidae > Pardosa > Pardosa pseudoannulata. The sequence goes on from CM063509.1 coordinate 54,727,848, forward strand.
TTAAAGACTGTGCCTCGGTAAAGACGTGCCTCACATCCGAGCAATTACTTACGTCCCGCGATTTCATTTAAAAATGGCGGTGAGCACTTGTCCAAAGAGACTGTCAGATAAAAGAGAATCTATTACTGACGCTTATCTGCGGGACTGCCGCTTTGCACAGAGTAAGTCAAAATACGGCGGGCAATTTCCGAGCAAGTGTCATTTCTATACGAATTCTCATCAATTTTATCCCTTCCTTGTTCGCTCTCTGCAATAGGTGTCAGAGCCACTATCGCGAAGCGGAAACGTTTATTTATTAAACTTATGCCGCATCACATCTGCATCTGAGTGGCTATGACGAAGCAATGCTAGAAGAAGAAGAAAGAAAAATAGAAAAAAAGTGCGGAAGGGGGAAAGGAGAGGTGCACAGGACATGCCACTCTCGGAAAAGGGAGGGTTGCAAAAAAATAATAACAAAAAAAAAGGGAAAAAGTTTAAGAAATGAAATGACAGAGCAATATTTCCGAAAAGAAGCAAATAAGAAGAAAAAAAAACGGCAACAAATTCGCAGAGCTGCGAACCTTAACTGCAACCTTAAAGGTGGAAGATTATTCGCAGCCACGAGGAAAGGAAGGGAGCGGGGGTGGAGCACACGCAGTCGAACTAGAGGTGGGGGGTGGGGGTAGCACAGTCTCTCCACGGGACGTCTGAAAATTTTCAATTAGATAGAGTCGTCAGGAGTCTCTTCGTGATTCATCCTGAAGTATGGAAATTTTTGGGGAACCTTGGGAGATCCGGGAAAGATGTGAAACTGGATGGAGTAGAGAGGTGGGGGCAAAGAGGGGGGTGCGTCTTTCTAGTGCCTTCCCCTCCTGGGATGGGGGAGGTGAGAAAAATCCCCTAAAGACGACACGCAGTAAATTTCGGTGAAAAGCAGCCGAATGACGGAGGTGTGGAGCAAAATGGCAATGCTAGGAGTATAACATTCTGAATATTGGAAAATTGAAGCTTAAAGAAAAATTTCCCCTTTTAAATTTACTTGGAAATGGAATCTAAAGGTGTTTTCAATCTTGCTTTAGCGGTAAATTAAATGCGCTTTCCCCTAACATGTATGCCTTAGTAGACACACATACGTTGTTGTCGAAATTATTCCATATAATCGTCAACAGAACTAACATCCAATACGTAACTCAATGAAGAATTGATACGTAAATCTACGTATCCTCTCCAGAGAGTTAAGTTTTCGCTGAGCTTTTGTCGTAGATATAGATATTATTTCTAAGCAAAATTCAGTAAATGGTTCCAGTTAATGACTAGAAGGGTCAAAATGCACCCTTATGAGTTCTCTTATTCATTAACTGTATAACTACAAAATTTTGTTCAAGTGATCATTTGTAAAATTTTTAATGCAGTTTAATTTCTAAAAAAAATTGGAAATGTTATACACATAAGAATGCTGTCCATGAAGTAGAGCTAAAAAAATTGTATCTGTATGTTATGTAGCCTAATTTCTCAAAAAATTGGAAATGTTAGACACATAAGAATGCTGTACATGAAGTAGAGTTTAAAAAAATGTATCTGTATGTTATGCAGCCTAATTTCTCAAAAATTGGAAATGTTATACACATAAGAAGTGAAGTTTAAAAAAATGTATCCGTACTTTATGCAGCCTAATTTCTCAAAAAAAATGTAAATGTTATAAGAATACTGTCCATGAAGTAGGGCTAAAATAATTGTATCTGTATGTTATTCAGCCTAATTTCTCAAAAAATTGGAAATGTTATACACATAAGAATGCTGTCTATGAAGTAGAGTTTAAAAAATGTATCCGGATGCAGCCTAATTTTTCAAAAAATTTGAAATGTTATACTCATAAGAATACTGGCAATGAAGTAGAGCTAAAAAATATTGTATCTGTATGTTATGCTGCCTAATTTCTCAAAAATTTGGAAATGTTATACTCAAAAGAATACTGTCCAAGAAGTAGAGCTAAAAAAATTGTATCTGTAAGTTATGCAACCTAATTTCTCCAAAAATTGGAAATGTTATACACATAAGAATGCTGTCTATGAAGTATAGTTTTAAAGAAATGTATCCGTACGTTATGCAGCCTAATTTCTCAAAAAATGTAAATGTTATAAGAATGCTGTCCATGAAGTAGAGCTAAAAAAATTGTATCTGTATGTTATGCAGCCTAATTTCTCAAAAAATTCGAAATGTTATAAGAATACTGTCCATGAAGTAGAGCTAAAAAAATTGTATCTGTATGTTATGCAGCCTAATTTCTCAAAAAATTCGAAATGTTGTACACATAAGAATGCTATCTATGAAGTAGAGTTTAAAAAAATGTATCCGGATGCAGCCTAATTTCTCAAAAATTGGAAATGTTATACACTTAAGAATGCTGTCTATGATGTCGAATTTAAAAAAATATATCCATACGTTATGCAGCCTAATTTCTAAAAAAAATTAAAATGTTATACTCATAAGAATACTCTCAATGAAGTAGAGCTAAAAATTGTATCTGTATGTTATGCAGCCTAATTTCTCAAAAAAATATAAATACCATACTCATAAGAATACTGTTCATGAAGTAGAGTTAAAAAAATTGCATCTGTATGTTATGCAGCCTGATTTCTCAAAAAATGGAAATGTTATATACATAAGAATGCTGTCCATGAAGCAGAGCTAAAAAAAATTGTATCTGTACGTTATGCAGCCTAATTTCTCATAAAATTGGAAATGTTATACACATAATAATGCTGTCCATGAAGCAGAGCTAAAAAAAATTGTATCTGTACGTTATGCAGCCTAATTTCTCATAAAATTGGAAATGTTATACACATAATAATGCTGTCCAAGAAGTAGAATTAAAAAAAAGATCTGTATTTAAAAAAAATGGATCTGTATGTTATGCAACCGAATATTTTCAAATGGCGTTTATGGAAATCCACTGCAAGCATCTAAAATTATTTTTTTCTAGTAACTGTTTATTAAAATGACAATTAGATATTAAAATAGAACCTTTTTCAAACAGGGAATTTAGCACAAACGTTATTTATGGATAAACAATTTTAATGCAAATACTATTTTACTCAATTTTATCCATTCAGCTCTGTAAATTGAATTATATAGACATTTTAAATTAATTAAAATGGTCTATCGACATTTTTTGTAATTTTTTTTTATTTTTTTATGGCTAGAGAGATTTGCATAAATTTTACAATTAAGATAACTATTTAATTTATGCATAACTTAATAATAACACTTATAAAAAACCCACTTTCAATTAATAAAAAAATATAATGCAATATTTCTTATATTTCAAAAGAACTTTAGAAAATCAACAAAAATTTTGCTTGTAGACACTACTAGCTTATCTTAAAACGGTGTTCAAAATATACTTATCTAACTAAACTATACTAATATAACTTTATATACACTTCATGGTCTGTATACAAATTTGAAAAAGAAAATTGATCGTGTTTCATTTTATATAAAATTTTATTTTATTCTAAAATTATGAAATCGTATGTAACTTATTTTGACTACAATCTGGTAGCATCCTAAGTCTTATTTGCTTAGTAAACAACCAATGTACTTAAACAGTTTTATTTTTTAATTGACACGACACCATGTCTTTTTAAACTTTTATTTGAACATCTTTAAAATAAACTACAAAATTATGCCCCAAAACACGAATTACCAAGAAAAATTCCATTTAAATTTATAAAAAGTTAAAACACATACAGAAGAATTTCGCGCTAAAGTTTTACTGCTTAAAACGTTGAAAAGTGAGAAAGCTAATAATCTAATTGCCTATCTTCTGGCATTACTGAATAAAATAATGCAGTGCCGTGAAAGTGGTAAATCCACTACAAATGCAATCTTCTCCCATTTACGTAATTAGCCGGGAGAAGAGAGAATTATCTGGTGTAAATTTTACATGGAAAATTTCACTAGTTTCTAAAACAAATCACCAAAGCTCCGAAAAATAATTGCACTTAATTGTGAAATGGGAAGGGATTTATTACGTTTCAAATTTCTTGTAAATAAGAACTAAGTCGAATCGAACGCAAAATGTTTTTATTTCTTTTTGACAACATCACTTTCCTCGGTTTGGTGTCAAACAGTTGTTTGCACTTACTTCTTTTCTTTACGTTAATCTCATGTCCTAAGAATTTTTAAATGAAATTTTCTTAAGAGAGGGAGTTAGGTTTTTTCGGATTACTTATACTAAATGTACTTGTGTCTATGCGTAGCCACAAAACAAAATTTATATATATGTGTATTTTTATATACACATTGTAGGGGTTATTTGCTGTTTATTTAATTAAAATTAAAAGTTTTAAAGTCTTAAAAATATTTAAAAATCTTTGTAATTTTTTGGGTCATATAGTTTTCTGTTCCAATTTTTTAAAGCATATTAAATACACCTCTACAAGACTCTTCTTTTCTTTTACATTAATATTATGTCCTAAGAATTTTTAAGTGGAATTTTCTTAGGGAGGTAATTTTTTTTAGAATCACTTATACTAAATGCACTTGTCTCTATGCGTAGCTACAGAACAATATTTGTATATATGTGTTTTTTATATATACATGGTTGGGGTTTTTTGCTGCTCATTTAATTAAAATTAAAAATATTAGTCTAAAAAATATTTTTAAATCTTTGTTATTTTTTGAGTCATATAGTTTTCTGTTCTAATTTTTTAAAGCATATTAAATCCACCTCTACAAGAATCTTCTTTCCTTTGACATTATTAAAAAAAGCCCTTATAAATGAAATCATAAACGTAATTTTTTTTTAGATGTTGATAGAAAACGTGGAGTAAAAACCGTACAGAGTTTACATTCTTTAAAGAAAGCACTATATATAAAATAGTACACGTAAATAGTTTTTGAAATGTTTATAATAGTAAAAACAATTTAATGTTTTCATTTGTTAAAGAAAACTCCTATAAATGAAACTACACATGTAAATAAGTTTTGAGATGTTGATAGGAAGCCGGGAGTAAAAACAGTACAGAGTTTACATTCGTCAAAGAAAGTTCTATATATAAAATGATACACGTAAATAGTTTTTGTGATATAAACGTAAAAATCATTTAAGAGCCGCGGTACTCAGTCGGCAAAAGCAACGATCTCGTAACTGAGAAGTTGTGGGTTCGGAACCCGAGCTAGCCTAAGATCCGCCGTGTTCATTAAAGGTGATTGGGGCACGTAAAATAGGTTTGTGGTTACAATGTCCTCCAAGTTCTCATCAATACCTGTGGGGTTGGCAGGCCAAGTCTCTGGGTCTTCTGCTTGGTTCCTGCTTCAAAATGACGAGGACCTACTTGAGCGAAGTCGTTCTTTCACTTTAACCCTTTCCGGTATGATTTAATAATGAAAAACTGTGCATGAAATAACCATTTAATTTTTATTTAAAAAACTTGTTTCATTTTACAATTCTTGCATATTCTTAATTAAAATCCACTTTTTACATAGTGTTAAATAATATCAGAAACAGTAAAATTAAGAAAATATCAAAGCAAAACATTAATAAGGTATACAGATAATAGTCTTCAAGCTAGTGGTACAGTTCAAAACAAAGTGCAAAGGAATTCTTAATTGTTTACACCGGCAAGTAGTCTCACTTTTAATTTGATTCTTGTAACAAACACGGCATTTCTTAATAGGTTTTCTTTTATTCGGACTCATTAATTTGGCAATGACTTGTACCAAGTAAACAATATGCAATAGTGACTTGTGATTTTCACAAGTGATAAAAGTGTTGCTAAATTCAGTACACTAGAAATTTTAAACTAAATTAATTATCATATTTAACAGTAACTTTAATCGCATGACGAGTGTAGCTCGTCATTGTGCGGTATGGAATGAAAAACTAATGACGAGCTAGACTCGTCATTTTACCGGAAGGGGTTAATGGTGCTCATTAAAACGAAAGGCTCACCCCTTGACCTTAATACGAGTAGCCTGCAGGCTCAATCATACTTGTTTTGTCCAAGTGGCATGAGAAACAACAACAACAACCATTTAATGTTTTCATTTGCTAAAGAAAGCCCCTTTAAATGAAACCATACACGTAAATAAGTTTTGAGACGTTGAACATTTAGTTTGAGATGTTTGAGATGAAGCAAGCGTCGAGTAAAAACCATTTAAATTTGTCAGTTGTTAAGAAAGCCTCTATAAACAAAATTACATGTCTAAATGATCTTTGAGATATTAATAATAGAGATTTCAAATTTCGCATATTAGAATGTTTAGAACTGTAATTTACGGTAAAATAAAAATTTTCGATGGTTTGATCATACTTGGTGCACCGTGTCCCCTTATACACCTACTGCATGGACGACTAATGAATGTCAAGTGATATCCAGGCGGTACAGCATAACACAATGGGTTCGAATCCTCTTTTATGCCACGGATATTTATAGCTGAATGGATTCCCTGTGAAGCAGTATACTCCTTTATAATATGGGTTAAACCTTTATATCTCGTGTAGCAAAAAGGTTGACTCTTACTATCAGAACCAATGAACCCATTGAAGTTGGTGGAAACCCGAACCAAATATCCAGTTCTTTGTGTAGCCCATTTCCCCTCCCGAATCCGCAATTAATAAGAAAACCACGCCGCTGTAAGCAAATAATTACCTTGATTATGCTCTTAATCGAATGTTTGTCTCGGTTCTTTTCCCCGCTCGATAACCGGGCGCAAGATGCCACACCACCGTCTTCTCTCCTTTTCAAAGAACGGCTCGATCCCGCGAAATTCAATTTACTGCCGAGACCCCCTTCTCCCCCGCCACCTTTCCGTTTATCGATTGTCTGTGACCTGTCCTGCGTGAGATCGGGGGGATGGCGGTGGCTCCTCCAGAGAAACGGGGCTCCTGCAAAAGTGTCGACTCGAGAGATTTTCAATTAAAATGGAACGGCAGCAAAGGCCCCCCCGTTCCAGGGGACTCTCAAGATTGAACCAAGGCGAAAACAATCAGCTGGCTATCCTAATTACCCGGAGCCCCGACGCTTTAAAACGGACTTGCGAAGGAGATGGCATCGCTGGTTAAGGGGGACTTGCTGCAAATTGAACTTTTCAAATCAGACTGACCACGGGCTCTATTACACGTACATATTCCTTTCCTTAATTCCAGAGCATTAGAGTTAGTAAACGTGTTGTAACTTCCAATAATTCGATTTCCAGATTGGTATGAATAACGCATTTTATTGCAGCCATATCCAACGTGTGTTTCAAGAGATGGCTTTAGCCCTGGAGTAGAAAATGTTAGACACTAACGCTCTAATAGAGGCAGTGTTATAACTTCCAATAATTCGATTCCCCATTGGTTGAAATAATACCTTTTTATATCAGCCATGTACAATTCGTGATTCTTACTACACTGCTCTTCATTACTAAAGTTTCTGACTTAGAATCCTACTATTCAAATGGGTGTTCATAGCTGTTCGGAATTTTCCAGTCTCCTTAACTTTCATATAGCAAAACAGTAGACTGTAGTTCTCCAATCGAACCAACCAATTCGCGTTTCTCGAAATGACCTTTAGTCCTCGTGTAGAAAAACTTTAGACCATGGTACTAAAATAGAGAAAGTGTTGCAACCTCCAATAATTCAAGTTCCAGATTGGTGTGAATAGGGCATTTTATAGCAGACATATCCAAAGTTTGTTTCAAGAGATGACTTTAGCCTTGGAGTAGAAAATGTTAGACCCTAACGCTCTAATAGAGAAAGTGGTGTAACCTCCAATAATTCGATTCCCCAATGGTTGAAATAATCCCTTTTTATATCAGCCATGTACAATTCGTGATTCTTACTACACTGCTCTTCATTACTAGTGTTTCTGACTTAGAATCCCACAATTGGTGTGGGTGTTCATAGCTGTTCGGTATTGACTTTAGGTAGTAAGTTCCGATCTCCTTAACCTTCGTATAGCAAAACAGTAGACTGTAGTTCTCCAAACAAACCAACCAATTCGTGTTTCGCGAGATGTCCTTTAGTTCTCGTGTAGAAAAACTTTAGACCCTGGTACTCAAATAGAGAAAGTGTTGTACCTCGAATAATTGGTATAATTAGCGCATTTTATTGCCTCCACATCCAACGTGTGTTTCAAGAGATGGTTTTAGCCCTGGAGTAGAAAATGTTAGACCCTAACGCTCTAATAGAGAAAATGTTGTAACCTCCATCAACTCGATTTCCAAATTGGTATGAATAGCGCATTTTATAACAGCCATATCCAACGTGTGTTTCAAGAGATGGCTATAGCCCTGGAGTAAAAAAGGTTAGTCCCTAACGCTCTAATAGAGAAAGTATTGTAAACGCTAATAATCTGATTGCCCATTGGTTGAAATAATACCTTTTTATATCAGCCATGTACAATTCGTGTTTCGTAAAACACTGCTTTTCATTACTAGAGTTTCTGACATGGAATCCAACTACAAGTATGGGTGTTTATAGCTGTTCAGAATTGACTTTAAGAAGTAAGTTTTGATATCCTTAACCTTCATATAGCATGACAGTAGACTGTTGTGCTCCAAACAAACCAACCAATTTGTATTTCGCGAGATGACCCTTAGTCCTCGTGTAGAAAAACTTTACACCATGGTACTTAAATAGAATAAGTGTTGTTAAACCTCGAATAATTCGATTTTCAAATTGGTATTAATAGCGCATTTTGAAGCAGCCATATCCCACATGTATTTCAAGAGATGGATTTAGTCCTGGAGTAGAAATTGTTAGACCCTAACGCTCTAATAGAGAAAATGTTGCTACCTTCAATAATTTGATTCCTCATTGGTTGAAATAATCCCTTTTTATATCAGCTATGTACAATTCGTGTTTCGTAAAACATTGCTTTTCATTGCTAGAGTTTCTGACTTGGAATCCTACTACAAGCATGATTGTTTATAGCTGTTCGGAATTGACTTTAAGAAGTAAGTTCTGATATCCTTAACCTTCATATATCATGACTGTAGACTGTAGTGCTCCAAACAAACTAACCAATTCGTGTTTCGCGAGATGACCTTTAGTCCTCGAGTAGACCATGGCACTCAAATAGAGAAAGTGTTGTAATCTCCAATAATAATTCGATATCCAGATTGGTATGAATAACTCATTTTATATCTGCCATATCCAACGTGTGTTTCAAGAGATGGCTTTAGCTCTGGAGTAGAGAATGTTAGACCCTAACGCTCTAATTGAGAAAGTGTTGAAATGATCGTTAACCTTTACAGGTCTGAATTTTATTTTTAGAACAAAATTATATTTTCACCCATCAAAACACATATAGCTTATTCTTAAAACCTTAAAACCTACAATAATTCAATGTCCAGATTGGTATAAATATTTCCTCTATTATAATTATCGTCAGATCGATACAAATATCCAGATGAACTTGGTTTATATAAAATATCCAATACGTCCAATCGTGTATCAACAGATGACTTTAACCCTCGTGTAGCAAAATATTAAACGTAGGTTCTAAACCGAACCAGCTACATACAAGCTACTTCTTTAGAGCGTCGAGAAGTTATTTCCGACAGTGATCATAAGCTGTTTTATACAAAAACTGATGTATTTTTTCAGTATGGAACTGTTAGAAGTTGCCTTTTTTGCTATACATTACAATTTCTCGTCACTTATAACCCTTTTAATCACGACTGTACTACTGAAATACCTTAACATTCCGAACGTGCTTCCCCTTTCTATCTACAATAACTAATTTAATCAGTTGTGCTTTATTTTTTAGAAATTACTGAATTATGGGTAAAGAACACGTAAAAATTCAAATTAGAATTTAAGTTTAGATTAAATACGCACATGTTAAGTCCAGTATATGGCAAAGACACTAGTTCTCAAGCTTTTACCTTCGTAACATCCCTTGATTTAAGCCTGAAGTACCTCAGTGTACCACGGCACTTAGTTTGAGTATTAAGAAGGTAAAAAGAGGCTAGATCGTTCCTCCAGATAAATATAGTGGCAATTCTTAGCAATAGCATAGAGGAAGGGGTGAGGTGGGGGGTCTATCATATTCTAGATGACACTCTCAGAAAGGTACCAAATGGTATATTCTGTAAAATATATTACTATTGTGACGACTTCAATATTCTTAAGTGAAGAAGTAGCGTGAAGAATGATTACAGTCACAATAGAATTGTAAATCACTTTTTTTTCTGGTGTAAATACGGGGTATATACAGAATAAACCAAAAGATTCTAATTCTCCCAAAACAAGTAGAAATGTAGAGGATTTTTGCAGGCACTGAATTACCACGACGATCACAGTCGGAAAAAAAGATTAAATAATCTCACAAATAGGGAGGCTTTTCCAGGGTGCAATGCAAACCTAATCTATATCCCATTCGGTGTCCGAGACCCTGCCGTTCTTTATGTGAGCGGACTTTACGAGTCTTCCGAACGCAATCACTAAAAATCTGGCTCCGGTCAAAAGTCGCGGAAGCCTCCACGAGATCAAAGAACCTCAGTAAAAAGAAATTAGAAAAGCTCCGAGTCGAAAAATTTTAGGATTTTTATACCTTGGGGTCAGTTACGGTCCCGTCAACCATTTTTTGGTCAATTACGATTCCAGTTACCTGAGAACTCCAGCTAAGGTTACAATTAGGTTTTTTAGCTGAATTCTCATTCGCTGGCTGTCTCTTTTTTGGAATCTCGATGCAATTGTCTGGGCTCATTACTACAACCCATCAGGGGTGTGACGCCTATTTAACTGAACTGTCAACATCCTAGACAATCGCAGCCACGCTATTGTCGACGGGTCGAAACCGGAGGCATACGATCAGCTGATTTCGTCCGTTAGTTTTGGACAAATGGGGTCTTCACATTATACGTTTATTTTTGAGTAGGGTGTCAAAAAGGTATCGTGCTCCGGCCAAGAATTATGCTCGGTACTTCACTGATTCTTAACACGTTTCAATCGTGGCACAGTTATGAGGGAAAGTACCTTTTAATAACTTTAACCCTTCTTTAATAATTTCAAAATTTTTCTTAATTATTGTCGTGGCAACAGAGTCGATCCTAACGGGGAGCAAGATTTTGAACAGTATATATGTGCACAGATGGGTGGCCAAATTTAAGAATAGCGAAATGGTTGTCAACTAATATATAAACAAGCATAAAGTTTGTAAATAAAGGACGGCCGATTTTAATTTGCACTTGGGTGTCCGATGGTCTAGAATCGGTTCTGTGTGCCACCATGGGTTACTGTGCCACAAAGTTTGAAAACCGTGGGACTAGGAAATAGGTAGAAAGTAATTGAGACTTTCCTTTTAGGTTTTGTTTATATACAGTGTCTCTGACACTTTAAGATCACACGGTTTCAGACACTTAATGATATTTTTTTCTTGTTAATGTTTATTCTGAGTTTAAAGTTTAAAATGAATAATTTGTATTTAAAAAATTTCGATGAACACTGTTTTGCTACTTTCCTGAGTCCACTTTACACACCGGTCAATTTATCTTGGTGTCGATCCCCTATATCGAAGTCTAGAGGAACCACTCTAGAAAAGCAGCTCGTTTTTGGCCAAGAAACAGCTGTTTAAGACAGCTGTAAAAAGCTTTTAACAGCTGTAAAGTTTGAAACCAGTGGGACTAGGAAGTAGGTAGAAAGTAGTTGAGACTTTCCTTTTAGATTTTTTTTACATAGGCATCTCTGACACTTTAAGATCACACGGTTTCAGACAATGATATTTTTTTGCTTGTTAATGTTTATTCTGTGTTTAAAGTTTAAAATGAATAATAATTTGTATTAAAAACATTTCGATGAACACTATTTTGCTACTTTCCTGGGTCCATTTTACACACCGGTCAATTTATCTTGGTGTCGATCCCCTATATCGAAGTCTAGAGGAACCACTCTAGAAAAGCAGCTCGTTTTTGGAAAGAAAGCTGTTTAATAACAATTTGTGCTTAAATTTATATCCTAATGCCTTTGGTTTCACTTACATATTCTTTATATTGTGGCATAAAGACTACATTCTGCTGAATGTAATTTAATAGGTGGAAAGAGAGATAGAATGGGGGAGGGGTAAATACTTAACCTCGAATCGAAATCTTACAAGTGTATTATGTTTCCATTCTTCTGCCATTTCAGACAAGAATGGATTGTCTGAAATTTTTTCCCGCTTTTTCTCGAAAATGGAATTCCGGCTTATCCTCGTTATTCCCCATCATTTTATTGGCTACATTCCCAATGCGATTGTTCCAGCCAAAAGTGTGTGTGAGCTATCATATCATAAAGCAATATTTTTCCAGAGCACTTATTCCCTCCGGGGCCCTCCTTACATCTAAACTTCCAAAGATCATCGCTGCTTCTGTTTATTCTATTTCAGGGCAGGAGGCCCTTTCAGCGAATCAAATTCTCTTAAAATAAGAAGGGAAATAAAAAAGGGAAAAAAATAGTTTCCTCGCTTGTCTTGTTCGAGAGAGATAGGGGGAAAAAACTGCCCTGAGTATCGAACTTCTGTATATATAAAAGCTGTTCTAACATCGGCCGACAGGGCTTTCTCTTCTACAACTTCACTCTCTTCCACCCCCATTCCACCCCGCGTTTTTTCGAAGTCGGGGGTGGCGGAGAGAGGGGTTGTCTGTCCGTCAGTCCACCGCCGGCCGTATCTGCAATGCAAAACGTCGAATGCGGGAAGTTTCCAAAATAAAAAAAAGAGAGGAAAGTAAAATAAACGGGAAGGTCTCTTATTTTTTTCCACCCCTCTTCTTACAGTAAGTAAGGGGGAAAAAGAAAAAAAAACATTCGCCAACCGAAAAACTGTGTGCCAGCAAAACGAAATTCCTACCCTCTTTTTACTCCGGGAAGAAGCTTCGGAAAAAAAAGAAGAAAAAATGAGTTGGAGATATATAAACTTAACGACGACAAAAAGAACTTTAGTGTTACCGTCAGTAAAAGCATTACTTTGCGCTAAAGATCAAGAAAGCCATTGGCGAGGGAAAGACGAAAATATATATATATATAAAAGGGGGTGGAGGGATTTTTTCCCTCCTCTTGGTAAAAAGTCTGGGTAGGTGGGGCAAAAGCCCTCGTGAGAGTATCTGCCTGTGTTTTTTCCTTGATATTTTTTTATTACTTTAAGGGGGAAAGCTCTCTCTTGCCGTGCCTTCCCCCAGATGATAGATGGTTCTTTGATGAATGACGACCGATAACTTCTAAAACAATTCCTCCCCCCCTGCACTCCCACTAAGGACCCCCCTTTCCCTCTTCCTGGATGTCAACGACAGTCTTCAAGAACACTCCCCTATTCAGTTTGTGTCGGGGGAGTGGGATGACAGAATGGCCGGGATATAGGAACCCGCCTCCTGGTAGACGCGTGCACCAAACTGCATTATAATGTACATTAAATTCTCTTTTAGGGCCATGGTAAAAAGTTGAAACCACAACAATGGTCGAGATGATATGATAGAAATGCCCAGGATGGCGTGTTACAACCAGAGGGGAATCCATCAAATTCGGACGTTCCGACGTCAAGATAGCAAGGGGGGTGCGTCACTCAAAAACGGGGGTGGCCGAGCTTTTTTTGTAGGGGGAGGGAAATGTTAAAGATAATTTTAATGCACTTTCCTACTTCGATGACGCGGTGAGATGCTGGTTAGTTGATTCCGCTGAGGACCGATTAATTATCTATACGTATTATAAAATCAGTTTCCTATCCTTCGATCGATATGTTTAGTAATATCAGTGATACATAGGTAACCTGTATGAGAACATGCATTATTTCATGTACGTGATTACACACATATACATGTATATGTGTATGTATGTGTGTGTGAACATATATACAGTCTGTTCCATAAAAACTTGTCGCTCATAACTTCGTCAATAGATAGCTCGTGTAATGTAGTCCTCGTTTATATTTGAGTATCAACCTGTGATCAAATGTATAAAGGTGATTTATTTTTAATTGCGTTGTGTTAAGTAATTTTGTACTAAATTTAACAGCAGGTTCTGAGAAACTACAGACATAAAAATGAAAATAAACTAACAGCTAAATTGACAGCAACCGAGACTAGCTTAATATTAAAAAAAAGTAAATTTATTATAATATATATACATCTATTTACAAACAAAACTGATGCTAATTTTCATAAAATAAGCTTTGTCAACATCTTCTAAATTAGTTCTGACAAATATTTATATACTTAAGTAATTTTGTAAATAGATAGAGGACCTAATCTCAATTTCAAAAATGTATGTAAATTTGGGGTACCTTTATGTATCTAAAATGTTGGGCCCGGAACACTTCTGGTTGAAGGGTATCTATGGCTGATTAGGAGAGAGAATCTATATATCATCCATTGGTTTCGTCAGGGGCTTCCTCCTGAGTCTTTGGGGTGCGGCCGTACTATTTGGTGCAGGAACACTTCCTGTCGGACTTGGCTGAAATCTCCTAGTCTGGACTATCGAGCACCTTCTCCTCTGGACTCACGAACAACTTCCGTCGGACCCGACTGGACTCCCGACTTTCGAACACCTTCTTTTGGGACCTCCGAACCTCTTCCCTGGGACCTCCGAACCATCGTCTCATCTTTTTTTGATTTTTCATATTTAATTATTTCAACCTTGTCCCCTCTTCCTTCTTGTCGTCCAATCGGGATAGTTGTAATAATTTCATTGGTCAGCTTCAACCCCGCCTTGAGACCGCCAACGTGCCAAACCTTATCCCTTCTAATTGGGCACTGTCCCTTAGGGACTCAGGTACATTCTTATTTAATGTCAAGTACGGAGACGGGATTCTAATCTGGGACTGGAATCAGAACCCCGCCCGAGACCACCGTACAAGACAACAATATCCGTTGAATAGAGATTTATGGTTCTCCATCTCTTTACAAAGATGTGAAGAGGTCAGATTTAGATCCCGAACATTTTACTTCTTGTATGAATGAATCAATTATATAACAGATCTAAATCGCCTCATCACAGCTCGCAGATACTTAATTGCACGTATTCTTCAGACATTAGAGAAGAATGCTTTATGGTTATATTCTTTATTCAATTTATTTTTTATTTTATTTTATTTTATTTATTTATTTATTTATTTTTGCTGAGCTTAAATCAACGATTCCAAAATGAGTACAGCGTATGCGAGCCGTTTTGAGGCAGTGTTTCTGTGTAATCATCCAAAAGGACCAAAAATATCTTGCGCAACTGCAGCCCGGTACATGAGAAAGTCAGAGTTGTTCGTCAAGAAGTGGGTAGCACGTTATAAGCGGTACAAAATGTTGACAACCTGCCGGAACAGGGTAAACGCAGCTCAAAGTCAAAATCGAATGATAAAGTGATTCTCGCATAATCGATAATAATGGGGACTGGACAACTTATTAAGTGAAATGCATTTCAGTTTAATATGTATACTACACGGTACAAATGTATTTTTAACTAATTCGTTTGTATTTTTAGAGAAATAGCCGACACGGTCTTATGGAACGGACTGTATGTAATGATATTTTTAACCTAAAAAAATAACCAACGTAATTAAGTTTAATTAAAATAATTTTCGAGTGATTCTATTCTTTTATGGCAAAATTTGCGGATTATCCTTTGTTCTTTCTGTCAATTTAGAGAGCTTGGAAGCAACAAAATTAGTTCTTGCTTGCCCCGCTTTTCTTATATAACGCTTTATATAATTAGTTTCACCCCCTCCAAGTCATTAAACCTTAATAACTCTGATTGGCTGGCTCACATACCTATAAATTTCCATGTACGGGTTTTTCACTCCAGAAGGGAGATGATGCTGGAATAAACTACATTTATTTTTTCCAAAATTCTTTTTTTTATCATTCGGCTACGTTTTTATTTACGAGTGTACCCAAGCCAATGTGGATTCTGTTACTTTTCATATGGGCTAATATGCCTATTATCTTTATATATAAAATTCTTTTGTCCATGAATTTGCAATAGAACTCTCCTAAACGGCTGGACTAATTTTGATGAAATTTTGTGTATTTAATTAAGTTAATTCTAAAATGGTTTAGATTCGCAATTTGATCGGATAAAAATGTTTTTTATTAAAAATCCAGAATTGTGCGTTTATTGAGATTATTATAATGCTTGAAAACCCTTCACTGCCAACATACCTGTGGATCAATGGTCAGAGCAACGGGTTGTAGTACGAGAAATCCCAGGGTCGCAACCCCGTACATTTGTTAATTAAGGGTGTAAGTGTTTGCCCTCCAAACTTAAATCTCTATAAATATCCTCTCCTGATATTCTCTCAAAAGTTAAACTTATATCCTATAACCACTTTCTAAAACTGTCACACGGAAGCCTATAAAAATACAACCTTGTTTAAAAGCCTGTATCTGACAGATACATTGCTTCAGAAATTAAGCCACACTTCAAAAGTGAACTACTGAAAAGGAGACAGTCGCATTCCTAGGTAGCAAGTTGTCTAAGGCGCATATCCTGTAAAGATGTGGGGAAAAGTTCTGTCACACAATGGATAATAATCCATGGGTTAAATCCAACTTAGTGTTCCATATGATTGGTAATGATCAACATTTGTAGTGGTATTGAAACCCAAATAAAACAGAAGACTACCAATAAGCATAACCCTACAGACTTGGCCTTTACAGAGCTTGTTTCCTAAAAGTGAACGAGTGGAAATGAGAGACAGTCGCATTCTTAGTTATCTAAAGCGCATATACTGTAAAGATGTAGGGAAATTTTCTGCCACACAATGGACAATAATTCATAGGTTAAATCCAACGGAGTGTTCCATTTAATTGCTAATGATCAACATTAGTGGTATTAAAACCCAGAAAAAACAGAAGTGTACCAAAAAACAGAACCCTACAGACTTGGCCTTCACAAAGATTGTTTCTTAAAAGTGAACTAGTGGAAAGGAGAGACAGTCGCATTCCTAGGTAACAAATTGTCGAAAGCGCATATACTGTAAAGATGTGGGGAAAAGTTCTGTCACACAATGGACAATAATCCATGAGTTGAATTCAACGAAGTGTTCAAAATAATTGCTCAGGATCGACATTGGTAGTGATATTGAAACCCGGAAAAAACAGAAGGGTGCCAAAAAACAGAATCCTACAGACTTGGCCTTTACAGAGCTTATTTCCTAAAAGTGAACTAGTGGAAATGAGAGGCAGTCGCATTCTTTGGTAACAAGTTGTCTCAAGCACATATCCTGTAAAGATGTGGGGAAAAGTTTTGTCACACAATGGATAATAATCCATGGATTGAATCCAACGGAGTGTTCCAAATGATTGGTATTGATCGACACTGGTAATGGTATTGAAACCCAGAAAAAACAGAAGGGTACCAAAAAGCATAACCCTACAGACTTGGTCTTTTCAAAGCTTGTTTCCTAAAAGTGAACTAGTGAAAATGAGAGACAATAGCATTCCTAGGTAACAAGTTGTCTAAGGCACATATCCTGTAAAGACGTGGGGAAAAGTTCTGTCACACAATGGATAATAATCCATGGGTTGAATCCAATGGAGTGTTCCAAATGATTGGTATGGATCGACATTGGTAATGGTATTGAAACCCAGAAAAAACAGAAGGGTACCAAAAAACAGAACCTACAAACTTGGCCTTCACAGATCTTGCTTCCTAAAAGTGAACTAGTAAAAATCAGAGAAAGTCGCATTCCTAGGTAACAAGTTGTCTAAAGCGCATATCCTGTAAAGACGTGGGAAAAAGTTCTGTCACACAATGGATAATAATCCATGGATTGAATCCAACTGTGTATTCAAAATGATTGGTAACAATCATCTACGTTGGTAGTGGTATTGAAACCCAGATAAAACAGAAGAGTACCAAAAACCCGAACCCTACAGACTTGGCCTTCACGAAGCTTGTTTCCTAAAAGTGAACAGTCCAATTCCTAGGTAACAAGTTGTCTAAATCTCATATCCTGTAAATACGTGGGGAAAAGTTCTGTCACACAATGGATAACAATCCATGGGTTGAATCCAACGGAGTGTTCCAAATGATTGGTAACAATCATCGACGTTGGTAGTGGTATTGAAACCTAGATAAAACAGAAGAGTACCAAATAGTAGAATCCTACAGACTTGGCCTTCACAGAGCTTGTTTCCAAAAAACTAAATTTTCTTAAGGTTAAAAAGGTAAATGGAAATACATTTTCAATATTAAAAAAAATAATTGTACCGATGTACTTTCCCACGATGGTCAGCATGTGCATACACAGTTGTGGATTAAATTTCCAAGAAGAATTTAGATGCAATTGTTGACTTCGAGTTTTAGTGGGGAACCCTGTGAAGCAGTTATAGATCACGGAGTGGCCCAAGTGTAACGGTCAAGCCCAAACAGGGATGTGGCCGTGAGATATGGGGGCAGGGGCTAAGCGATGTCAACTTTCACCAAAGGGGCCCTTTTAATGAGCCCACCTGCACACCCGACTAGGATGCAGGTGTGGGAAAATTTCACCAACAAATAATTGGGACGGAGAAAAAAAAGGGGAGTTGAACCGAGGTGAAAATATGGAAAAGAAAGTTGGGAAAGGAGTCGAAGTCGGGATTCAAGAGTTGCTGGACATCGAAATCCCGCGTCCGCATGCCCGCACCGACATCCTGTAACGCCACACGCCCGCACGCCAGTTGATAGCCCCAGCCTGCTCCCCTGTAATTACTGGAGATAAACTTAATAATATTCATAATTATTACCTTGGGTGTCAGAATCTTTTGATTAAGGAATAACTTATAAAAACAAAAAGAAAGTTGTAATGATTTCTTGGACACTGATAAATGCCGAGTAATGAATATTATATATATATATTAATCCAGAAAAAATATCTGTGAATAATTAGTGTACATGGTAAATGTTTTAGTTCAAATATAAGGTGTTATACTTTTAATGTGCTTCAACTTTGATAACAAACACTGGTGTTTGTGTTATAAGTACATTGCAACAATCATCATTAAGTGTGTTTTACGCTGACCCATCCGAAGACATACAGCAGCAACTAATGATGACCGTGCCGCGACAGTACCTCCATAATGACTACCAAGTCACCGCTGACCTACGAGAGGCCCATCATGGTCTGATTTTAATGTGGTCCAACCTGGTAAGGAGCAAACACTACAGAGATAAGCTCAAGACTACCAGGAAGAACACTACGAAAAAATCACTCAAGTACCCCGGGATCGTGAACCCCGTGCACACCTAAAAAAGGTGTGCCCATGGAGGCAACAATCATCATTAACACTAGATTGCCCAAGGCAGTCATTTTGACTGTTTTTTAATTTCAATTAGGAAAACAATTATGAAATATAATGACACAATTTCTTAGAATTTGGTGACTTTTTCTATAACATATAAATCTGTTTATGAATAATTGTAGTTACTTCCGCCCTCCTTTATTTCCGTATATATATATATATATATATATATATATATATATATATATATATATATATATATATATATATGTGTGTGTGTGTGTGTGTGTGTGTGTGTGTAATGAGACTGACTTCTCGATGGGGGATTGCAGTCATGGCCATAAAAATGATACCGTTTCAGCTAAAGGCCTTTATTAAGACAACTTTGAAGGACGAGTTCCCACATCATCATAGGGACACACTGAAGGGTCAGCTAGCATAAAGTTCTATGTACAAGACAAGTAACACCTGTGTCAACATCTGTGGGAAAATATCTCTAGAAAAGTCTGTCTCCGTTAGCGTGTATTTCCTTTTTATTTGGAAATTTCCTAAATTGTCCGCTAGGGCCATGTAGGTTTATAATTGGCCAGGCCCCTTCTCTGAGGGCGTAACCTGTAGCCCCAGTGGTCAATTTAGGTTAGGGGTTAAAAAGGGGAATGGAAAATGACGCGGGAATTTTTACCCTTGATTCAAGTTTTGAAAACCCCTGAGAATTTTCCTTACAATATCCTCCCCGGGCAAAAAGAAAGGGGCGAACGAAGTGAGAACCTTTCCATTAACATAAAATTTTACAAAAATTTTAAGTAACAAAATAAGTAACTGATGATTTCATACATAATTATACACAACATAAAAATACATAGTATAAGTTTTGCAACAATAAAGACAGATTACAAAGACATAATACATGTGAGCCAGGCCCCTTCTCTGAGGGCGTAACCTGTAGCCCCAGTGGTCAATTTAGGTTAGGGGTTAAAAAGGGGAATGGAAAATGACGCGGGAATTTTTACCCTTGATTCAAGTTTTGAAAACCCCTGAGAATTTTCCTTACACACATATATATATATATATATATATATATATATATATATATATATATATATATATATATATATATATATATATATATATATATATATATATATATATATATATATATATATATATATATATATATATATATATATATATATATATATATATATATATATATATATATATATATATATATATATATATATATATATATATATATATATATATATACGTCATACCTATATTACCTAGAAGCAGTCATTTTGACTGCTTGGGAAATTTTAAATAATCAAAAGATTTTTATTTATTGAATTAAGTAAATTTCTTATATGACCTGTCCGGCTTTGTATTGAAATAACATTTTTTTTTTCGATTACGATTTTTTTGTTCGGTAGTACTAGTTATTCGAATCTTTATAAAGTGTTGTTCTAACAAGTTGTTTATTTTATTTCTTTTGCGCCCTAACTTTATGAAAAAAGTGTCGAACAGGAATGAGTTATTGGAAAAGCTAACGAACATAAGTGAAGAGTGCTCCGATATAGAATCAAATGCAACAAATTCTGAAATTTCTTTCCAACGAATATAGAGTTGCAAGACAGAAAAATTTATCAGAACATGAAGATCCACAAAGATCAACTGCAACATCATCAAATGCAACCCATTCTCACAAACGCAAATTTTGACAAGTACGACTTTGCCACAACAACAAAACAAATAATATATGTGAAAAATGTCAAAACTATGTTTGAGGAAGATGTACACATAAAAAGATTTCCACTTTCATTTGCATAAAATGTACAAATAATAATGCATAATTTTTTTTAAAATAAAGTAATTTTTTTATTGTTAATATTTACTAATAACTTGTTGTTTAATTGTAAATAATATAAGAAATATTAAAAATTAATTTTAAACAAATTTCTTTACATATTTGTTATTTTTTCACAATGCAGTCATTTTGACTGTTTTGGGGCAATATAGGTATACAAGAAATCTCGGGCAATCTAGTGTTAAGAGAATTTCCTACGCTGACCCAGACTATATGTCCATACAGCAGCAAGAAACTTAAGACCAGTCACCACGACAGCAATCACGACAGCTATAGAGCTGCAGCTGACCTACGCGAGGCCCGTCATGGTTCGAAGCTTAATGTAGTCAACCCCAGTAAGGAACAAGCTCTACAGAATTAAGTTCGTTACTACCAGGGTAGACATAGAAGGAAATATCACTCAGGCTACCCAGGTTCGTGAAGCCCGTACACTCCTAAAGGAGAAGTGTCCCTGTGGACAACAATCATCATTAAAATAAGCGAGCTCTCACTTGGAGAAAAACTATGCTACAAAGGAGGAAATAACGGTCCAATGAATGTTCCAAAGATCCATGTCTGCAATGGAATTTGACCACCATAAGAACTGTATCATAAACAAACGCAAAGTAGTACCAGTTTGGTTTTACATGGCTTACTTTGAAGAATTAAATTTTCTGAAAAAGCTTTTCACAGATTCACATAAAATTTCTATATTTAATTTCAGTGTTAAACAAATTGAACTCTCTTTTAGTTTCTTCTTGTTTGATTTTTTTTTTAAACTTGTTTGTATTATCCGAACTTTCATATTAACAAGCGGCGGATTAATGGAGAACTTACAGCAATTTAATATCTGCAACAAAGCGAGTCAAATTGCTTGCCCCCATTCAATACAGGGCCACCCGCTTTTGAAATTTTCAGATTGGTATACCAATATCCAAATATAACAAGGAAGTCAATTACTTTTCCTGAAATTAATTAACACATCCTGCTCTGCTGCTTGGTTTTTATCGTATCAGTTCTGCGTATCCGAGCTTCTATTTAGATAAAAATGCTCGAATCGGGGGGAAAATGTTTAAAAAATCAATACTCGAGGGAGATTTAAAGAAAAATTTAATTGAAACGGCATTTTTCAAGGATTAAGTTGAAATATTCCAATTTATTATTAATTACTTGTAAGCCTTTGGAGACTTGACACATATCCTCGCAGAATTAAATATCTCTCAGTTTATAGATTTGTTGAACGTTTTAATTAGTCACATAGTATGAAAAACAGTCCCACTGGAATGTGAATTTGAAAAGGATGTTATGCCATTTTTGAAAAATGAAATCAAAATTAACATTGTATAGAGATAATGAAGTTTTGATTATCAAAATTTGTTGATTCAAGCACGTTTTTCTAAAAAAGGCACTGTAATTATTAATTTTTAAACTGTATATTTGTCTATCTTCTTATAATCATAATTTTCTGACTACATATATTTTGTAACAATAAATTCTAAGTACAGAAAGCACATTTATATAGTTCATATCTCAACAAAATAAATGCTCTTTCAATTTCGTTAAGACAAATTTTGCAATTAAACTTTTACTGTACTGGAAGATTCTAGATATAAATTTTTACATATCCTTTGTATGACTTATTACTCTTTATTGTTTCGTTGTTTTAATGTAGTTTAATTTCTCAAAAAATTGGGAATGTTATACACACAAGAATGCTGTTCATGAAGTAGAGTTAACAAAAATTGTACCTGCATGTTATGCAACCGAATATATTCCAATGGCGTTTATGAAAATCCACTGTAAGATTCTAAAATTATTTTTTTCTAGTAACTGTTTATTATAGTGAAGAGAAATGTAATAAAATAGATAACTTTTAAACAAGGAATTTAACACAAAGGTTATTTATGGATTAACAATTTTAATTCAAATACTGTTTTACTCAATTTCATCCATTTAGCTTTGTAAATTGAATGATATAGATATTTAAAATTAATTTAAATGGTCTATCGACATTTTTGGTAAGAAAATGTTTTTTGTTTTTTTAATTGCTGGAGCAATTTGTATAAATCATGCAATTAAGATAATTATTTAATATATGCGGAACTTAATAATAACACTTATAAAAAACCCACTTTCAATTAATAAAAAATTACAAAGCAATCTTTGAAAAGGATGTTATGCCATTTTTGAAAAATGAAATCAAAATTGATATTGTATAGAGATTATGAAGTTTTGATTATCAAAATTTGTTGATGCATTCACGTTTTTCTAAAGAAGTCACTGCAATTATCAATTTTTAAACTGTATATTTGTCTATCTCCTTATAATCATAATTTTCTGACTACAGATATTTTATTATATAGAAGTACAGAAATCACATTTATATAGTTCCTTTCTCAACAAAATAAATGCTCTTCTTTCAATTTCGTTTATAAGACAAATTATTTCTGTAAATTTTGCAGTTAAACTGTTACTATATTGGAAGATCTTAGCTATAAATTTTTACTTATCCTTTGTATGACTTATTCTTCGCTTTTATTTGTTTTAGACTCTATTTGAAATTAGTGAATTTGAAAAGGATGTTATGCCATGTTTGAAAAATGAAATCAAAATTGATATTGTACAGATATAATAAAGATTTAATTATCAAAATTTGTTGAGTCATGCACGTTTTCCTAAAAAAGTCAAAGTAATTATTAATTTTTAAACTGTATATTTGTCTATCTTCTTATAACTTTCTGACTACAAATATTTTATAATATAGAAGTACAGAAAGCACATTTATATAGTTCATTTCTCAACAAAATAAATTCTCCTCTTTCAATTTCGTTTATAAAACAAATTTTGCAGTTCAACTTTTACTGTACTGGAAGATTCTAGCTATAAACTTTTACATATCCTTTATATGACTGATTATTCTTTGATTTATTATTCTTTATAAGAATGCAATCGACTGTCACAAAATGAGAAGAAAATCGTTCCAAGACAATGTAAAATTTTACATGCAAATTTATTCGGTGTCGAATAAAAAATTTTAAAACTTCTCCCCACTTCTGTATCAGAATTAAATTAACTGATAATTAAACAAATAAATGCGAGTATTTATTTGTCTTGAATTTAGTTGATATAGCTAGCAAATTCACTGGTAAGACTTGAAAAATTGTAAACTACCGATACTACTCACAAAATTGTAAGTAACAGCAGATACCTGAATATTTAAGGAATTGTTTATGAGAATGCAATCAACTCTCGCTTAAAGTAAATGATCGTTTCAAGGAAATGTAAAGATTTTACACACTATTTTATCACTCATCCTCCAGTGAAGACTTTTTCCGTTAAGGAATTAGGTGCCTAATAATAGGTTACTATTATTTCTATCAAACTCTTGACTTACTTTTTCAGTTTTTCCAAATCACTCTTTGCATACTATTAGACGTAACTTATTATTTTGATCTCCAGACTTTACAAACTATAATATTCGTTGTCAAATAACTTTTTTGATGACTTTCGCATCACCCGGTATCCCGGTTAAAAAAATCGCTCCAAGAAAGTGTAAAATTTTAGATACAAATTTATTTTTGTCGAATAAAATATTTTAAAACTTCTCCCCACTTTTGTATCTGTATTAGTTTAACTGATCAGTATTAATAAATACCAGAATTTATTTGCCTTGAATGTAGCTGATGTAGCTAACGAAATTCATTTGTAACGCTTGAAAAATTTTAAATTACTGTTACTACTCACCAAATCATAAAAAATAGCACATAGCTGAATATTTAAGGAATTGTTACATGAGTGCAACCAACTCTCGCTTAAAGTAAATGATCGTTTCAAGGAAATGTAAAGATTTTACACACTATTTTATCACTCATCCTCCAGTGAAGACTTTTTTCGTTAATGAATTAGGTGCCTAATAATAGGTTACTATTATTTCTATCAAACTCTTGACTTACTTTTTCAGTTTTTCCAAATCACTCTTTGCATACTATTAGACTTTACTTATTATTTTAATCTCCAGACTTTACAAACTATAATATTTATTGTCAAATAACTTTTTTGATGACTTTCGCATCACCCGGTATCCCGGTTTAAAAAATCGCTCCAAGAAAGTGTAAAATTTTAGATACAAATTTATTTTTGTCGAATAAAATATTTTAAAACTTCTCCCCACTTTTGTATCTGTATTAGTTTAACTGATCGGTATTAATAAATACCAGAATTTATTTTTCTTGAATTTAGCTGATGTAGCTAACGAAATTCATTTGTAACGCTTGAAAAATTTTAAGTTACTGTTACTACTCACCAAATCATAAAAAATAGCACATAGCTGAATATTTAAGGAATTGTTATATGAGTGCAATCAACTCTCGCTCAAAGTAAATGATCGTTTCAAGGAAATGTAAAGATTTTACACATTATTTTACACTCACTCTTCCTCCAGTAAAGACGTTTTTCGTCAATGAATTAGCTGTCTAATAATGGGTTACTATTATTTTCATCAAAATTTTAACTTACTTTTTCATTTTTCTAATTCCTTCTTTGCATACAATTAGACTTTACTCATTATGTTAATCTCCGGACTTTACAAACTATATTATTCGTTGTCAAATAGCTTTTTTGTTGACTTTCGCATCACCTGGTATTTATTTGTCTTAAGTTTAGTTGATGTATTAGGAAATAGTCACTTGTGATACTTGAAAAATAATAAAATACCGATATTACTCACGAAATTATAGATAACAGCAAATAGCTGAATATTTAAGGAATTGTTTATAAGAATGCAATTGACTCTCACGAAATGAGAAAAAAAAAGTGTTCCAAGAAAATATAAAAGTTTAGCTACAAATCTATTAGATGTCGAATAATAATTTTTTAAAACTTCTCCCCACTTTTATATCGGTATTAATTAAACTAATAATTAAACAAATAAATATCAGTATTTATTGTCTTGAGTTTAGTTGATGTAGCTAAGCAAATTCACTTGTAAGACTTGAAAAATTATAAACTACCGATACTACTCAAGAAATTATAAAAAACAGCAGATAGTTGAATATTTACGGAATTGTTTATAAGAATGTAATTAACTCTCGCTTAAAGTAAATAATCGTTCCAATAAAATGTAAAGATTTTACACACTATTTTGCACTCATCCTCTACTTAAAAAGTTTTTCGTTAATGAATTAGCTGCCTAATAATAGGTTACTATTATTTTCATCAAACTCTTGACTTACTTTTTCTGTTTTTCTAATTACTTCTTTGCATACTATTAGACTTTACATATTATTTTAATATCTGGACTTTACAATTATTTACTATTTTATTATTTGAACTTTCCTCCTGACTTTTGCATCACCCAGTATTTATTTGTGCTAAATTTAACTGATGTAACTAGGAAAATTCATTTGTGAGGCTTAAAAAATTATAAATTACCGATACTACTCACGAAATTATAAATAACAGAAGATTTAAGATTTTTCCCCGATTGTTTTTTGCATACAAACATACGTGAAAGTTAAAAAAACCAAAACAAAGTTAAAATAGCTTTAACCAACAGAAGATTAGCTCATCAGATTTTCTTTTCTCGATGTCGTTTGGGACATAGAGTAGTTTCTCGGCTTTGAGGGCTATAACAACACTATTCACAGATAATTGGAGACAGGGTTTTTTCCAATTACTTTATGTATAAAATCAAGCAAGAAAGTTAAAGAACTAAAACAAAGTTAACCTTTCTTTAATTCACAAAAGATTAGTACATCAGATTATCTTCTTTCAATGTTGTCTGCCACATAAAGAGTTTCTCGACTTTGAAATCTACAACGTCACTATTCACCGATAACTCCAGATATGATTTTTTTTCTCCATTACTTTAGGCATACAAACATACGAGAAAGTTAAAGAACCAAAATAAAGTTAAAATAGCTTTACCCAACAGAAGATTAACTCATCGGATTTTCTTTTCTGGATGCCGTTTGGGGACATAGAGTAGTTTTTCGACTTTTAGAACTACAACGTCACTGTTCACAGATAACTCCAGACAGGATTTTTTCCAATTACTTTATGCATAAAATCATGCAAAAAGTTAAAGAACTAAAACAAAGTTAACCTAGCTTTACACAACAGAAGATTAGCTCATCAGATTTTCTTCTTTCGATGTCGTGTAGGACATAAAGTCGCTTGTTGACTTTGAAATCTATAACATAAGTATTCAAAGAAGGAGATAAGATTTTTTTTTGGGGGGGGGCATGGAAAGGGGGATTACTTTATGCATACAAGCATGCATAAAGTTAGAACCACAACAAAGTTAACTAACTTTACTCAACAGAAGATTAGCACATCAGATTTTTTTCTTGATGACTTATGGGAGATAAAATTATATCTCCACTACAATGTTCTTATTCATCAAATACTCGAGATATGAGCTTTCTTTGTCGATTACTTTATGTTTAGCAGGATGCGAAAAATCAAGAAATCAAATCAAAATTAACCTTTCTTTAGTCAACATAAGATTAGTACATCAGATTTTCTTCTTTCAATGTCGTATGGCACATAGTTTCTCGACTAGAACGTCACTATTCACCGATAACTAGAGATAGGATTTTTTTCTCCATTACTTTATGAATACAAACATACGAGAAAGTTAAAAAACCAAAACAAAGTTAAAATAGCTTTTCCCAACAGAAGATTAGCACATCGGATTTTCTTTTCTCGACATAGAGTAGTTTCTCAGCTTTTAGAATTACAATGTCACCATTCGCAGATAACTCCAATCAGGATTTTTTCAAATTACCTTATGCATAAAATCATGCAAGAAAGTTAAAGAACTAAGCCAAAGTTAACCTATCTTTACTCAACAGAAGATTAGGACATAAGATTTTCTTCTTTCAATGTCGTATGGCACATAAAGAGTTTCTCAACTTTGAAACCTACAACGTCACTATTCACCGATAACTCCAGATATGATTTTTTCTCCATTACTTTATGCATACAACAAAAACCAAAACAAAGTTAAAACAGCTTTACCCAACAGAAGATTAACTCATCGGATTTTCATTTCTGGATGCCGTTAGGGACATAGAGTAGTTTCTCGGCTTTTAGAACTACAACGTAACTGTTCACAGATAACTCCAGACAGGATTTTTTTCTAATTACTTTATGCATAAAATCATGCAAAAAGTTAAAGAACTAAAACAAAGTTAACCTAGCTTTACACAACAGAAGATGAGCTCATCAGATTTTCTTCTTTCGATATCGTGTGGGACATAGAGTCGCTTGTTGACTTTGAAATCTATAACATAAGTATTCAACGAAAGAGATAGGATTTTTTGAGGGGAGAGGGGTGATTACTTTATGCATAAAGTTAGAACCAAAACAAAGTTAACTAGCTTTACTCAACAGAAGATTGGCACATTGTATATCCTTTTTCAATGTCATGTGGGACATAAAACTGTTTCTTGACTTAGAGGTCTACAACGTCAATATTCACCAAAGATTCGAGATAGAATTTTTTTCGGGGAGGGGTGATTACTTTATGCATACAAGCATACTAGAAAGTTAAAGAACTAAAACAGAGTTAACCTTGCTTTACTCAACAAAAGAGTATTCGACAGAAAAAAAGTGGGAGAAAATCTCACCCACCAGTCAATGCTTCTTTGTTACTAAGTAAATAAGTTACTTAGTACCTCTACCCATTCTTTTAAAGCAGAAGCGATCATCACTGCATTAGACACGAAATTACACATTTAACTAGTTCTTAAAAACTTTTCCCCGAAAGTATTTTCTCCAGCCTTCTCCAAAATAGAAAGCTTCGAAAGAGAGAGGGGTGAAAAAAAAATATAAAATTACTGGGAGGAATAAAAATTTACCGTTTATATTTTATCTTTCCGAAAGGAGAGAAAGAGAGTAGCAGAGCCTAGCTTCGCCACAACCAATTGTTGCAATAACAAACTACTTTAAATACGCCTTCGTAACAAGCTCCCTGCCTAATATTTCATCATTAACAAAAATTAGCTCGGGCCGCACTCTTTTTTTGCGCTCCCCTGCCGCCCGTATCATCCACTCTGTGCACCGCGAGGAGGTGAAAAGTCCCTCCCGGCACACTCTTGAGTAGTATCACCTTTCCTCGTTCGGCGCGGAGGGGCACAACCACGTGACAGCTCATTCATATGCAAATGCGGCAAGCGCAGTTAATGAGTTGTGCAACGATAGTAACGCGGGGGTAGCAGTTACTACCGCCCCCTTTCCCCTCGAGGGGGGTGCCAACCGACGCTAATCACATGTGGAGGGGGCAATCTCGTTGGGGAAGGGGGGAGGGGGCTTAAGACAGCTCCAAAACTCAGCTGCAGAGCGGACCAGGTACAATTTGCATTTCAATGGGGGGTAGGTTCGACATCGCAGAAAGGCAAGTCATATTTAGCTATAGATCAGGACCAGCGCTGGATTCAATTTGTAGCGAACAGATTAATGCCCCAACGGTGTTTCAATAATCTGAGAGACCCAAGGGGTAGCGGGGGAGGCAGAACACTGTTTCTGATATAAGATTTCTATTTCTCTCCTCTCTTTTTTTTTTCCCTCCTGGAACAGAAAATTAGGCTGTGAGTAGTGATGCACAGGCATTAAACCCCCCAACATTTTGCACTTAGAGGGTGACAGTTTTTTTTTTAATTCTCCCTCCTAAGCCTGGATAAAAGTTGGCAACTCTCGGCCTAAATTCTCTTGATTCGTAGGAAATGCGTTTACATGGTAATCACTTGAATCCTTTTATATAATCGGTAACTCAAATAAGGATTTCATGCTCGAATGTAAGTCAAAAGGGGTGAGATACATATACTTTGTTTTACATACATTACATAGGGTTAATGTCGATCTGCCCATGGGCAAGACATTTTCAGATCAAATATGTCACTCAGACATCTTTTGGTTCTTTGCTTCAGAAAAGAATCCTGAGAGAAATAATTCTTCTACTGATTGTTATTTTCAGCAGAAAACAGGCAAATTTTTGTTCAGACTTTGGATCTGGAATAAAAATATTACTCTAGTACAGGGGTGACCAAGCTCCATGATAGTCCAAGCCATTTTCCAAAATTTGAAATTTTTTGCAAGCCACAATGAAATACGTATTTAAAAGGTATGCAAAAAAGGTATTAAAAATTTTTTGTACAGAAATTATATTTATTGAATGTCATTTGGAAGTTCTTCGTCCTTTAATTTTCCAAGAAAATTTTTGAATTGTCGATGATTTTTTGCATTGGTGCGAATGTAATTTACAGTATGTTGTACTGCTTTCATAACATCAGGATATTTTAAATATTTTGTAACGAGATGTTCTCGGTGAATTATGCAGTGAATCAGTATGAATTGTGGAATTTGAGAATCATCTCTTAAAAGGACAATAAGACCGATTTTTTTACCCAGCATTGCCGGAGCTCCATCAGTTGTAATAATTTTTTAAAATATAATAACACAAAAATGAAAAGGGAACTCGGGTACATTTATAATAATAACCACAAATAATCCTTCAAAGAGCCACATGTGGCTCGCAAGCCTCAAGTTGGCCATCCCTGTACTAGTATATCACATCAAGGAAGCGTCATAATAGGGTTATTTAACTGTCAAAGGTCAATTTTACTTCATTATAGTCACTGAAAATTCATTCAGAGTAGTAAGGGGTTGAATTCTCATGCATGATCAGTAATCTACATAAGGATTTAAAAATTACTTTTTAATGAATAATCAGTGACCTTATTAATCTATTGCAGTGATGAAGAATACAAAGTACAGAAATTAGTAACCAATTTATTGTTTTATCTAAAACGGTAATCAGCCAAACCCTCAGGCTGCATCTATTACTCAAATAAGAATATCGTCCTCTGTTAACAAATCAAAGGAAAATAAGTGATTAGCTTTACCTATCTGATGTTCATGAACTGTACGAGAAAATAATCGTTGGGATATAAACTTTGAAGTAATCAAATGTCTAAGATAAAGAAACCACTTTTTTTTTTATCTTAACGTAGTCTAATAGTAATCAGATTAATTTTTGTGCACAAATGATACCTCAACTTGTGGCCTAAATGTCTTTTAAGAAAAAAAAAGGGACTTCATAGAACTCGATTGTGGTAAAAAAAAATGATACACCAATTAAATCCTTACATACAGAAAGTTGGATATCATTCTGGGCATAAATCATTGGTAAGATTTTCAAGTTTAATTAAAGGTGGATTATCATTCTATGATTCTAAACTTTGTAAAAAGAACATATTGTTAGTCAAGCAGTGGAATCCTTTACCAGAAAGTAGATAGAAGTTTTAAGACATCACCTATCATTTGAATAGTTACACAAAAATGATTATCAGAACAATCGTAATATACAAGCGGTAATTTAAATAAAGATTAACCAAATAAAGTTTTAGTGGTAAATACTGGGTACATTAAGCAATTGTTCGAATTATTGAATTCACTATCAAATAAATGTTTCCCACGTAAGTCGTAAACAATCGTATCCTTTAAAATTAAAAGCTAAAAATGCTGAAAAACAGGCCGTAGGAATTTAAACTACAAAGGTAAATATTTTTTAATCGTAAAAACGTTTGCGTTGAAAAGAAAGCAAATAAATAAAAACTTATCGAACAAGCTAATATGTTTAATCAAATATGTAAGGTAAAGAAACCACTTTTTTATCTTACGATAGTTTAATAGTCATCAGAGTGATTTTTGTGCACACATGATACTCCATGTGATGGCTTACAAATATCTTTTGAGAAAAACAAGTGACTCCTTAGAACTTGATTGTGGTAAAAAAAAAAGATGATATACCAATTAAATCCTTACATACAGGAAGTTGGATATCATTCTGGGGCATAAATCATTGGTAAGATTTTCAAGTTTAATTAAAGGTAGATTATCATTCTATGATTCTAAACGTTGTGAAAAGAACATTTTGTTAGTCACCAGTGGAATCCTTTGCCAGAAAATGGGTAGAAGTTTTAAGACATCACCTATTATTTGAATAGTTACATATCAGTTCAACCCTTATATACAAGTGGTAATTTAAATAAAGATTAACCAAATATAGTTTTAGTGGTAAATACTGAGTACATTAAGCAATTGTTTAGAAGTATTAAATTCAATTATCAAATAAATGTTACCCACTGAAGTGGTAATCAATCGCATCCTTGAAAATTAAAAACTTAAAACACTGAGAAACAGGCCACAGGAATTTCCTAGCTATAATTTTGAAGAGATTTATTTCTCCAAAGCCTCAGAAATACAAAGGTAAATAATTTGTTAATCGTAGAAACGTTTGCCTTGAAAGCAAATAAAGCAAATAAAGCTGAAAAGCAAATAAATATAAACTTATCGCACAAACTAATATGCTTAGTCAAATATCTAAGGTGAAGAAACCACTTCTTTATCTTACTGTAATCTAATAGTCATTAGCTTGATTTTTGTGCACACATGATACTTCAAGTAGCGGCTTACAAATATCGTTCGAGAAAAACAAGTGACTTCTTAGAACTCGACTGTGGAAAAAAAAGATGATATACCAATTAAATCCTTAGATACAGAAGGTTGGATATCTTTCTAGAGCATAAATCATTGGCAAGATTCCCAAGCTCAATTAGAGGTAGATTATCATTCTATGATTCTACACGTTGTAAAAAGAACATTTTGTTAGTCAATCGTGGAATCCTTTGCCAGAAAGTAGGTAGAAATTTTGAAGACATCACCTATCATTTGAATAGTTACATACAAATGGTTATCAGACAAATCCTAATATACAAGCTGTAATTTAAATAAGGATAACCAATTAAAGTTTTAATGGTAAATACTGAATACATTGAACAATTGTTTAGAAGTATTGAATTCACTTATCAAATAATTGTTTCCACTTAAGTGGTAATAAATTGTATCCTTGAAAATTGAAAACTAAATATGCTGAGAAACAGGCCACAAGGATTTCCTAGCTATAATTTTGAAGAGATTTATTTCTCCAAAGCCTCTAAACTACAAAATTAAATATTTTGTTAATCGTAGAAACGTTTGCCTTGAAAGAAAATAGCAAATAAATATAAACTTATTCCACAAGCTAATATGCTTAAATGGTAATTACCCTATTCTTAACTTGTAGTAAACTCTCGATTATCCAGAATGAATGAGAAATGGAAAATTCAGGCTAACTGAAACATGATTAAACCATAATAAATCCGGAATTTAAAATGCAGTAACCCAATATATTGAAAAATTACGAATTACTCATTTTATTACTGATTGGAAATAAGACAGTAAACTTGGCTACTCCATCTTTTCCCTAGTTTTTCACTACTTGATGCTTTATAGATTTGTAAAGGTCTTACCAGATTTCAACATATACAAACTAAAAAATAACTGATTAAGTTTACGATTTTTTTTTCCTGATAAAAAGTTCATCTATTTCTTTTGTGATAGCGAAATATTATCTACAGATTTAATTTAGTTCAAGTTGATGTGGGATAAAGTTTTAATCGGTTGAAAACTATTTTACCACACGAGAAATTCGCGCATTTTTCATCACAGAATGTAATTGTAAATTGAGTCTGTTGCTAGTACAAGTTGATATGTGATAACGTCTTCAGAATTAGTTATGCCTCGCAGATACAACCATTTTATTCTTTTTAAGCATTCATGAAGATCTCCGACATGTGTTTGTACAGATCTATGACTTATACTCCGCGTCGGATGTAGGTCACCCTCTACGGAATTTTGGTTATTTTCACCCATTGTATTATTCCATTGTCTTTCAGTATTTCGTGATCAGCTAAATTATTGTATTCGTTTAACCAATCACGCACTGCTTCATCGTTAACATTTTCACATCCATCTATGCATTGTCCAGCCTTTCAGTGTGTGAGATTTCGATTGTGATATTGTCATACTGTGTGATGATAATAGGTATAAATTCTAGGAGCAAAATAAGAATTAATTCTGTTCGAAGAGTTAACTTTTCGATTAGAAATTTCTTCATCCTTACAATTACAAATGAATTTGTTTTAGAACTTGGTGTTTAACATTTATTTGTTGACATTTATTTAATACTTCATTTCTCCATAAGTTTAAAATGGTTTATTTCCCGGGATCTCAAGTTCCCGGAATCTCAGATAATCTTGGTATTCCTGGAATTATGCTTGGACTTCAGGGAACAGATGCGAACAGAAAATTTAATAAGCACATATTTAAAAAAAATTCCACTGACGAATACTGAAGCTGAATCGAAAAAAAAAAATTGGTTTGTTTCGTTTCGCTTAGCTGTTTTTCGTTCGCTTTCGTTTCATTCCGTTTCAGCAGTTGCTTCTCGTCAGCTAGTCGGATAGGTTCGTTGCGTAGTAACTACTTACCACGCCCGATTCTGTTGCTGAAAGTGTTAAATCTGTCACTATTCGGTGCATCAATACCTCAAAGAGCTGAAAGCTAATCCTCCGACAATTTTGGATCATAAACAAAGTAACTCCCTTGACTTTCTTGTTAGAATTGATAATTGCAGTGACAGAGTGTGTATATGTTACATCTCTGCCACACTGTCGAACTCTTCTTTTGTAGAAGAGAACATTTTGGAAGACAAATCTTTATT
>CM063509.1:54767448-54799948 GCA_032207245.1 Pardosa pseudoannulata
GAGAATAATTATATGATGTAATAAGATATAATGCTTTAAATTTTATGCGTCTTAGGGTTTGGTTTGGTTTGGAGTGCTACGGTCT
Organism: Pardosa pseudoannulata; assembly: GCA_032207245.1. NCBI lineage: Eukaryota > Metazoa > Arthropoda > Arachnida > Araneae > Lycosidae > Pardosa > Pardosa pseudoannulata. The sequence goes on from CM063509.1 coordinate 54,767,534, forward strand.
ACTTTTTGCAACACGAGGGCTAATGAGACCGGGACCTACAGCTTAAAGCCGATTCCGAACAGCTACGAACATCCATGCCAATGTGGGATTCGAACCCACGAACTCCGGTACCGAAGGCCAGCACCCTAACCGGCCATCGTTCGGCATGCGTCTTAGGGAAATACAGAACGAAATTTCAGACGCTACACCTAATTATTTTCCACTTAAAATATAGTTCATTTATACAAGCGTATAACGCATTAGATGCGTATATCATGTGAGATATATACGACAGGAAAAGGGTTAAGAGGATATATACCCTTTCGAGGCTGAAAATTTTCATCAATATAAATATTTTTCAATTCCTCAAGAAACGAAAGTTCTTGTTTTCTAAGGATCTTATCAAACGTTAATATGTACGTGTTGAAAATACACTAGATTTAGTTTAAGATTCCTTTTCCAGTTGAAGAATACGGGGATTTTTCGTGTGATACCGAAAACTTTCCCACCGATTAATGTCCTTATCACCAGTCACCCTTGAACTAAAATAAATCAGTTGAAAATTTTTCACTTTAACACAAAATATTTGCATGTTTTTTCCTAGTAAATGTAAAAAAATATTTTTTAAATACAATTTTTGAAGGTTTAAGAGATGATATGTCCCTTTAAATGAAATTCCTATTTCTTAACGTAAAAATTGTAATATTAAAAGTATCAAAGATCATTTTAAAGTTTAATTTTCGGGTTTTGAAGTCCCCTTTGATATGAAAGCACTGGGAAAGGTCAAGATTTTAAGGGCCTGACTGGTAGGATTGATCATAAGTTTTTTCGGCGGTTCTCAATCTTTATTTTACTGTGGCACAAAATTTAGATGCTGTTAAATAATTTAACATCACCCGGGGAGCACGTGTAGCTTAAGGAATGATAAGAACATTGCCTCAGCAAATTGAGTCCTCGTTATTTGGAAGCTGAGTCCAAATACAAAGACCCTCTAAAACTGGTTTCCACCTCCTGAGGTGCCGTTTTAACTTAGAGAGCATTGAGAGGCTGAACTTATTTTTCATGTCCAAATTACCATTAGTGAACACGACGGGTTTTTTGCCGACTTGAACTTTGAATCTACAACCCTCTGAGTGTGAGCTTGAGATCTTTATCGACTATGGAGTCATTATTCGGTAAAATCTAAAGAATGTAGAAATTAAATATACTTGCCAGCACATATTGATGAACTCTGTAAAGCGACTTTACAGAGAATTTACAGAGTTATACAAAGCGATACAGAGCAAAAATTCTTAGACTTATGGTAGTGCTTTCTTAAGGGATACATAAAGATGCTGCATTTCCTAATATAAATTTCCCGTTTTCGGAGTTTTAAGAAAACTTTTGAGAACCTCTTCTGATCTCCTTACTCTCCAGTAATTCACTAATTACTCTCCATTAATTCACTAATTCTGCGTTTGAAAAAACGCGGAATTAGTGAATTAATCGTATCTGGAGATAAATAAAAGGACAATTCTTAGCCCGAATTCGACGGTGTTCAACTTAATCCCGAGTTCAACTTAAATTTCATACATTTATTAACTTCAAAAATTTTCATTGTTTTTTTTTTCTTTATTTCCGTGGTACCTAGTTTCAGAATCTTAAGATTGTGGACCAGTATGAATATTTTGTAAAGAAAAATTTCTTATTGTTTTTCTGTATTTCCGTGGCACCTAGTTCGAGAATCTTAAGATTTCTGACCATAAAAATATTAAATATTTCGTAGAAAATTTTCATTGTTTTTTTATATTTCCGTGGCATCAAATTTGAGAATCTTAAGATTGTTGAACCAGACCAGATGGACCAGAAATTGATATGAATACAATGAATTGTTGACCAGAAAGGATATTTTGTAACGAAAAATTGTTCATTGTTTTTCTGTATTTCCGTAGCACCTAGTTTGAGAATCTTAAGATTGTTGACCCGAAATAATATTTTGTAACACAAATTTCTTTATTGTTTTTTTTGTGTGTGTTTCCGTGGCACCTAGTTTGAGAACCTTAAGATTGTTGACCAGAAAGAATATTTTTTAACGAAAATTTTTTCATTGTTTTTCTGTAATTTCCTTGGCACCTAGTTTGAGAATCTAAATATTGTTGACCAGAATGAATATTTTCTAACGAAAAATTTTTCATTGTTTTTCTGCATTCCGTAGTACCTAGTTTGAGAATCTTAAGATTGTTGACCAGAAAGAATATTTTGTAATGAAATATTTTTCATAGTTTTTCTGTATTTCCGTATCACCTTGTTTGAGAATCTTAAGATTGCTGACCAGAAAGAATATTTTGTAACGAAAAATTTTTCGTTGTTTTCTGTATTTCCGTGGCATCTAGTTTAAGAATCTTAAGATTGTTGACCAGAAAAAATATTTTGTAACTAAAAATTTTTCATTGTTTTTCTGTAATTTCCATGGCACCTAGTTTGAGAATCTTAAGGTTGTTGAATAGAAAAAAATATTTTGTAACGAAAATTTTTTCAGTTTTCTGTATTTCCATGCCACTTAGTTTGAGAATCTTAAGATTTTTGACCAGACAGAATATTTTGCAGCAAAAAAATTTTCATTGTTTTTCAGTATTTCCTTGGCATCAAGTTTGAGAATCTTAAGGTTGTTGAACCAGATCAGATTGACCAGAAGTTGATATGAATACAATGAATTGCTGACCATAAAAATATTTTGTAAAGAAATATTTTTTTTTTTTTTCGTGGCACCTAGTTTGAGAATCTTAAGATTGTTGACCAGACAGAATATTTTGCAACGAAAAATTTTTCATTGTTTTTCTGTATTTCCATGGCACCTAGTTTGAGAATCTTAAGATTGTTGAAATAGATCAGATTGACCAGAAGTTGATATGAATACAATGATTGTTGACCAGATGGAATATTTTGTAAAGAAAAATTTTTCATTGTTTTTCTGTATTTCCATGGCACTTAGTTTGAGAATCTTAAGATGGTTGACCAGAAAAAATATTTTGTAACGAAAAATTTTTCATTGTTTTTAAGTATTTCTGTGCACCTAGTTTGAGAATCTTAAGATTGTTGACCAGAAAGAATATTTTGTAATGAAAAATTTTTCATTGTTTTTTTTTTATTTTTTTGTATTTCTGTGGCACCTAGATTGAGAATCTTAAGATGGTTGACCAGAAAAAATATTTTGTAACGAAAAATTTTTCATTGTTTTTCAGTATTTCCTTGGCATCAAGTTTGAGAATCTTAAGGTTGTTGAACCAGATCAGATTGACCAGAAGTTGATATGAATACAATGAATTGCTGACCAGAAAAAATATTTTGTAACGAAAAATTTTTCATTGTTTTTAAGTATTTCTGTGCACCTAGTTTGAGAATCTTAAGATTGTTGACCAGAAAGAATATTTTGTAACGCAATATGTGGGTATGTCGCTAAGATCTTCCAGTAGCCTAGCGCGTTTTGGGGTAGCCTCTTAATAGCCCTTAATTTACCCTTCTTGGGAAAGAGAGACCGTTCAAAAAGCTATCAGCACTTCGGGATCTCGTAAATTTTATTGCAAAAGCGGAGAGATAGAGAGAGCGAGAGCATATATAGATAGCTCACACACACTATCTCCAGTTCTTCCTCCCTTCTAGCCAGAGAGCAACAGCGTCGCCGCGCTTTCCAATTACAGCGCATCCCTGAAAATGGGTCCGCCAGCAAACAGTGTGAATAATCGCGCACAAAAGGGGACCCCGAGAGCGTTTACCATAACAATGCAGATAACTCGGGGCGGCAGCCGCATTGTTGCCCGGCAAGATAAGAGATTAGCGGAGGCCAGGGCGTGTATGTCTCTTTAATTGAAAGAGCAGCTAGCTACTCTCTTCGCCAATGAATAAGAGAAGGTGCCCAGATCTCTTCCTCTCTCTGTCTCTCCTTCTCACATCTCCTTAATAAACACTCCGCGTACATGAGGTGTATGCCTTGCCCCCTTGTGTATTATGACACGTCGGGCTGAATGACAGAGCGAGATTAATATATATATATATATATATATATATATATATATATATATATATATATATATAGATGTGTATGTGTGTATGTATGTATGTATGTGTGTATAAAAAGGGGGGAGGACGGTAAGATTCGCCACCTCTCTGGAAAAAACAAAGCGATGAAAAGAAGTCAATTTTCGAGAGACCTTTGTTGCCAGTGTTGTCTTCAAAATATTAAGTTTGCGCTCTTTCGGGAGTCAACAGTGAGAAGGAGAAAAGATTGGGTTTCTTCGATTATTCCGTGAGACAAAAGACGGCTGTTTGACGAAGGATGTTATGAAAGATGGGGCCGTTGGAGTTACTTCGCGTGCGCCGGCGATAATAAATTAATTAAAATGCGGGCACCTCGGCGGAATGATGATATCTGCCTTTGGTCGCCCTTTTAAAAAGTGTTTCAATTAGAGAACCTGGCAGAATTGCCTCGGCCGCGGGCATATAATCCGTGTCTGCATTATGTTTTCTTCTTGGGGGAAAGGAAGGGCTTTGCGAATAAAAGACCCGGCTTCGAGAGGCGTTTGACGAGTTATTTTTCCTCCCAGACGAGCGCTCGTGTGTCACCGAGAATAAGAGAGCTGATAGCCTGTTGGCGTGCGCCGGGGAGAGAGAGGAGTAAAATTGGAAATAAGTTTTTGACGTGCAAAAGAAAACGAAGGTTGGTTACACTGTTAAAAATGAAGACAAGCAAAGTACTGGCTTGGAAGAGAGGATTATTTGACAGAAAATTGTTGTGTCTGTCGACAAGTCCACGGAGATGGATTTTACTTGCGGTGGCACGCCTTCTGCTGTCGTAATAATTGGGGAAGGTTGTTGATACATTTTTCAGAAAGGTGGAGAGACTTAATTAGGCCGAGTTACATGTTTCATGATATGAAATATATTAAGCTTTTAATGAGTTACTCAAAAGTTTTAAAAAATGGTGGAAACAAATTACTCAGCACCAACCATCTTTAATGGTTGCTTCATGGTAGATACAAGAGTCAAAAGACATCGAGGTTGACGGGAAGATAAATGAACCTTAAAAAATATCTATGACTTGTTCCTATGAAATATTTGACATAAAGATAGTCTAAACCCATCGCAAATTAACTCATTATATTCTTTCCCTACCCCAAAATAATTCATACACTTCATAATTTATTCTTGACAAATTTATGGTTCATATTTAAAAGTAAAAACCATAAATTATATTGAATATATATGCACATTATACATATAATAAATATTTATTTTATAATTAATTTTAAAGTAATTTTTTTGTCATTGTTTAGTATTATTTCATATAAACTGAAACTGTTGAATCGAAATTATTTTTTTAATTTTTCGAGGCATAATAGCTTTATGTTTAATTTTAATTAATAAAGGTTTTATTTTAATTTTCTACTTCCTCGTATTTATTCTTACATTAAATATCTACAAATAATCAAAAGTCATAGAAATGTGCATCATAACACACGGATTTCTAACTGTTTTCCTATTGCAAAATTTAATTTGTAAGCAATTTTTTTTTAATTTGAGTTTCTACTTCCTCATGTTTATTCTTACAATAAGAGTGAGCAAATAATCCTGAGCCATAGAAATATAGTTTATAATATATGGATATCTAACTGTTTTCCAACTGAAAGATTTTTTAAAAATAAAACTTCAATGTAAAACTGAAAATGGCTTCGGTATAGCCTACCTAGCTACGGGTTTTCGAAAATTAAATTAGTTTTTAATTGTATCAAACTACAACAGGCGTTAAAACTGATAAAATACTTTTTATACTACAATTTTTTATTCTATAATAAATATTTATCTTATACACATGCTGACAAATAAATATAAACATTTAAAATAAAGCTTTCTTAGAAGCTCTCTATCACTTTTCCAATCTGTAATGTATCTATACACACAGCTTAATTTGACTAAATGAGTTTATAATAGATAAAAATAATAGCCAGCATTTCATTTTCTGAACTTAATCCTCTCAATTCAAATTTTTTAGATTACAATACGCTGCATTTCAGTTCAGTTTATTAAAAATCAAAACAGAAATAAAATTCTTCCTTACTTTGTCTTTTCAGCAATTATGTTCATTGGCCTTAACACAATTGTTGGTGAACATATGTTCATTGATTGATACAGGCGACTATCCACAATGCTCCCACTAAGTTCTTTTTAAATTTTTTTGTTCAGTTAAAAAAAAAACCTACTTTGCATTTACAAAATAACAGCACGCATTAAAACTTGTTCTTCGAGACCCCCAAGAATGCAGTTATCGCCGTAAAATTCTTAGATGTTCAGTCATTTTTTATCTTTAGATTAAAGTAATTCCCGTAAAAAGCATTTGCAGTTATTACATTTCATGCATATTTAGACCGCAATCTTATTAATACATTGAACCTAGAGTCCTAAAGAAATCCACACACAAATAACAAGTTCATACAAAAGCTGTAAAATACGATTATGAAACATTCCTTAACACAGAGCAGGTGTAAATCCACAAGCCTTGTTTTGCACAATGAATTACTTCGCTCCGAGGTAGAATTAGGCAAAGGGAAAACACAGATCGTTATAGCTACATCTTTGCACGACCGTTTAATTACTTTCTACGTTTTATATACAGGTATATATTTATTAATAATGAAAGACGAGTCAGACATATTTGTCTTCAAAGCAGTGAGAGACGGAAGATAAATTGAAACCTTAAAAAATTTTACAACCACCCATAAAAGCAACAAAGCAAACTTATTGTACTTCTCATTAACCCTCAGAAATCGTGTTCCCCTGAAGTTGAATAAATGAGGTTTAAAAAATGAGGAAAAAAAATCTGTTGGATATGAATCAAGTAATAAAAGTGAACAATTTCGCTGCGCTGCCGGGCACGTCGTTTTGAGAACTTACTCAAACACGGGATTTCTACCACCCAGGAAGTCTATAAATTCTGCCTGTCCCATTCGCTGCAAAGCATTTGTATTTGGTACGCTATGTTGAGAAATGGTTGTTCTCTCTATCTTTCTTTTTCTCTCACTTTTTTTGTTTAAATCTGCGTGACTGTGTGTGTATAGGAAGATATGCTTACTACACGAAAGATAATTAAAATATCCAGAAAATATCTTTATATTTTTTAAACTTCCATTCATAGGTTGTTTCTTTAGCACCATTTCGCAGAAAGATTTCAACTGTTTAAAACAGGGGTTTCCAACTGCTGCAAATTATTATATGTTTGCGGGAGCTTTTTGAAAGAACAATTTTTCACAGCTTCGTAGTTTTTGATAGATGAAATTTATTAAAAATCAAAATAGGAATGAAAATTCTCCCTTACTTTATCTTTTGAGCAATTGTGTTGATTCGCATGAACACATTGTGTGCGGGTACATTTCGCAGCGGAATTGTACCAGGCGTTTTGCGCGTAAATTTAGTTATTCAGTTAAATCTCAACAGATGAAAAATTATTTCATTTTTTAACCAACTTTTCGTATTTTATATCAAAATATATAAACAAATATATAAATAGAAATATATAAATAACAACCATAAGATTTTTGTAAACAAAAAAAATTTATTTTTTAGTGGATAAATTTATAATAGTATCGTAAATTTGATAATCAAATAGGAATAGTAGTATATAGTTTTAATTTTCCCGTTCTGTGGTTCCGCATCGACTGATGTAAAAACTACTTTTTATTTGTCTAAATTTTTCCAGAATCTATGTAGTAGACAAGAACATTCGGCTTCGTGCTTGTGTACATACCGTTATTTTTGTACCCACAAACTATGTTGTTACATTAACACGTACTAATACGTAACCCTCTCTCAAATATCAATCGTCAGAAAACGTAATAGTACGTGTCCCGCATAGAATGTGTGAACACAATTGTTGGTGAATATCTGTTCATTGATTGATACAGGTGACTATCCACAATGCTTCCACTAAGTTCTTTTTAAATTTTTTATTGCATTATTAATCTTTTTCGTCTTGAGGTAATATTTTTTTGGCATTGTTTAGTATTATTTCAAAATAAACTGAAACTGTTGAATCGAAAACTATTTATTCAATTTTTCGAGGCATAAGAGCTTTTTTTTACTTTTAACTAATAAAGGTTTTATTTTAATTTTCTACTTCCTCATATTTATTATTACAGTAAAAATCTACAAATAATCAAAAGTCATAGAAATGTACATCATAACACGCGGGTTTCAAACTGTTTTCCTATTGCAAAATTTTAATTTGTAAGCAATTTTTTTTTTTATTTTGATTTTCTACTTCCTCATGTATATTCTTACAATAAAAGTCTACAAATAATCAAAAGTCAGAGAAATATATTTTAAACACATGGATTTCTAATTCTTTTTCAACTGAAAGATTTTTTAAAAGTAAAACTTCAATGTAAAACTGAAAGCGGCTTGCATATATCCTACCTAGCTATGGGTTTTCGAGAATTAAATTAGCCTTTAATTGTATCAAACTACAACAGACGTGAACACTGATAAAATACTTTTATACTACAATTCTTTATTCTATAACAATATAAAAATAGATAATAATTTGAATTACAGTGATTAATTTTCACGTTATTACAGCAAAATACAACAGGCTTCAACAAGTATGAAATACTTTGTATTATACAAGTATGAAATACTTTTCATTATATAAAACTTTTTTCTTCTGGTTCATTATAAAAAGTAAATAATTATTGAACTACAGTGATTCAATGATTAATTTTTAAGTCATTTAAAAAAAATAGAACATATTTGCCTTTCATTGCAGTAAACTACAACAGACGTCAACAAGTATGAAATACTTTTTATTATACAAAACTTTTTTCTTCTGCCTCAGTATAAAAAAGTAAATAATTATTTAAATTACAGTGATTAATTTTTAAATCATTTAACAAAATACAACATACTTGCCTTTATTTGTATCAAACTACAACAGACGTTAGCACTGATAAAATACTTTTTTATACAACAATTCTTTCTTCTATAACATTATAAAAAGTAAATAATTTGAATTACAGTGATTAGTTTTTAAGTTTTTGCAGCAAAATACAACAGACGTCAACAAGTATGAAATACTTTCTATTATACAAACTTCTTTCTCCTGCCACAGTATAAAAAATAAGTAATTTGAATTACAGTAATTAATTTTAAAATCATTGCAGCAAAATACAAGACACTTGCCTTTCATTTCAGTAAACTACAACAGACGTGAACAAGTATAAATACTTTATATACAAATTCTTTCTTCTATAATAAAAAGTAAAAAATAATTTGAATTACAGTGATTAATTTTTCAGCCATTGTAGCAAAATAAAACAGACTTACCTTTCATTTCAGTAAAATACAACAGACGTTAACAAGTATGAAATACTTTGTATTTTGCTTCTTTCTTCAGCCACAGTATAAAAAAGTAAATAAGAATTACAGTGTTTAATTTTTAAGTCATTGCTGCAAAACACAACAGACTTACCTTTCATTGCAGTAAACAACAACAGACGTTAACAAGTAGGAAATACTTTGTATTATACAAAACTTCTTCTGTCACAGTATAAAAAAGTAAATAATAATTAGAATTACAGTAATTAATTTTAAAATAATTGCAGCAAAATACAACAGACTTTCCTTTCATTGCAGTAAACAACAACAGACGTTAACAAGTAGGAAATACTTTGTATTATACAAAACTTTTTTCTTCTATCACACTATAAAAAGTAAATAATTTGAATTACAGTGATTAGTTTTTAAGTTTTTGCAGCAAAATACAACAGACGTCAACAAGTATGAAATACTTTCTATTATACAAACTTCTTTCTCCTGCCACAGTATAAAAAATAAGTAATTTGAATTACAGTAATTAATTTTAAAATCATTGCAGCAAAATACAAGACACTTGCCTTTCATTTCAGTAAACTACAACAGACGTCAACAAGTATGAAATGCTTTTTATTATACAAATCTTCTTTCTTCTGCCACACTATAAAAAGTAAATAATAATTAGAATTACAGTAATTAATTTTAAAATAATTGCAGCAAAATACAACAGACTTTCCTTTCATTGCAGTAAACAACAACAGACGTTAACAAGTAGGAAATACTTTGTATTATACAAAACTTCTTTCATCTGTCACACTATAAAAAGTAAATAAAAATTTGAATTAGTGGTTAATTTTTAAGTCATTGAAGCAAAACAATAGACTTGCCTTTCGTTGCATAAAATACAAGACGTAACAAGTATGAAATACTTTTATTATACAAAACTTCTTTCATCTGCGTTATAAAAAAGTAAATAATAATTAGAATTAGTGGTTAATTTTAAGTCATTTCAACAAAATACAACAAACTTCCTTTCATTGCAGTCAACAAGTAGGAAATATTTTATATTATACAAAACTTCTTTCATCTATCACACTATAAAAAGTAAATAATAATTTGAATTAATGATTATTTTTAAAGTCTTTGAAGCAAAATGCAACAGACTTGCCTTTCATTGCAGCAAACTACAGCAGACTTTAAAAAGGATGAAATACTTTTATAATACTATTCTTTTTTATACAAAATTATCTTTCCGGAATAGTTTAAAAACTACTTACTTTTGAATTAAATTAGTTAAACTAGCTGATCAATTGTCTACTGTAAAGTTTCACTTTACTGTAGACTATCGATTATCCGAGAGCTGATCTTCCAGGAAGCTGATTGATCAGTAAAAAAATGAAAAGAGAAATTTTTGAAAATATTCATCTGTTTTTAAATAAATTTATTTAACTGAAACAAACTTATGAGCTCAAGTCTGACCAAAGGTATAATTTTTTGGAAAATAAATCGTGACTTTCCAGTCAACTTCTTTCACGAGTAGGTACATTTGTTTACATGGCGTGATTTCGTGACTGTGGTATTTCTGGATGTCCCTACTAAGTTATCGATATTTAAACGGATGTTAAATAACATTTTAAAACTTTTTGAAACGTGCTTAGGTTTAACGTCGACGCATGAAAGATATGTTGTTTCTAGAAACTTAGAATATAAAAGTAATCAATAAATTTGAAAAACTAAATTTGTTGATCAAAATAGGAAATTGTTTTGTATGAATATAAAGTGAGAGACCAACTCTGAACAACATCATTAAAAAAAATAAGCTAGATGAATTTGCTAGAATATTGAATACTGGAAATGGAAGTGTTTGTGAAGTGGAAGTTATAGTGCTTTATTTGTACCAGTCTGTAATTAAGCAAGCGTTGATTTTTTAAGTGCTAGACCTACTGAAAATATAAAAGTAATTAATAAATTTGAAATTGACCAAAATAGAAAATCTTTATGAACAAATAATAAGTATTAGATCAAACTCTACAAAGCACCATCAAAGAAAAATAAAAGAGGCATTTGCTGAAATATAGGACAATGGAAATGAAGTGTGGGTGAAGTGGAAGTTATAGTGTTTTATTTGAACCAGTCTGTAATTAAGCAAGCGTTAACTTTTTATATGCTGCACCTACTGAAAATATAAAAGTAATTAATAAATTTGAAAATGACCAAAAGGAGAAATCTTTATGAACAAATAATAAGTAGGAGACCAAACTCTACAAAGCACCTTCAAAGAAAAATAAAAGAGGCATTTGCTGAAATATAGGACAGTGGAAATGGAAGTGTGTGTGAAGTGGAAGTTATAGTGTTTTATTTGTACCAGTTTTTAATTAAGCAAGCGTTAACTTTTTAAATGCTGCACCTACTGAAAATATAAAAGTAATTAATAAATTTGAAATTGACCAAAATAGAAAATCTTTATGAACAAATAATAAGTATTAGATCAAACTCTACAAAGCACCATCAAAGAAAAATAAAAGAGGCATTTGCTGAAATATAGGACAATGGAAATGAAGTGTGGGTGAAGTGGAAGTTATAGTGTTTTATTTGAACCAGTCTGTAATTAAGCAAGCGCTAACTTTTTAAATGCTGCACCTACTGAAAATATTATAAAAGTAATTAATAAATTTGAAATTGACCAAAATAGAAAATCTTTATGAACAAATAATAAGTATTAGATCAAACTCTACAAAGCACCATCAAAGAAAAATAAAAGAGGCATTTGCTGAAATATAGGACAATGGAAATGAAGTGTGGGTGAAGTGGAAGTTATAGTGTTTTATTTGAACCAGTCTGTAATTAAGCAAGCGCTAACTTTTTAAATGCTACCCCTACTGAAAGTATAAAAGTAATTAATAAATTTGAGATTGACCAAAATGGGACATCTTTATAAACAAATAATAAGTAGGAGACTAAACTCTACAAAGAACCATTAAAGAAAAATAATAGATGAATTTGCTGAAATATAGGACAGTGAAAATGGAAGTGTGTACAAAGCAGAAGTTAGGCTGTCTTATTTCAGTTAGTCATAAATTAAGTAAGCGCTAACTTTTTAAATGTTGCATCTACTCTTCCAAGTTTTTATATATGATATATGACAGACTTACCATGACTATACCTACACGTTTGCTTTACTCTATTTATTGCCTATTCCAAATTTCTTCCAAACATATGACGTCACGATTATACAATGACTTATTAGACTTACGTGCCAATATGACCAATACGATTGTATTTGCTCAAGGATAACGTACACTTTCAAAAATTAAATTTAGGGCAAAAACTGAAGTAACGCGTTATCAAAGTATTCCATATATAATTATAGCCTAAATTATCTGTTCTCGAATTTATGAAGCGGTTGGATCTGGAAAAGATATGGGCATCCATATTGGATTCTTGATGAGTTAGACTGAGCAAATTTCAAAGCAAGTCTTTAAAATGTTTAAAATCCACCCTTACCCCCCTTTTCGGTCGTTTAAGTCATTATTTCAAGGGTTTTTTTTTCCGATTAAGAGCATTTAAACAATTTATCACATAATAAGTAAAAATAATTTCTTTTTAGCATTTTGACGCAATTCCTTTAACTATTTCATCTAATCAATTCTTATTTTAAATTACTTAAATATCGTCTGCATTATTTTCATACGTTTTATCGCTGAACTTAAATATTACATCATTAATTTTCTTTTATATTTGGCTTAAATAATAGATTAGATAATATGTGATATTTTAAATTTAACCATCGATTATTTTTTGTTGCAATGAAAATTTTATCACCGGTATTAACAACAAATTCTTTTCATAAAAGTCTAGGAGTCTATTTCACGGACTAATAAATATCTAGCGTTTAAGTTATATATCTTTGAAAATTAAGAAGTCTGTTCGTTTGTGTGTTTGTTTTTTATACATAACCACACGGTTTGACTAAATGAATTCAATGTGATTCTAACTGCATTCACAGTATAGGGAGATTTTAGAGGCGTATGAAGAGAAACAAATTATTGAGCGTGTACCAGGTAATTCTCAGCCAAAAACAGACCATTTTATTACCTGCCTCATAGGGTACTTTACGATTCTGAAAAATTTAAAATTGTACTAATCCCATCATATGACAGGCTATATGTTAGTACTTTATACAAGGAGGGATTTTTACTGTTTCCTGAAATCACATACTTAAAGTCATGTATTTAAAGCAAAAATTTAAAGGTAAATACCTAACTTATGGCCCATCTCACCGTTTAACGGTTAACCACTATTAACCCATGGCGCCAAATGGTGGAACCAAAAAATTTGGGTCAAAAAAGTGTTATCAATGTATACTTTATACAAGGAGAGATTTTTACTGTTTCCTTCAATCACATACGTAAAGTCATGTATTTAAAGCAAAAAATATGAGGTAAATACCTAACTAAGGGCCGGTCTCACCAAAGTCGTTTAACGGCTAACCACGATTAGCGCATGGTGCCAACCAATAGTGGGACCCAAAAATTTAGTTCAAAAACTCAAGGAATGCGTTAATAAGGTATACTTTATACAAGGAGAGATTTTTTACTGTTTCCTGCAATCACATACTCAAAGTCATGTATTTACAGCAAAAAATATAGAGGTAAATACCTAACTTAGGGCCAATCTCACCAAAGTCGTTTGACGGCTAACCACTATTAACCCATGGCGCCAACCAATGGTGGGACCCAAAATTTAGGGCAAAAACTCAAATAACGGGTTATCAAGGTATACTTTATACAAGAAGATATTTTTACTGTTTCGTGCAATCACATAAAGTCATGTATTTAAGGCAAAAAATATAAAGGTTAATACCTAACTTAGAGCCGGTTTCACCAAAGTCGTTTAACGGTTAACCACGATTAACCCATGGTACCAACCAATGGTGGGACGCAATTATCCGTTTAAACAGCTGTCAACCTTGGTTAGCAGTTAAATTCTTTGGTGACACGAGCTTTTAGTATTGCTGTATCTATATTCCATTCCTATTACTCTTCTGTTATATGACAGTACTAGTAACACTCATTATTAACTTGAAACGCTGAATTTCTTATTTGGTTCCTGGTTTCTATATTATGTTGCATATTTTGTTAATTACAATTTAAAGCTGCAGTATAATTAAATATATTTTACTCGCACGTTATCCCAAAACAATCTTTTCTCATAAAATGAAGAACAAAGCAAATACAATCCTTCGTATACCCCCTCACCACAAAAATTAAATAAAAATAAAAACAGGATGATATGCACTATGACTTAAGTTTCAGCCTTCCACGGTCATCTCATACTAGCCGAAAACCTTTCAATGATATAAGAGGACAGAAACAAGTGTAAAGGATTTCATTAAGAACTGAACGATGTTGAAGGTTGATTCACTGAGTAAAAGTAGCAATTGGTTTACGATCTGGAAAGTCGCTTATGTCAAATTTTACGTAAGCGTTTTTCAAAATTTCCGCAATCTGACGTCAAGGTGACGTCACAACGAATTTTTTATTGCAAAAATTGATTTCATTGTGTTTATTGTCACTGAGTAAAAGTACAGTACGATCTGGAATATGTAAATACGTAAGCGCATGAGATATTATTTTTTATTGCAAAAAGTGATTTGTGTTATACACGAGTAAATACGGTATGATAGGAAATTGCGCTTTACATACTTCGCTTGGCGATAGTTACACATTCAGTTAAGTCTTGTTATTTCCCATTCCTAAATTCTTCCAAATATACGACTTCATATTTTTCCATTAATATGTAATGATCTGGGAAATTTACCTTTTTTATAGAAATATATACGTCTGTTGGCATAACATAAGACAGTGTGTTATACAAATTTTTCACTAAACCAAAAGTATTCAAGAATACAGGCTATTTACGCAATAATTCAATTGTATCTGTCAATATTATGCTCAGAGGTGAGAGGAAGTTACCCTTTTGAAAGGGATATACTCATTTTCTTCTACGATTAGTCTATTTTTTTTTTGTCATATATAAATGTCTAGTAAGTCCGTAAAAAATAAAAGTGGGCTTCAAACAGGAACTTTCTTTTTATTTAATAAAGTCCTTAATACACTGCCAGCATCAACTATCGATATATAATAGCTTAATCAGTATCCTCATTGTGAGATTTTCTATTTCTAATTCTTTCAGCAACATCAAGATATACTATATCAAATAATATACTATACTAAACTATATTAAAATATTACTATATTAATACTGTACTATATTAAATTAAGGAAAATATAGTTGAATATTTTTAGAAGTCAGACAGCGGAAGTGGAGATAGGTCTAAAATGAAAGTTATATCTGCTTTGTTCAAGCAGACATGAATTAAGTAATCACTGAATTTTTAAATACTGCCCTTACTCTTTTGCCTAATGGTGATTTTCATCAATCGAGATAGTCTATTTCCTATTCATCCTATATAATCGAGGTTTGATGTATTATAAAATATTGTTAAAAAGAAAGAAACACTAGTTGAATTTGCTGAAAATCTGATAGTGGAAGTGGAGATATGTCTAAAGTGGAGGTTATACCTGCTTAGTTCAAGCAGGTATGAATTAGGTAATCACAAAATTTTTAAATGCTGCACTTACTCTTTTGAATTCTTATAGCCTAATGGGGATTTTCATCAATCAAGATAGACTATTTCCCATTCATTACATATAATCGAGGTTTGCTGTATTATAAAATATTGTTAAAAAGAAAGAAACACTAGTTGAACTTGCTGAAAATCTGATAGTGGAAGTGGAGATATGTCTAAGGTGGAGGTTATATCTGCTTAGTTCAAGCAGATATGAATAGAGTAATCACTAAATTTTTAAATATTGCACTTACTCTTTTGAGTTCTTATAGCCTAATGGGGATTTTCATCCAAAGAAAAAAAATACTTGTTGAATTTACTGGAAATTTAGAAATCTGATAGTGGAAGTGGAGATATGTCTAAGGCAGAGGTTACACCTGCTTAGTTCAAGCAGGTATGAATTAGATAATCACTAAATTTTTAAATACTGCACTTACTCTTTTCAGTTCTTATAGCCTAATGGGGATTTTCATCAATCGAGATAAAAAATACTAATGTTTGCTGTATTATAAAATATTGTTAAAAAGAAAGAATTACTAGTTGAATTTGCTGGAAATCTGATAGTGGAAGTGGAGATATGTCTAAAGTGCAGGTTACATCTGCTTAGTTCAAGCAGGTATGAATTAGGTAATCACAAAATTTTTAAATGCTGCACTTACTCTTTTGAATTCTTATAGCCTAATGGGGATTTTCATCAATCGAGATAGTCTATTTCCTATTCATCATATATAATTGAGGTTTGATGTATTATAAAATATTGTTAAAAAGAAAGAAACACTAGTTGAATTTGCTGAAAATCTGATAGTGGAAGTGGAGTTATGTCTAAGGTGGAGGTTATATCTGCTTAGTTCAAGCAGATATGAATAGAGTAATCACTAAATTTTTAAATACTGCACTTGCTCTTTTGAGTTCTTATAGCCTAATGGGGATTTTCATCAATCGAGATAGCCAATTTCCCATTTACTACATATAATCGAGGTTTGCTGTATTATAAAATATTGTTAAAAAGAAAGAAACACTAGTTGAATTTGCTAGAAATCTGATAGTGGAAGTGGAGATATGTCTAAAGTGGAGGTTATACCTGCTTAGTTCAAGCAGGTATGAATTAGGTAATCACTAAATTTTTAAATATTGCACTTACTCTTTTGAGTTCTTATAGCCTAATGGGGATTTTCATCAATCAAGATAGACTATTTTCATTCATTACATATAATCGATTTTTGCCGTATTATAAAATATTGTTAAAAAGAGAGAAACACTAGTTGAATTTGCTAGAAATCTGATAGTGGAAGTGGAGATATGTCTAAGGCAGAGGTTACACCTGCTTAGTTCAAGAAGACATGAATTAAATAATCACTAACATTTTTAAATACTGCACTTACTCTTTTGAGTTCAATTATAGCCTAATGGGATTTTCATCAATCGAGATAGCCTATTTTTCATTAATTACATATAATTGAGATTTGCTGTATTATAAAACGTTGTTGAACAGAAAGAAATACTAGTTGAATTTGCTGGAAATTGGATAGTGGAAGAGGAGTATATCTAAGGTGGAGGTTATACCTGCATACTTCAAGAAGATATGAATTAAATAATCACTAAATTTTTTAAATACTGCACTTACTCTTTTAAGAGTTCTTTTAGCCTAATAGGGATTTTCATCATCGAGATAGCCCATTTTCATTTATTTTTCCATATAATCGAGGTTTGCTGTATTATAAAATATTGTTAAAAAGAAAGAAACACTAGTTGAACTTGCTGAAAATCTGATAGTGGAAGTGGAGATATGTCTAAAGTTGAGGTTATACCTGCTTAGTTCAAGCAGGTATGAATTAGGTAATCACTAAATTTTTAAATACGGCACTCTTTTGAATTCTTATGGCCTAATGTTAATTTTCATCAATCAAGATAGACTATTTCCCATTCATTACATATAATCGAGGTTCGCTGTATTATAAAATATTGTTAAAAAGAAAGAAACACTTGTTGAATTTGCTGGAAATCTGATAGAGGAAGTGGAGATATGTCTAAGGTGGAGGTTACACCTGCTTAGTTCAAGAAGACATGAATTAAATAATCACTTATTTTTTAAATACTGTATTAACTATCTCCTAGTTTTCATTCGTTCTGTATAATCAAGATCTTCTATATCAGAGAAAAATGTATTAAAAGAAATGAAAGACAAAAGGGTATTTTTAACAACAGAGAGAAGCAAATACCACATATTGTGTGATCGTCTACTCATAAATCACATCTCTCGTCGGCCGTCGAGTTAAAGCTCTTGTAGAAAAACCAGGGGAAAGCCGTGGAAAAAAAAAATCACCCCACTTTGCAGAAGGGCGACACTATTTAGGGGATGTCGTCCCGTTCCCAGATTTGTTGACATAGCAACGGGCCGACTGGGGAGCAAGAATAATGATTTGTTTACATCCCCTCGTCATTGTTGCCCATAATGAGAAAGGCTCAAACTCAGGTGTCAAGCCCCGCAGCCCAGCACAACCAGAGAAAGAGGGTGCGAGAGAATCCGAGCGTTCGATTGCGGCATGTTCGATAATATTCTAGGCCCTGAAGGTGAACCCAAGTTATCTCCGATATCTGAATTTTCCCCTACAAAAGGGGGATGGAAGAAGAGAAGAGGGATGGGGGAGGCGAGTGGAATTTTTTTTTCTTTTTATAAGTCTTATTCAAAGTTGTTTGGTTGTCGCCCAATCAATAAGATTTTCACTGAGGCATCGATGTGCGTTCGAAATCGACTCACGGGTCGACAGTTCCAAGGGTGGGAGGAGGGTGGGAGGGTTTATTCGACATTAAAGCAAAGAAATAAAAGTGTCTCCAGTAACGAGAAGGGGGTGTTTTTCAAAAGTCGAGAGCAGGCGAGAGAGAGAGATGCAGTAAATTGCATCGTATTTTTCATCGATTATAATTTGTATTCCTGAATGGCATCAGATCAGATTCGTACGACTTGGATTTTTGTTAAACGACCGTTTTTCTTTTTTTCTTCTTCTTCTTCTGACTCTATCTATTGCTTTTTAAAAATTTTGTTTTTCTCTATAAACCGTGGATTTAAATTGAATTATGCTCCCTAGATTCGCCGACATTAGTCGAGATAAAATTGTTTTATTGAAAAATTGAGTAATGCGTGTGATTTCTATCTTCTATTTCTAACGTGGCCCAAGGAACCGGCGGGAAGTACTCAAGAACTGTTAAATTTGTCTTTCTAAAGTTTTATTGATAAATATTGTTTTAAATCAAAATTGGGAGATGTCAATTTACAATAAAATATAATTGCTCCTATTTCTTTTTATTTTATTTACCTTTAAATTTATTTTTAAAATAAAGATTTATTACTTGATTTAGGAAAGGGATGGGCAAACTACTGCCTTATTTTTTAAAAAAGATTCCTAATATCTACACTACTCAATGATACTTGAACCCAAATTTGGTATTTATAAGCAATGCCGTGCCTGTCTGTCTATCATTCAATGAATTCCTCATCATTGGCACTACAGCCCTTAAAGGGTCCTGGCCTCTTTTGAGATTTTTCCCTATTTCACCCAACTAGATGCCTTTAGTCTCCAGTAAGCGATTTCCCAACTCTTTAAATCACTATAATAAATAAACTCATCATCACTAGCACTACAGCCCTTGAAGGGCCCTGGCCTATTTTGGTAAATGAGGATTTCCCATTCCTTGGGAAATGGTGAAACGTATTTCACCATTTCAACCAATTAGATGCCTTTAATTTCCAGTAAGCGATTTCCCAACTCTTTAAATCACTATAATAAATAAACTCATCCTCATTAGCACTATAGCCCTTAAAGGGCCCTAGCCTCTTTTAAAACTTTTCACCATTTCACCTAACTAGATGCCTTTATTTTCCAGTAAGCGATTTCCCAACTCTTTAAATCATTATAATAAATACACTCATCATCACTAGCACTATAGCCCTTGAAGGGCCCTGAAGAAAATTTAAGACTTTTCACCATTTCACTCAATTAGATGACTTTAATTTCCAGTAAGCGATTTCACAAATCTTTAAATCACTATAATAAATAAACTCATCATCACTAGTTCTATAGTCCTTGAAGGGCCCTGGCCTCTTTTAAGACTTTTCTCCATTTCACCCAACTAGATGCCTTTAGTTTCCAGTAAGCGATTTCCCAACTCTTTAAATCACCTTTGACCTAATCCATCCATCTGTTCTCTGGTCTTCGTATGGGACTAGATCCTGTGGGGTTTTCTTTTAATACTCTTCTTGTTCTACATGGCACTATCCTATTCACATGGCTTAGTCATTGGACTCTCCTTCTCTTTATCTCAGCGACAATATCTGACTTTTTGTAGATTTCACACATTTCTCTATTTGTTCTAATTCTCCAGTGGCTATTTTCACAAAGTGTTCCAAAAATTCTCAGAATTTTTCTCTTCCTCATTGAATGGACTAGAATTGTCAAGTTATTATAAAGATAAAACATTTTCTTGTTAATTTTATAGTAAATAAATGGTTACTTTTTTACATATTTGTATTTAACTTGCACTGGATTTCTCTTTAGGCTAGCATCTTTTAATAGTCTTCTTGTGGTTCTACAAGGCACCATCCTATCCGCATGGCCTAGCCATTTGACTCTCCTTTTTATCTCAGCGACAATATCTGACTTTTCGTAGATTTCATATATTTCTCTATTTGTTCTAATTCTCCAGTGGCTATTTTCACAAAGTGTTCCAAAAATTCTCAGAATTTTTCTCTTCCTCATTGAATGGACTAGAATTGTCAAGTTATTATAAAGATAAAACATTTTTATGTTATTTTTTTGTAAATAAATGGTTACTTTTTTACATATTTGTATTTAACTTGCACTGAGTTTCTCTTTAGGCTATCATCTTTTAATCAATGTTTTGATATCTTCCATTGTGCAATTGAGATGATACTTTACCTATTAATATATCTTCGGAGATAATACATAAATAAGTCAAATTTACGTGGTTATAGATTAATTAATCCATTTTAATAAGTATCAAATTTTTAATCGTTGTTAATCTCTTTCTTTACTCCTTGATATCTGTGTTGAAGACTCCTAATTTCTAAGCTACTCAATGAGATTTAAATCTGACTCCGGTACCTGTAAAAACAATTCCCTACCTCTCCAACCCTCATTGAATGAACTAGAATTATCAAATTTTTTTATAATAATGAAATATTTTATACATAAAAATTTTTCTTTATATTTTAACACCATATATTTCCACTTACAATACATGAATAAGTCATAAATTTACATGATTATAGATAAATTAATTGATTTTAACAAACATTGATTTTTTAATCGTTGTTTTTTTCTCTCTTTACTCCTTAATATACTCGTTGGTAACTCCTAATATCTGTGCTACTTATTGAAATTTGAATCCAACTCCGGAACCTAAAAACAATGCCCTACCTCTCCGGCCCTCATTGAATGAATTATAATTATCAAATTATTATAATAATGATGTATTTTATATGAGAAAATTTTTCTTTACATTTTCACTCATTTGTATTTAACTTAAACTAAGTGTCTCTGTAAACTGGCACCTTTTAATCAATTTTTCACATTTTTCATTCAACAATTGAGATGGTATTTTGTCTACAAATATATCTCCATAGACAATACATAAGTCATAAACTTACAGGATTATAGATAAATTAGTAGATTTTAACAAACATCGATTTTTTAATCGTTGCTACTCTCTATCTCTCTCTCTTTACTCCTTAATATACGGGTTGGTAACTAATAATTTCTATGTTACTCAATGAAATTTGAATCTAACTCCAGTACATAAAAATAATACCCTACCTCTCCGAATTGAATGAACTATAATTAACAAATTATTATAATAATGAAGTATTTTATATGTGAAAATTATTCTTTACAATTTTACCCATTTGTATTTAACTTTCACTGTAGCTGCTTAAATGTAGTTGCTAGTTTCAATCTAGACTAGAAACTTTTGATCCTTGTACACCGTATTGTGAAAAAACACAATTTTATCAAATTATTCCATATCTTTTCTCACTGAAATATTGATCTCTGAGTGTCCAGGCATTTTGATTTGACAATACTCATATTTGTAGTATTTTTATGGGATCATTAGTTTTTAAAAATAACCAGGATTATGGACAATTTTTTTATATTTTCTACTGTTCCACAGGGTGTTAATTCAGGTTTGCAGATTGATGTACATTCAGATATATTTGAATGAAATTATTT
Source organism: Pardosa pseudoannulata (assembly GCA_032207245.1). Taxonomy (NCBI): domain Eukaryota; kingdom Metazoa; phylum Arthropoda; class Arachnida; order Araneae; family Lycosidae; genus Pardosa; species Pardosa pseudoannulata. Next base: position 54,789,725 of record CM063509.1, read on the forward strand.
AATTACTTGATGAAAATTATTCATTTAATTAATTAAGATTATTCGAGATATATTTCTTAAAATTGATAAAGATTTGCATCTTCTGACTAAAATGAAACTGAAGTCGTATGATTGCAGCGTTTGTAACAGTAAATTAATTGTGAAAAACACAAATTTATCAAATTATTCCATACATATTCTCACTGAAATTGATCTCTGAGAGTCCAGGCATTTTGATAATACTCAACCGTGTGTCATTTTTATGGGATCGTTAACTTTTAAAAATAACCAAGATTATGGACATTTTTTCTATATTTTGCACTGTTCCACAGGGAGTTAATTCAGGTTTGCAGATTAATGTACATTGATATATATTTGAATGAGACTATTTAATTACTTGATGAAGATTATTCAGGTAATTAATTGAGATTATTTGGGGTATATTTCTTAAAATTGATAAAGATTTGCATCTTCTGAATAAAAAAATGCAGAATTCACGTGATTCCGTCACTTGTAACCGAAATTTAATAGTGAAAAGTCACGATTTCATCAAATTATTACATATCTTTTCTCAATAAAATATTAATCTCTGAATGTCCAGATATGTCGACTTGACAGCACTCAATTGTGGTATATCTATAGGATCGTTAGCTTTTAAAACTAACCATGATTATGGACAATTTTTCTATATTTTGCTCTGCACCACAGGTAGTTAATGCAGGTTTGCAGACTGGTGTACATTGGGAATATTTCTTAAAATTGATAAAAATTTGCTTCTTCTGACTAAAATAAATTAGAAATCACATGATTCTATCGAATGTAACCAAAAATACATAGTGAAAAAAATCACATTTTCATCATTTTAATCATTTCATCATTTCATCATTCATTTCTTCTTCTGACTAAAATGAAACTGGAGTCGTATGATTGCAGCGTTTGTAACAGTAAATTAATTGTGAAAAACACAATTTCATCAAATTATTCCATACATTTTCTCACCGAAATATTGATCTCTGGGTGTCCAGGCATTTTGACAATACTCAGCCTTGTGGCAGTTTTATGGGATCGTTAGTTTTTAAAATTAACCAGAATTATGGATAATTTTTTTTATATTTTGTACTGTTCCACAAGGAGTTAATTCAGGTTTGCAGATTGATGTACATTTTGATATATTTGAATGGGATTATTTAATTACTTGATGAAAATTATTCAATTAATTGTGATTATTTGGGATATATTTCTTAAAATTGATACAAATTTGTACCTTCTGACTAAAATAATGCAGAAGTCCTGTGATGCCATCACTTGTAACCGAAAATTAATAGTGAAAAAACACAATTTCATCAAATTATTCAAATTATTCCATATCTTTTCTCACTGAAATATTGGTCTGAGTGTCCAGGCATTTTGACTTGACAACACTCAGATTTGTGGTATTTTTATGGGATCATTAGTTTTAAAAATAACCAGGATTATGGACATTTTTTCTATATTTTGTACCGTTCCACAGGGACTTAATTCAGGTTTGGAGATTGATGTATATTGATTTATATTTGAATGCGATTATTTAATTATTTGATGAAGAATATTCAATTAATTAATTGAGATTATTCGGGGTATATTTCTTAAAAATGATAAAGATTTGCATTTTCTGACTAAAATAAAATTGAAGTCATATGACTCCATCGAATGTCACCAAAAATTGTGAAAAGTCATAATTTCATCAAATTGTTACATATTTTTTCTCACTGAAATATTGATCTCTGAGTGTCCAGGCATTTTGACTTGACAATACTCAGCGTTCTCGCATTCTTATGGGATGTTAGTTTTTAAAAATAACCAGGATTATGGACACTTTCTCTATACTTTGTGCTGTTCCACAGGGAGTTAATTCAGTTTTACAGATTGATGTACATTGAGACATATTTGAATGGAATTATTAAATTACTTAATGAAAATTATTGAGTTAATTAATTGAGATTAATCGTGATATATTTCTTAAAATGGTTAAAGATTTGCATCTTCTGACAAAAATGAAACAGAAATCGTATGATTGCATCGTTTCTAAAAGAAAATTAATTGTGAAAAAACACAATTTTATCAAATTATTCCATATCTTTTCTCCGTGAAATATTGATCTCTGAGTGTCCAGGCATTTTGTCAATACTTAGCCTTGGGGCATTTTTATGGGATCATTAGTTTTTAAAAATATCCAGGATTATTGACAATTTTTCTATATTTTGTACTGTTCCACAGGAAGGTAATTCAGTTTCGAAGATTGATGTACATTGAGATATATTTGAATGAGATTATTTAATTATTTGATGAAGATTATTCAATTAATTGAGATTATTTGGGATGTATTTCTTAAAACTGATAAAGATTTGCATCTTATTACCAAAATGAAACAGAAATCATATGATTGCATCATTTTAAAGGAAAATTATTAGTGAAAAAAACACAATTTCATCAAATTATTCCATATCTTTTCACACAGAAATATTCATACCTGATAGTCCAAGGATTTTGACAATACTCAACCTTGTCGCATTTTTATGGGATCGTTAGTTTTTAAAAATAACCAAGATTATGGACAATTTTAATTAATTCAGGTTAAATTCAGGTTTAATTAATTCAGGAGTTAATTCAGGTTTGCAGATTGATGTACGTTGAGCTATATTTGAATGGGATTATTTAATTATTTGATGAAGATTATTCAATGAATTAATTTGAGATTATACGGGGTATGTTTCTTAAAATTGATACAGATTTGTATCTTCTGACTAAAATAATGCAGAATTCATGTGTTTTCATCACTTAAAATCGATAATTAACAGTGAAAAATCACAAATTCATCAAATATTTCCATACTTTTCTCACTGAAATATTGATCTCTAAGTGTCCAGATACATCAACTTCACATCACTCCTTAAAATTGATATTCCTTAAAATTGATAAAGATTTTCATCTTCTGACTAAAATAAAACAGAAGTCATATGATTCCATCGCTTGTAACAGAAATTTAATAGTGAAAAGTCACAATTTCATCAAGTTATTCTATGTCTTTTCACACAGAAATATTGATCTCTGAGTGTCCAGATACATCAACTTCACAGCACTCAATTTTGTGATGTATCTATAGGATCGTTAGCTTTTAAAATTAACCATGATTATGGACAATTTTTCTATATTTTGCTCTGCACCACAGGTAGTTAATGCAGGTTTGCAGACATACATTTGAATGAGATTGTTTAATTATTTCATGAAGATTATTCAATTAATTAATTGAGAATATTCCTTAAAATAGGTAAAGATTTTCATCTTCAGACTAAAATAAAACAGAAGTCATATGATTCCATTGCTTGTAACCGAAATTTAATAGCGAAAAGTCACAATTTCATCAAGTTATTCTATATCTTTTCACACAGAAATATTGATCTCTGAGTGTCCAGGCATTTTGACTTGACGATACTCAGCTTTGTGGCATTTCTATGGGATTGTTAGCCAGTCAGTCAAGGGGGCAAGGAAAGAGGAAAGTCTGGAACAGACAAGGACGACCCCGCTCCGATCCTAGATCGCTCCAGAGAGAAGCTAATGAATCATCCATTTAGACGGGTTGAATAGCCGATTCATTAACTGATACAATTAAAAGCGGCCTCCGATTCATCCACAGTTTTAAAAGGCCTGGACCTGCCTGCCCCCCTACCCCCTTAAGAGACTCTAAATAAAGCAGAGAGCTCTCGGAAGGAAGGGGGGCATGGGGGGGAGCTGGAGTAGGAGAAATCAAGGGGAACGCAACGCGTCGTAAATTCAGGAGGGAAAACTTTTGAGGGGAAGAGAGAGAGAGAGAGAGGGAAGGAACCTCAAAAATAAATAAAAAAGAAAAAAAGAAAAAAAACCTCCCCCGTTCTCATCCATATGTATAAACTTCACTGCAAATACTCGCACAACATCTGTGGCTGAATTTCAATGACTTAGCTGGCAGCTTGGGGCGCAGCCCGCAATTGTCCGCCTTTTTCTCTCCCCGAGAAGAAACGCGCGAGGCTACCTACCCCCCACTCTGCAAATACGGCTGCGGTTCTGTCCAAGATATATATTTTTTTTCCTAGATATATATTATTATTATAATCATAGCGATTCTTATTATAAAGTTATTTTTCAAAAGAAGTGGAAGGCTATATTGAAAAGTCTAAGGGGGGTTTATTAAGAGATCCGAAGGCACACAAACTGACAGGGCGACAATAAATTTCTGAGAGAGAGAGTGCTGACAATAAATTGGGCCGGTAATCTTTCACAAAACTTTCTTCGTGTTGTATGTTTCGGGAAGGAAGGTTTGACAAATGATGTGGTTTGAATGTGTAATGCGGCAAACCTCGGGTGGGCCTCTCCTCGTGCTGACAAGATTAGCACGTAATCTACAGCTAATAATCGTTTCAGATTCATGAACGGTTCAGCGAGTAGCAGCTCTAGAGAGAGTGTTAGCGCTGGCATAGACAGCCTTTCTAACAGGATATTTTTTTTTCTGGACTCTCATGCATTTTCCTGCTCTTTGGAATCCGAGCACCTGCTTACGAAAGAATTTACTTCTCACGATGACAATGTAAGTAAATTGAAATCAGTAGAAATGATCCGTCACAAAAATCAAGAAAATAAAAAAAACAATAAATAAGATTATAATGATAACTACGAAATAAGACATAATACAGAATAAGCTAAATTTTAATTAAAATTTTAATCTGAAAAAGAGCTTCAATACAGATTTTTTTTATATTTATTAAGATACAAATGTTAAATATTTTATACAGGCTCCCTCTGATGTAAAAAATACAACTATATTTCTAATTGCCATGAGTTACTTATTTTTCCTTCTCAAATATAAAAAAAACTTCAATTGTTTTTCAGTGTGTCAGTAAGAAAATTTTTCAAAAAAAAAAATGTAGATATATTCGAAAATTAATGCAGTTATGTGTAAAAAGAACTAATTGCGTACAGAAATTTTTGACGGAAAAACATTAATATTTAATAAGAGCTTCGATAGAGACTTTTTTATATTTAAGATACAAATGTTAACTATTTTATACAGGCTCCCTCTGATGTAAAGAATACAACTATATTAGTAATTAGCAATACATTGCTTATTCTTCCTTCTCTAATATAAAAATCTTCCATTGTTTTTCAGTAAGTGTCAGTAAAATTTTTTTTCAAAAATCATTGTAGACATATTTGAAAATTAATGCAGTTATGTGTAAAAAGAACTAAGTGCGTACAAAAAATTTTGACGGAAAAACATTAATATTTAATAAGAGCTTCGATAGAGACTTTTTTATATTTAAGATACAAATGTTAACTATTTTATAAGGCTCCCTCTGATGTAAAGAATACAACTATATTAGTAATTAGCAACACATTTCTTATTCTTCCTTCTCCAATATAAAAAACTTCCATTGTTTTTCAGTCAGTGTCAGTAAACATTTTTTTCAAAAATAATTGTAGAGATATTTGAAAATTAATGCAGTTATGTGTAAAAATAATTAATTGCGTACAAAAAGTTTTGATGAAAAAACATTAATAGTTAATAAGATCTTCTATAGAGACTTTTTATATTTAAGATACAAATGTTAAATATTTTATACAGGCTCCCTCTGATGTAAAGAATACAACTATATTTGTAATTAGCAATAAATTGCTTATTCTTCCTTCTCCAATTAAAAAACTTCCACTGTCTTTCAGTAAGTGTCAGTAAGAAAATTTTTCAAAAAAAAAAAAAGAAGTAGAGATATTTGAAAATTAATGCAGTTATGTGTAAAAAGAACTAATTGCGTATCAAAAGTTTTGACGGAAAAACATTAATATTTAATAAGAGCTTCAATAGAGACTTTTTTATTTTTAAGATACAAATGTTAAATATTTTATACAGGCTACCTCTGATGTAAAAAATACAACTATATTTGTAATTAGCAATAAATTGCTTATTCTTCCTTCTCCAATATAAAAAACTTCAACTGTTTTTCAGTAAGTGTCAGTAAATTTTTTTTTTCAAAAATAATTGTAGAGATATTTGAAAATTAATGCAGTTTTGTGTAAAAAGAATTAATAACGTACAAAAATTTTGATGGAAAAATATTAATATTTGAAAAAGAGTGTTTTAAAAACTTTTTTAAGCTTAAAAATTTTAGATTATAGATAATTTCTCTGTTTAAATAAATTTATTTTATTGAACACGATTGATTAAAACTGAATTCTAAAATACAAAATAATTGCAATGTTTACTGCAATATTAAAAATTTAAAAAATATATAAAATACTATTTCCTCATAAATTTTAAAATTTGTAAATATCTCCAAAAGAGCAGATGTTAGTTCGTTAATAAGAGGTCTAAAATTATCAGAAAAGTGGTGGAAGATATATTAAGTATCCAAAAAGTTCTTGCAGCAACAAGTATGGTAAGTCCTCTTCCAAATCATTTGAATGAGATTATTTAATTACTTGATGAAGATTATTCAGTTAATTGAGATTATTCGGAGTATATTTCTTAAAATTGATAAATATTTGCATCTTCTGACTATAATGAAACAAAATCTCTCAACAAAAATCATTTTGGGAATATATTTAACTTTTTAACAAGAAAGACGTAGATCCATATCCTTCTCTAAAGCTACTAATGATTGCCTAAGGAATTTTATGTATAGCACCCATCCCTTAAATTTAAAAGAGTCATTTGAGATCTATTAAAGCTTTGTGTTGTTGTTGCCACTTATCTCGGATGGTCTAGTTTAGCTAGGCTAATAAAAGCTCTAAAATTGGAAGAAGACAAAGAGGTGGAAGACATTATGTATCCGAGTAGTTCTTACAGCAACAAGTACTGGCAAGTCCTCTTTCAGGACAAAAATCATTTTGAGAATATATAAAACTTTTTAACAAGAAAGACGTAGATCCATGTCTTTCTGTAAAGCTAGTAATGATTGCCTACGGAATTTTATGTGTAGATCCATGACTTAAATTAGGTGTCATTTGAGATCTATTAAAGCTTTGTGTTGTTGTTGTTACTTATCTGAAATGGTCTAGCTTAGCTAGGCTAATAAAAACTCTAAAATTGGCAGAAAAATGGTGAAAGTCATATTAAGTATCCAAGTAGTTCTTGCAGCAACAAGTACTGATAAGTTCTCTTCCAGTACAAAAATCATTTTGCGAATATATTAAACTTTTTAACAAGAAAGACGTAGATCCATGTCTTTCTGTAAAGCTAGTAATGATTGCCTACGGAAGTTTATGTATAGCATCCATCCCTTAAATTTAAAAGAGTCATTTGAGATCTATTAAAGCTTTGTGTTGTTGTTGTCACTTATCTCAGATGGTCTAGCTTAGCTAGGCTAATAAAAGCTCTAAAATTGGCAGAAAACAAAGAAGTGGAAGGCATATTAAGTATCCAAGTAGTTCTTGCAGCAACAAGTACTGGTAAGTCCTCTTCCAGGACGAAAATCATTTTGCGAATATATAAAACTTTTTAACGAGAAAGACGTAGATCCATGTCTTTCTCTAAAGCTAGTAATGATTGCCTAAGGAATTTTATGTATAGCATCCATCACTTAAATTTAAAAGAGTCATTTGGGATCTGTTAAAGCTTTGTGTTGTTGTTGTTACTTATCTCAGATGGTCTAGCTTAGCTAGGCTAATAAAAGCTCTAAAATTGGCAGAAAACAAAGAGGTCGAAGGCATATTAAGTATCCAAGTAGTTCTTGCAACAACAAGTACTGGTAAGTTCTCTTTCCAAACGAAAATCATTTTGCGAATAATTTTTTTACAAGAAAAACTTATATCCATGTCTTTCTGTAAGGCAAGTAGTGATTGCCTACTAAATTTTATGTATCGCATTCATGATTAAATTTAAGAGAGTCATTTGAGATTTATTAAAACTTTGTGTTGTTTTTGTTATTTATCTCAGATGGTCTAGCTTAGCTAGGTTAATAATAGCTCTAAAATTGGCAGAAAACAAAAAGGTGGAAGACATATTAAGTATCCAAGTAGTTTTTGCAGCAACAAGTACTGGTAAGTCCTGTTTCAGGACAAAAATCATTTTGGGAATATATTAATTTTTTTAACAAAAAAACTTAGATCCATATCTTTCTGTAAAGCTAGTAATGATTGCCTACGGAACTTTATGTGTAGATACATGACTTAAATTTAAGAGAATCGTTTGAGATTTATTAAAACTTTCTGCTGTTTTTGTTACTTCCCTCAGATGGTCTAGCTTAGTTAGGCTACCTTCATAAATTCAAAAATCTCCAAAAATGTGATTCATAAAATTGGATTATTTGCTCTCTAAAGTGCTAGGGCTGTTTAAGAGAAAGTAGTCCACTAGAGACCAGACTTTGTGATGATATTAATTTTTTAACCCAAAGTCTGTAAGAATTGCCAAATAATTAGAACGAAACAAATATATGTCATATTAATTAAGAAAGTTTAAATAATTAATGAAAAGTAATTAAATTTTTAAGTAAATTTATTAGACTAATTTAATCACTCTATAATAATTGATATTTGAAAAAGTAACACAATTAATGCGAATACAAAATTATGGCATAAGCACTATCAAAAAATGCACCAATGACTTTAAAAAAATTATCAGTAGTAGTATTTGCATCAATTTCTTCGTCTGTGTTAGACATGTTACTATGTATAAATGTATATATATATATATATATATATATATATATATATATATATATATATATATATATATATATATATATATATAAATCATTACTCACAATTTCATTTTCTGTATCGATTAAGTAACTATCATATTTGATACTATCATAACATATATCAATTGATTAATAAACTGCTTATAGAAAGCAACTAAAATGTTAGAAACCCACAATAAGTACACACAGCAAATAGTACACACAGCAAAGGCTTGAACTGATACCAACTATACAGTTACGATTCCTCCATTTCAAATGTCACACATTACCTTTCTAGTGCTACTTATCATATACCACCAAAGATATGATCAAGGTCATTAGTCACAAGTCTTGATGAGTCTTTATTTGTGCCTCTCGGAATAACGGCATTGCAACAGTAGAGCATGTTCACAACTAATGCTTGACATACGGATCGTATTTCATTGTCGTACCAAAATACCATGATGTACGCAGCGCGCGAAGTAAAGCTCAGGGGGAAAAAGTCTTTGGTGTAATTCAAACAACCAAGAATGTAGGAGGAAAGTGCCCTGTCAACGTTACACCAATGGCAATTTTTAAAGAACTTCCGTTCATGAATTGATATATCCTTTAGTAAATCGTAAGAGAGTTGTCAAGGCAGTATTTTGGCAAGTTTAATTTTGAGGGGTAAATTCCCTAGTGGGTCTCTACCCAAACCCAAAATTAAAAAACTATTAGTCCATGTGAGCAGTAGACCATAGCTCTCTAAACAAATCGCAAAAATTAACCATGGTTATGGGGAGCTTTATACAGCTTACTTATTTACAACATTTTAGAGCCACGGTAGCTCAATCGGTAAGTTACTTATTACTCCCGACCCAGCAAATGCCATACGGGAAATAGCTCAATCGGTAAAGGTAACGATCTCGTAACTGAGAGGTTGGGGGTTCGGAACCCGACCCGGCCTAAGATCTACCTTGTTCTTTAAAGGTGGCTGTGGCACATAAAATAGGTTCGTGGTCACAATGTCCTCCAAGTTCTCAATCACTACCTCTGGGAGTGGCAGGCTAAGTCTATGGGTCCTCTGCTTGGTTCCTGCTTCAAAATTACGAGTACCCACTTGAGCATAAGTCAACTTTCCCCCTTGTGGTGCTCGTTATAAACAAAAGGTGCATCTCTTTGCCTTAATACGAGTAGCCTCCGGCTCAATCGGGATTGGTTTCATCAAGTGGCATAAGTCAACAACAACAGCATTTTAATTCAAAAAATTTCAGAGAAAGTAAGTGCCTTTTATCCGTAGTTTCAGTAGAAGCAATCTTTCATCACAAAACTAGGGGTTACTTTTAGATAACTCTAAATGTATATTTCACAAAATAGTTATACTGAAACAGTAGAAAGCAATGATACATGAAAGTTTCTTCTATGTATTTGTATATAAAAGAAGAAATAAGCAACTTATTATGAATTCTACTCTTAGTATTGTTCTACGTAATTAAGAAATACCATATAAAACATTTGACATTTATATATTGTTTATAATATGCTTTAGTATACTAATAGCATGGAATTTAAGGGAAAAAAC
>CM063509.1:54804948-54812448 GCA_032207245.1 Pardosa pseudoannulata
CTGTAATTAATGAAACTTTGTATACAATAAAATAACTAAATAATTAAATACAATTATAAATAAAATACTTTAATTATAATGAAGTAATCATAAATAAAATTATATTTAAACTTATATTAAATATCAGATATCAGATTTTAAATATCAGATTTTTAAAAATTTTAATTTTTGAAATATTTTGTTGAAACACACGCACACACACACACACACACACACACACACACATATATATATATATATATATATATATATATATATATATATGTATATATATATATATATATATATATATATATATATATATATGTGTGTGTGTGTGTGTGTATTTATATATGTGTGTATATATATTTGCATATATATGTAAACATATATATATATATATATATATATATATATATATATATATATATACATATAATATACACATATAAAACTTAAAAAATTTAAATGTGTCTTGCGATATAATTTTCAATTATTTATTTTATATTTGCATTATTATTACTTGAAAGTTTCTTTCAAACATATAAGAAAATTGTTTTGTATATAGGTTTAATAATTAATTTATAGGAATTAATTTTACATCTGTATGTAGAATTTCTATTAAAAACTAGGGCTTACGTAACTTAAATTGTGGTTTAATAATCTAAATAGAAAGAAATTTTTATGAGATTTATTTTAATATGCATTAGAAATATACGATAAACGTTTTGTAGAAATCTACTAGAAAATGGAGTCACAAACCGCATTTTTATTACTGGAAAGTTTCTTTCAAACATATTAGTTAATTTTTTTGTATATAGGTTTAATAATTAATTTATAGGAATTAATTTTACTTCTGTATGTAGAATTTCTATTAAAAACTGGGGCTTACGTAAATTAAATTGTGGTTTAATAATCTAAATAGAAAGAACTTTTAATCAGATTTGTTTTAATATACATTAGAAATATATGATAAAGGTTTTGTAGAAATCTACTAGAAAATGGAGACACAAACAGCATTTATATTACTTGAAAGTTTTTTCAAACATATTAGTTAATTTTTTTGTATATAGGTTTAATAATTAATTTACAGAAATTAATTTTACGTCTGTATGTAGAATTTCTATTAAAAATTAGGGCTTACGTAATTTAAATAGTGTTTAATAATCAAAATAAAAAAATTTAATCAGATTTATTTTAATATAGATTAGAAATATATGATAAACGTTTTGTAGAAATCTACTAGAAAATGTAGTCACAAGCCGCAATTATATTACTTGAAAGTTTCTTTCAAACATATTAGAACCTTGTGTTGTATATAGGTTTAATAATTAATTTATAGGAATTAATTTTACCGCTGTATGTAAAATTTCTATTAAAAGTTAAGACTTGCGTAACCTTAATTGTGTTTTAATAATCTAAATAGAAAGAAATTTTAAACAGATTTATTTTAGTATACATTAGAAATATATGATAAACATTTTGTAGAAATCTACTAGAAAATGGAGTCACAAGCCGCATTTATATTGTTTGAAAGTTTCTTTCAAACATATTAGAAACTTGTTTTGGATATAGGTTTAATAATTAATTTGTAGGAATTAATTTTACGTTTGTATGTAGATTTCTATTAAAGCTTAAGGTTTACTTAACTTAAATTGTGATTTAATAATCTAAATAGAAAGAAATTTTAATCAGATTTATTTTAATATATATTAGAAATACATGATAAACGATTTGTAGAAATCTATTAGAAAATGAAGTCACAAGCAGCATTTTTACTACTTAAAAGTTTTTTTCAAGTATATATTAGAAAATTGTTTCGTATATAGGTTAAATAATTTATATGAATTAATTTTACATCTTTATGTCAATTTTCTATTAAAAATTAGGGCTTACGTAATTTAAATTGTGTTTTAATAATCTAAATAAAAAAATTTTTAATCAGATTTATTTTTATATACATTAGAAGTATATGATAAACGTTTTGTAGAAATCTACTAGAAAATAGAGTCACGAGCCGTATTTTTATTACTTGAAAATTTCTTTCAAACATATTAGAAACTTGTTTTGGATATAGGTTTAATAATTAACTTATAGGAATTAATTTTACGTTTGTATGTAGATTTCTATTAAAGCTTAAGGTTTACTTAACTTAAATTGTGATTTAATAATCTAAATAGAAAGAAATTTTAATCAGATTTATTTTAATATACATTAGAAATACATGATAAACGATTTGTAGAAATCTATTAGAAAATGAAGTCACAAGCAGCATTTTTACTACTTAAAAGTTTTTTTCAAGTATATATTAGAAAATTGTTTCGTATATAGATTAAATAATTTATATGAATTAATTTTACGTCTTTATGTCAATTTTCTATTAAAAATTAGAGCTTACGTAATTTAAATTGTTTTTAAATAATCTAAATTGGAAGAAATTTTAATCAGATTTATTTTAATATACATTAGAAATATATGATAAACATTTTGTAGAAATCTACTAGAAAGTTTTGTCACAAGCCGCATTTATATTACTTGAAAGTTTCTTTCAAACATATTAGAAACTTCTTTCGGATATAAGTTTAATAATTAATTTATAGGATGTAATTTTATGCCTGTACGTAGAATTTCTTTTAAAAATTAGGGCTAACGTAAATTAAATTGTGTTTTAATAATCTAAATAGAAAAAAAATTAATCAGATTTATTTTATATCCATTAGAAATATATGATAAACGTTTTCTAGAAATCTACTATAAAATAGAGTCACAAGCCGCATTTTTATTACTTGAAAATTTCTTTCAAGCATATTAGAAACTTGTTTTGGTTATAGGTTTAATAATTAATTTATAGGAATTAATTTTACGTTTGTATGTAGATTTCTATTAAAGCTTAAGTTTTACTTAACTCAAATTGTGATTTAATAATCTAAATAGAAAGAAATTTTAATCAGATTTATTTTAATATTCATTAGAAATACATGATAAACGATTTGTAGAAATCTACTAGAAAATGGTTTCACAAGCTGCATTTGTATTACTTGAAAGTTTCTTTCAAACATATCAGAAACTTGTTTCGTATATAGGTTTAATAATTAATTTATAGGAAGTAATTTTACGTCTGTATGTAGAATTTCTATTAAAAATTAAGGCTTAGGTAACTTAAATTGTGCTTTAATAATGTAAATAGAAAGAAATTTTAATCAGATTTATTTTAATATACATTAAAAATACATGATAAACGATTTCTAGAAATCTATTAGAAAATGGTGTCACAAACTGTATTTATATTACTTGAAAGTTTCTTTCAAACATATTAGAAACTTGTTTTGTATATAGGTTTAATAATTAATTTATAGGAATTAATTTTACGTTTGTATATAGATTTCTATTAAAGCTTAAGTTTTACTTAACTTAAATTGTGATTTAATAATCTAAATAGAAAGAAATTTTAATCAGATTTTTTTAATATTCATTAGAAATGTATGGTAAACGTTTTGTAGAAATCTACTACAAAATAGAGTCACAAGCAGAACTTTTAAAATTTAAAAAAATTATATAATAAATTATCCTACAAATTATCAATCATACAAAAATCATACATTAAATATCATACATAAATTTAAAAAATAAATGTAAAATAAAAATGAAAATAAAAATAAATCATACATTAATCATACAAAAATGTTAATTGATTTTAAGCAAAAATTCACGTGATTAATTTATTTATATTTCAATTTATATGTGAACAAATTTTCAAAATTCTGAGTTAATAGCTTATAAAAACACTTTGTAATGTTCATCTTCTCCTTAAAGTGATTTAAGTATTTATAATGCACTGCACAATTTAATTAGTTAGAATTGAACCCTATAATACTAGCACTGAAATAACTATCAGCAGCCGATAGTTAAACAGCATAAATCCATCACTCATCATATATCACTCAATTACTTTCAGTTAGCTTTGCAAATAATTACAGACGATAGAATGTAATCACCTCATAATTGCTTCAAATGATCTCGCGATGTAGTTGGCAGTAAAAATTAACTACTTTCTCTTTCATTTCTAGTGATGACATAATTGCCATACCTTAAGATTTTATCTCTCATTTAATGTCATAATTACATGTTCATCACTCTTAAGTGTTTAACTTGCTTTGGATTCGTAAATACTTTAGTTGGTTCGTTGGTTGGTCGGGGTTTAATAGCACTAGATCCACAAGGAATTTATTGTGCCAAACAAAATGCATCAGGAACGAATTAAAGATTCTAACCAAAAACATGCGGAGAAAACAAAAGCATAATTGATTCTCATGGCAACAAAATCTTCATTTTGGTGTCAATTTATGTTCCTTGCTCTCGTTACTTTTAAATGCAAATATTATTCAAAATGTTTGTAACTTCCCAATCATTTTTGAATAGTATAAAAAAGGATTTATAAATGTCGTCAGGATTAAATGTTCACCACCCTTAAGTGTTTAGCTTGCTTTGGATTCATGAATACTTTGGTTTGTGGATTGATTAGGGTATAATAGCATTAGATTCTCAAGGAATATATTGTGCCAAACAAAATTCATCAGGAAGAAATTCAAATTCTAACCCAAAACATACGGAGAAAACAAAAGCATAATTGAATTAAAAATATAATAAACACTTAATACAATAAGGCACTAAACCTTCCAAATTATTTAAAAAAAAGGTATAAAAAAGGAGTTAAAATGTCGTCATGATTAAGTGATCACCACCCTTAATTATTTTGTTTGTTTAAGACTGACAAATACTTTGGTTTGTTGATTGATTGGTGTTTAATGACGCTAGATTCTCAAGGAATATATTGTGCCAAACAAAATGCATCAGGAAGACATTAAAGATTCTAACCAAAAACATACGGATAAAACAAAAGCATAATTGAATTAAAAGTAGAATAAACACTATATACAATAAAGCACTAAACCTTCAAACTTATTTTTAAAAAAAGGTATAAAAAAGGAATTATGAATGACGTCATGATTAAATGTTTACCACCCTTAAGTGTTTAGCTTGCTTTGGATTCATAAATGCTTTAGTTGGTTCGTTGGTTGGTTGGGGTTTAATGGCATTAGATTCTCAAGGAATATGTTGTACCAAACAAAATTCATCAGGGAGAAATTAAAGATTATAACCAAAAGTATACGGAGAAAACAAAAGCATTATTTATTTTAAAATAGAATAAACACTAAATACAATAAAGCACTAAAACTTCAAACTTACTTTTAAGAAAAGGCATAAAAAAGGAATTATAAATATCGTCTCATGCTTAAATGCTAACCACCATTAAGTATTTTGCTTGCTTTGGATTCATAAATACTTTGATTTGTTGGTTAGGTGAGCTTTAAATTCACTATATTCTCAAGGAATATATTGTGCGACGCAAAATTCATCAGGAAGAAATTAAGGATTCTAACCAAAAACATGCGGGGAAAACAAAATCATAATTCCTTTAAAACTAGAATAAACACTAGATACAATAAACCACTAATACTTCAAACTTATTTTTTAAATAAAGGTATATAAAAGGAATTACAAATATAGTCACGATTAAATGTTCACCACCCTTAAGTGTTTAGTTTGTTTTGGATTCATAAATAGTTTGAATTGTTTTTTGATTGGTGTTTAATGACGCTAGATTCATAAGGAATATATTGTGCCAAAAAATGCATGAGTAAGAAATTAAAGGTTCTAACCAAAAACATACGAAGAAAACAAAAGTATAATTGATTTACAAATAGAATGAACATTAGGTACAATAAAGCACTAAACCTTCAAACTTATTTAAAAATATATATAAAAAAGAAATTATAAATATCGTCATGATTAAACGCTCACCAACCTTAAGTGTTTTGCTTGCTTTGGATTCCTAAATACTTTGGATTTTTGGTTGATTGGGGTTTTAATGGCATTAGATTCTCAAGAAATATATTGTGCCAAACGAAATCCATCAGGAAGAAATTAAAGATTCTAACCAAAAACATACGGATAAAACAAAAGCATAATTGAATTAAAAGTAGAATAAACACTATATACAATAAAGCACTAAACCTTCAAACTTATTTTTAAAAAAAGGTATAAAAAAGGAATTATGAATGACGTCATGATTAAATGTTTACCACCCTTAAGTGTTTAGCTTGCTTTGGATTCATAAATGCTTTAGTTGGTTCGTTGGTTGGTTGGGGTTTAATGGCATTAGATTCTCAAGGAATATGTTGTACCAAACAAAATTCATCAGGGAGAAATTAAAGATTATAACCAAAAGTATACGGAGAAAACAAAAGCATTATTTATTTTAAATAGAATAAACACTAAATACAATAAAGCACTAAAACTTCAAACTTACTTTTAAGAAAAGGCATAAAAAAGGAATTATAAATATCGTCTCATGCTTAAATGCTAACCACCATTAAGTATTTTGCTTGCTTTGGATTCATAAATACTTTGATTTGTTGGTTAGGTGAGCTTTAAATTCACTATATTCTCAAGGAATATATTGTGCGACGCAAAATTCATCAGGAAGAAATTAAAGGTTCTAACCAAAAACATGCGGGGAAAATAAAAACATAATTGAATTAAAAATATAATAAACGCTAAATACAATAAAGTACTACACCTTCAAACTAATTTTTTTACAATAAGGTATAAAATAATTACAAATATCGTCATGATTAAATGTTCACCACCCTTAAGTGTTTTGCTTGCTTTGGATTCATAACTATTTTAAATTGTTGTTTGATTGGTATTTAATGAAGCTAGATTCTCAAGGAATATATTGTGCCAAACAAAACACTTGGTTTGGTTTCATTTGGAGTGTTACGGTTTACTTTTTGCAACACGAGGATTAATGAGACGGGGACCTACAACTTAAAGCCAATTCCGAACGGCTACGAACATCCATGCCACAGTGGGATCCGAACCCACGAACTCTGGTACCGAAGTCCAGCACCCTAACCTATAGGCCATCGTTCGGCGTCAGACAAAATGCATGAGTAATAAGTTAAAAGTTCTCACCCAAAACATATGGTAAAAACAAAAGCTTAATTGATTTAAATTAAATAAACACTAGATACAATAAAGCACAAAAACTTCCAACTTATTTTTTAAAAATATATATAAGAAAGAAATCATAAATATCGCCAGTATTAAATGTTAACCACCCTTAAGTGTTTCATTTGTTGATTAATTGGGCTTTAATCGCATTAGATTCTCAAGTGTGCCAAACAAAATTCATCAGAAAGAAATTAAAGATACTAACCAAAAACATGCTGGGAAAACAAAATCATTATTGATTTAAAAATAGAATAAGCACTAAAGATAATAGAGTACTAAAACTTCCAACTAATTTACGGGAGAGAAATCATGGTAAAAACTTGGAGCTTAAATTAATAGACACGTGTTTGTAAATATATATTTTTGAAATACAATGAAATTACGTACAGAGTTGCTAATCCATTTCGTGATGCATTTATGAATGCATTCAGAACCGTATAGGGC
>CM063509.1:54817448-54822448 GCA_032207245.1 Pardosa pseudoannulata
AAATCTATTGAAATATAATAGTACAATAGGTGAATCATAACTACTAATTCCGTCTCCCCTGTTATATTTCTGAATTTAGATATCTGTTTGATGTAAGTTGCCCAAATTCCGATACAGGTAATTAATGGAAAAAATAATTATGAAAGCATAAAAGCAATCTCAAGGTGTTTATTACATAAAATCTATTAAAATTTAACGAGATAATAGCTTATTCATAAGTAATAATTCCATCTGCCAAGTTATATTTCTGAATTTGGGTATCTGTTTTATATAAGTTGCTCAAATTCCAATACAGGTAATTAATGGAGAATAAATAATTATGAAAGAATAAAAGCAAGCTCATGGTGATTATGACATAAAATCTATTAAAATTTAATACTATAATAGCTGATTCATAACTACTAATTCCGTCTGCCCGGTTATATTTCTGAATTTGGGTATCTGTTTGATGTAAATTGCCCGAATTCCGATACAGGTAATTAGAATAGAGTAAATAATTATGAAAGCATAAAAGCAAGCTCATGGTGATTATGACATAAAATCTATTAAAATTTAATAGCATAATAGCTGATTCAGAACTACTAATTCTGTCTCCCCGGTTATATTTCTGAATTCGGGAAGCTGTTGGATGTAAGTTGCTTTAATTCCGATACAAGTAATTAGAAAAGAGTAAATAATTCTGGAAGCATAAAAGCAAGCTCAAGATGATTATGACATAAAATCTATTAAAATTTAATAGCATAATAGCTGATTCAGAACTACTAATTCTGTCTCCCCAATTATATTTCTGAATTTGGGTATTTGTTGGATGTAAGTTGCCCAAATTCCAATAATTAACAGGTAATTAGGAGAGAATAAATAATTATATAGCTGATTCATAACTACTTATTCCGTCTCCTCGGTTATATTTCTGAATATGGGTATCTGATATAAGTTGCCAAAATTCCAGGTAATTAATTAGGAGATAATAAATAATTATGAAAGCATAAGAGGAATCTCAAGGCGATTATGACATAAAATCCATTAAAACTTAATAGTATAATAACTGATTCATAACTAATAATTCCCTCTGCCCGGTTATATTTCTGAATTTGGGTATATCTTTCATGTAAGTTTCTCAAATTCCAATACAGGTAATCAGAAGAGAGTAAATAATTATGAAAGCATAAAAGCAAGCTCAAGGTGATTATTACATAAAATCTATTAAAATTTAATAGTATAATAGCTGAATAATAACTAGTAATTCCATCTGCCCGGTTATATTTCTGAATATGGGTATCTGTTTGATGTAAGTTGCCCAAATTCCAATACAGGTAATTAGAAGAGAATAAATAATTAGGAAAGCATAAAAGAGATGACATAAATTCTATTAAGCTTTAATAGTATAAAAGCTAATTCATAACTACTAATTCCATCTATTAGGTTATATTTCTGAATTTGGGTATCTGCTTGATGTAAGTTGCCTGAATTCTGATACAAGTAATTAGAGAGGAATAAATAATTATGGAAGCATAAAAACAAGCTCAAGGTAATTATGATACAAAATCTATTAAAGTTTAATAGTATAATAGCTGATTTATAACTACTAATTCCGTCTCCCCAGGTATATTTCTGAATTTGGGTATCTGTGTGATGTAAGTTTTCCAAATTCCAATACAGGTGATTAGGAGAGAATAAATAATTATGAAAGCAGAAAAGCAAGCTCAAGATAATTATGACATAAAATTTATTAAAATTTAATAGTATTATAGCTAATTAATAACTAGTAACTCCATCTGCCCGGTTATATTTCTGATTATGGGTATCTGTTTGATGTAAGTTGCCCAAATTCCAATACAGGTAATTAGAAGAGACTAAATAATTATGAAAGCACGATTGCAAGCTCAGTTTTTTATGACATAAAATCTATTAAAATTTAATAGTATAATAGCTGATTAATAACTAGTAATTCCGTCTCCCCAGTTATATTTCTGAATTTGAGTATCTGTTGGATGTAAGTTACCCAAATTCCAATATAAGTAATTAAGGAGAATAAATAGTTATGAAAGCATAAAAACAAGCTTAAGGTGATTATGACATAAAATCTATTAAAATTGAACAGTATAATATTTGATTCATAACTACTAGGTCCATCTGCCCGATTATATTTCTGAATTTGTGTATCTGTTTGATGTAAGTTGCTGGAATTCCGACACAGGTAATTAGTAAATAATTAAGGAAGTATAAAACCAAACTCAAGGTGATTATGACATAAAATCTATTAAAATGTAATAACTAAATAGCTGATTCGTATCTTCAATGTTCGTTTTCTTCTGAATCAAGGATTATTGGCAAACTTTCAGAGGGATGTGTACTCCAATATACCCGTTTGTGGTATTCTCATTTAATCTCCTTTCGTGACAATTACACTTCAGATTTTTGGTTCAGATTTTGGGTTTCTTATACCTTTGGTTTCTTTGGGTTTCTTATTATTAGAAAGGTGTAAGAGTACTCAAATTCAGTTCTTGTCGATTACAGAATTCCGAAATACATTGTTATAAGAGAATAAACATAAAAATGGTTACATGAAATCAAACCGAGCATGATAACAGCATAGAATTTAGTAAAATATTATAAGAAAAACAGATGTTTCTTATTATATTTTACTGTTTCGTAGCTACTTCTTCAACGTGAAATCAAAGATATGTGGCAAAGCTTCAGACTAACGGATACGGATACGGAGATACGGATTACCCTACCAATACGAATTTCCAATCTATTCGTAATTTTGTCCAATGCACAGAAACTTACTATTATGTTTATATGACTGCTCCATAAAATTTACTAAGAATAAAAAAATATGCATCAAATATTTATTCAAAATTTATTAGAATAGATACCGTATCAAAAAAAGTAATCAAATGGTCCTATAAACTGCATTCTTTTTGCTTTCTTGTTTGCAATAGTATCTGATAAATCTAAACTTTGATCCTATAAAGTGCATTCTATTTTGCAATAACATCTGATAAATCTAAGCTTTGGTCCTATATACTATGATCCTATAAAGTAAAGTGCATTCTTTTTGCTTTCTTTTTTGCAATAACACCCAATAAATATAAACTTTGGTCTTATAAACTGCCTTCTCTTTGCTTTCTTATTTGCAATAACATCTGATAAATCTAAACTTTGGTCCTATAAACGACATTCTTTTTCCTTTCTTATTTACAATAGTATCTGATAAATCTAAACTTTGATCCTATAAACTGCATTCTTTTTGCTTTCTTTTTTGCAATAACATCTGATAAATCTAAGCTTTGATCCTATAAACTGCATTCTTGTTACTTTATTATTTGCAATAACATCTAATAAATCTAAACTTTTATGCTGTAAACTGTATTCTTTTTGCTTTCTTATCTAATAAATTTAAACTTTTATATGAGGGATATTCAGTTGCCAATGATGATATCTAAAGAAATAGATAGAAAGTACAGTTTTGCATGAAACTTATATATTATAACTTACATTTTATACCTTATTACCAATCTGTTTGGATTTTTTAAGTTGTCATTACTTGAATATTTTTCTGCAAGAATTCCTTAAACATTGCTTAATGCATTGTAAAATCATTTTCTTTTTATTAAATAACAATATATGTGAAAAAATACTCGTTAAAAATAAGTCTATTTTATGGCAATATTTATACTCAGACACAAAAAGACAGAACAAAAATAGTTTTCTCACTAAATACTTTCAGTAAAATCTTTTTCTAAATAGAAAAAGCGTCAGTTAGCATACATTAATGTTAGTAATCCAATTGGTCTCACCGAACGATGGTTAGGGTGATGACCTACGGTACGGGAGTTCGTGGGTTCGAATCCCACTGTGGCATGGAGGATTGTAGCTGTTCGGAATCGGCTTTAAGCTGTAGGTCCCGTTCTATTTAGCCCTTGTGTTGCAAAAAGTAGACTGTAGCACTCCAAAACCAAACCAAATCAATCGGTCTCCTTAGAAATTCGCCCGTCTGAGTGCATGAACAGTCGGCACATCAACTACACGGACCCGTGTGCATGCTCCACACAGACTAACTAATAATATTTCATATTCGAAACAATATAACACAATTTAGAATGTAACACAAAGAGAAAATAATGTATGTTTAACAGCCATCATGTACTGTAAATATATCTTTTTAATAACCGAGTCATTTATGCCGATTCTATATCGGTGCATATCTTAAATCTAAGTTATGGACTGCACAGTGTAAAATAAATATGAAGTTTAAACAATGCTACAGAACGTGATGTTAGTGATAAGCTGTCGTTTTAATGGAGTTTTATAATATATAAAGCAATTTGATAATTTCAGTTTATCTACCTGGGGAAAAAGTATATTTATGTGGGCTGTTTAAAAAGTCATAAAGTGTCGATCCAAATGGAGTTTTGTAATACATAAAGCAATGATTTCGGTCTATGTACCTGCCGAAAAAGTAAATTTATGTGCACTGTTAAAAAAAATCATAAAGTGTGATAAATGGAGTTTTGAAATACTTAAATCCACTTGGTGATTTCAGTCTATGTACTTGTCAAAAAAGTTATTTTATGTGCGCTGCTCAAACAATCATAAAGTGTCGATCCATATAGAGTTTTGAAATACATTAAGCAATTTGTGATGATTTCAGTTCATCTACCTGGTGAAAAAGTAAATTTATGGGCGCTGTTCAAGAAGTCATAAAGTGTCGATCTAGATGGAGTTTTGTAATACATAATGCAATTTGTGAGGATTAAAGCATTAAAATTCTACAAGATTTTTTAGCGGTAACTAAAATAAGACACTAGGCATTGAGGGTATTTAACATGTGCCGCATTGCATTCACAACAAAGAAATTAATATTTCTTTTCTTTTTTTGACACTTTCTGGAATTAAATAAATACTGGAATGCATAGAAATTCAGACAACGCCGGGTGTATCATGTAACTAGTAACCGAATAAATAAACAAAAACAATCAAGTTTCAGTGAAAAC
>CM063509.1:54824948-54834948 GCA_032207245.1 Pardosa pseudoannulata
GAGGGGGGGAATCAGCGGGGCTATAATTTATGCGAAACAGAGGCCATATTTAGCGGCTCGCGGTCCAAGCTTAAAACCACAAGTGCTTGTGATCAACTGATCGATCGCAGGCGGCTATTAGCGATGCAAATGAATGCAAGGAAAAGGGGGGGGAGCTCAAAAGGGCGGGGATCTCGGCATCATCCCCTTTTCTAAAAGCTGAAAAGGGGGGGGGAGATATGTGCGTGTGTATGTGCATATGAAGACAGGGCGGGAGGGGAGTTCGTTTGTTTCTTAAAGCTTACAATTCTGTTAGGTGATGAAGCCCCCTTTTTACGTTTTTATTTTTTTTAAGCTGATATATATATATATTTTTTTTTCGTTAAAGGGATTAAGGTTTAGTTGTTAGATTATTAAATTTGTAAGAGTTAAAAGAAAAAGAAGAGGAGGGGGGGGAATAATAATAGTAAAAAAAGAAAGAAAAGCGGGGATAAATTTAATTTTGTTATCTGGGTTGGTGTTTTATTGGTGGTTAATTATGACGTTAAATATTTAGTGACTTTTCGCATATTTGGATGAATCATTTTGAAAGTTATTTGCCATTTTTTTTAAAAAAAAGGGAGGGAAAGATTGAAAAGAAAAAGAGGGAGAAATTTAGGTGCAAAGCATGTGAAGAAAGTTAATACGATGCAGTTTTTGAATTTCAGAAATTGTTATTTACAGTATGATGAAGTTCGGTATTTTTGTAAATCTTAGAATAGTCATTTATTTTTTATTTATATTCATACTGTGGTATACTTAAGCATTTCTTTAAATGCGGATTTTAATCAAAAGAAAAAGACTAGAATGTTATTTATATTTTCATCCTTTTATTAGGTCTGAAACAGATTAAGGAAAGATGAAATTTTCAGTTTTATTTGATATTTTTGGTCTCTCAAAATTTCCATCTAAGTCAACTAAATAAATATTCATACTATACATTTTTGTTATTTATTATAATTTAAATAAAAACGTTTTACAATGATATATTTTTAAGGATATCTAGAAAATCTAGTCATATCCCTTTTTTCATAACGTCTAAATTACAAAATTTGGGTTGGTATTTTACTGGTGGTTTGTTATGATTTGAACATTTATATATATAATATATAAATATATATATAAAAAAAGTAATTTTTTTATATATATATATAATATATATTTATATATATATATATATATATATATATATATATTTTATATATGTATATATGTATATATATATGTATATATATATGTATATTTTATGTATATATAAAAGAAAAATAATATATATATATAATATATATATAACATATAACAAATGTATAATGTATATATACATATAAACATATGTATATATGTATATATACAAATAACATTTATAACATATTTATATAGTATATTGTATATATACTTTTTTTATATACATATATACAACATTATATAATATATAAATATAGTATATATACATATATATATATATATACATAAATATATATAAATATATGTATATATATATATTTACATATATATATAAATCTACATATATATAGATATATGTATATATACATATATTTACATATATATATATATATATATATATATATATATTCATAATATATTATGTAGTATACATATATAACGATATGTTTCTCTCTTATTTAATTAAATAAAATGAGTTTAAACAAAAGTTTATATATATTTTTTTAAGCTGATATATAAAGACATTTTTTTCAGAGTATATTTTTTTCTCATTGGTAATTTCAATCTAAATCAGTTAAATATCAATTTAATAATAAAAATAAAAAAAAGAAAGAAAAGCGGGGATAAATTTAATTTTGTTATCTGGGTTGGTGTTTTATTGGTGGTTAATTATGACGTTAAATATTTAGTGACTTTTCGCATATTTGGATGATTCATTTTGAAAGTTATTTGCCATTTTTTTAAAAAAAGGGAGGGAAAGATTGAAGTGAAAAAGAGGAAGAAATTTAGGTGCAAAACATGAGAAGAAAGTTAATACGATGCTGTTTTTGAATTTCAGAGTTTGTTATTTACAGTATGATTAAGTTGGGGATTTTTGGAAATCTAAAAATAGTCATTTATATTTTTATTTATATTCATACTATAGTACCTTTCTTTTAATGCATATCAAAAGAAAAAGTCTAGAATGTTATATTTATTTCCTTTTATTTTAACAGATTAAGGAAAGATAAAATTTGCAGTTTCATTTGATATTTTTGGACACTCAAAATTTCCTTCTAAATCAGTTAAATAAATATTCTTACTATACATTTTTGTTAATCATAACAATTTAAATAAAAACGTTTTACAATGATATATTTTTCAGGATATATAGAAAGTCTAGTCATATCCTTTTTTTCGTAACGTCTAAAATACAAAATTTTGGTTGGTGTTGTACTGGTGGTTTGTTATGATATGAACAAACACACACACACACATATATATATGTATGTATGTATGTATACATACATATATACATACATATATATATATATATGAATATATACATATATACATACATATATATATATACATATATATACACATGCTTATATGTATACATATATATATAGATATAGATATAGATATATGTATATATACATATATATACATACATATATACATACATATATATATATATATATATATTTATATATTATATATATTATTATATAATATATACATATATACAATATTTCTCTCTATGTAATATAATTAAATAAATAGATTTAAAAAAATATATATATATATTATATTTATATATATATATATATATATATATTTATTATATTTTTATATATATTATGCAATTTTTGAATTTATAATCTATATTTATATATGTTTTTAATAATTTTTAAATCTAAAAATATGTTTAGTTTTAATATATTATACTGTATTACCTTTTTAAATGCGGGTTTAATTAAATAAAAGACTTAATGACAATGTTATATTTATTTTCATCCTTTTAGGGTCATAAGAATTTATGAAAGATAAATTAAGTTTATTTGATATTTTTACATTCAATCCTTAAATTGTTAAATTTTCATTTATATATATTTAGGGTCAGAAATGAGAAAAAATTGTTTTTTGATATTTTTTTTTTGTTATTTACTTATTAAGTTGGATTTTATATAAATCTAAAATATTATATATTTTTATTTTAAGTGGAAAGAATGCGAAGAAAGTTTATGAGATACAATTTTTCACTTCTGGAGTTTGTTATTCACTGTTTTATTGAGTTGGGAAATATAAAAACTAATCTAAAAATAGTCATTTGTTTATATATACATACAATAGTATTCTTCAAATACGGCTGTAAAATAAAATGACCCGAAAAAAAGATTTGAGGAGAAGTACTAGTGTATATATTGTCATCCTTTTGTTAGGTAAAAAATAGATTAATAAAAGATATGCTCTGCAAATTGTCTAAAGGTTATTTTTTACTAGGAAACTTTACTCTAAAACAGTTAAATTTTCTTGAATAAATATTTTTTTGGTCTATTTAAAAAAAATTCATCCAATATATGTTTTTAATGATAGAAGATATCCTACGTAATATTTTGTTTTTTCATTATATATCATTATATTCATTATAGTTCATTATATATTCTGTAATTTGGACACCATTATCCCCGAAGAAGTTGTCTTCCAGTTAAAGTCAGAAGAATAAAAAGAAGAATAACACTCTTCTTTTCGATAAGTAAACAGAATATTATCCTTTTTCTGTATCGTTCCTTTTTATTCTATTAAATAACAAAACTACATGTGTTTACAGTGCTTCCCGTCGTTCTAATATAGATTTCATTAAGCCACCATTCCGACATAAATTACTTTAATTATTCACATAAACAATTGCGGTGTTTAGCTTTCAGACAACATTGTATGATAATATAGTAGACGTTTAACAAAAGGAACCAAATGGTTGGGGTCCAGGTGAAATTAGATCTACATAAACAAGAATAACAACTCATTTTTTAAAAAAAAGCTAAATTTACATTTTTGTGATTAGTTTATCTCTTAAATAGCTGTAACACATTTTCATATCATGTGTTCCGCCATTCCAACATTATTACTTTAAGTATTCACATAAACAATAGAAATGTTTAACTTTCGGACACCATTGTATGACAGTAACCCAGAAGAAGTTTAAAAGAAATGGAACCAAAACAATAGCGTAATACTAAACTTTCGGTACCATTGTATGGCAATATCATAGAAAAAGTGTAATAGAAATGGAACCAAATGGTCCAAACAATAGCAATACTAAACTTTAAGACACCATTGTATGACAATATCCTAGAAAAGGTTTAATAAAAATGGAACCAAATAGTCCAAGCAATAGCAATACTAAACTTTCGAGCACCATTTTATGGCAATATCCTAGAATAAGTTTAATAGAAATCGAACCAAATGGTCCATCCAATAGCAATACTAGACTTTCGGACACCATTGTATGACAATATCCTAGAAAAAGTATAATACAAATGAAACGAAATGGTCCAAACAATAGCAATACTAAACTTTTGGACACCATTGTATGACAATATCCTAAAAAAAGTTTAAAAGAAATGGAACCAAATGGTCTAAGAAATAGCGATACTAAACTTTCGGACACCATTGTATGGCAATATCCTAGGAAAAGTTTAATAGAAATGGAACCAAATAGTCCAAACAATAGCAATACTAAACTTTCGGACACCATTGTATGACAATATCCTAGAAAAAGTTTAATAGAAATGGAACCAAATAGTCCAAGCAATGGCAATTCTAAACTTTCGGACACCATTGTATGACAATATCCTAGAAAAAGTTTAATAGAAATGGAACCAAATAGTCCAAGCAATAGAAATACTAAACTTTCGGACACCATTGTATGACAATATAACAGAAAAGGTTTAATAGAAATGGAACCAAATAGTCCAAACAATAGCAATACTAAACTTTCGGACACCATTGTATGACAATATCCTAGAAAAAGTTTAATAGAAATGGAACCAAATAGTTCAAACAATAGCAATACTAAACTTTCGGACACCATTGTATGGCAATATTCTAGAAAAAGTATAATAGAAATTTAACCAAATGGTCTAAACAATAGCAATACTAAACTTTCAAACACCATTGTATGGCAATATCCTAGAAAAAGTATAATAGAAAAGGAACCAAATGGTCCAAACAATAGCAATTCTAAACTTTTGGTCACCATTGTATGGCAATATCCTAGAAAATGTTTAATAGAAATGGATTTTTTTTTGGTTTGGTTTTGGAGTGCTAAGGTCTACATTTTGAAACACGAGGGCTAATAAAACTGGGACCTACTGCTTAAAGCCGATTCCGAACGGCTACGAACATCCATGCCATAGTGGGATTCGAACCCCCGAAATCTGGTTCCGAAGGCCAGCACCCTATCTATTCGGCCATCGTTCGGCGTTAATAGAAATGGAACCAAATGGTCCAAGCAATAGCAATATTAAACTTTCAGACACCATTGTATGGCAATATCCCAAAAGACGTTAATACAAAATATCCAAAGGGTCCAAACAATAGCAATGATAAACTTCTGGACACCATTCTGTGGTAATAGCTCAGAAAACGTTTAATATAATGGAACCAAAAGGTGGGTTTCAGGTGAAATTAGACAAGTACAGATAAGAATAATAGCACATTTTTTAACCAGAAATGTTAATATTCTCTTTTATTTCTAGATTGTTTTATCTGTTAAATAATTTTAAAACATTTGTATACCATGTTTCATGATATTCCGATATAGATTTCTTTAATTACTCACATAAACAATTATAATGCTACATTTCCGTTCACCATTTTAAGGCAAAATTCTAAAAGAAGTTCAATAAGAACGTAACCAAAAAGTTAGTGTCCAGGTGAAATTAGACCTATAAAGACAAGAATAACAACTCATCATTTAATAGCAATGAAAATGAAAAATTTACATTCAATTTGCATTCGATCCCCTTCCTCCTTTCGACAAGATAATGGCGCATCTTTCCCATTCTTACCTCTTTTGTTCGACCAAACGAAGCATCGAATGGAATATTTCCTCCGCCAAAACGGAACACGGCAGACCGAATGATCTCTGGAGCAGATGAAAACAAAAGGAATTCGAAGAATGAAAAACACGGTAGACGCACTATTGGACGATCACATTGAGGCTTGGGAAGAGTGATCTTTTTTCAGCGATAACCGATACACTCATTTAATCGATTGAAGAGTTTTCGGCGACATATTCACGTTGCGCCAAATTGTAGGAGGTTTTTCGGCATAATGTAAATTTATTTACAAGTTATAATATTTTTTTTGTAAAAAAAAATGTTAAAGAAAAAACGAGTTCATAATAAACGTTGTTTGAAAATTGAACTTCAAAGGCCGGCCCTCACCAAAGTCGTTTAACAACTAACCGCGATTAATCTCTGTTTAAACTGAGAATTGCGTTCCACCATTGGTTTGCTGCATGGGTTAATCGCGGTTACCCGTTAAACGATTTTGGTGAGACTGGCCATAAACCTACTTTAGATAATACAGCAGGTTTCTTCAAATCAAGTTGACAAGAAATGTATAAAACCTGTATGTATTTTATGCTATCTATCTATCAATATAGCTGTATTATAAATTATTTTGTCTAATTTTAATTTCTAATTCTTGATAAAAAGAGCCTCAGATCAGAAATTGAAATAATTTCCATTTCCTAATTACAAAATCATTAACTTTACTTTCTATCCATATTCTTGCAATGGTAATTACATGGATTAGATGGCTAAGGCATGCATTAGATAAGTTTGGTTTTTTGGAGTGCTACGGTCTACTTTTTGCAACACGAGGGCTAATGAGACCGGGACCTACTGCTTAAAGCCGATTTCGAACTGCTACGAACATCCATGCCACTGTGGGATTCAAACCCACGAACTCCGGTTCCGAAGGCCAGCACCCTAACCATTCGGCCATCGTTCGGCCATGCATTAGATAGATAGATAGATATAGATATATGTATATATGCATTTATATACATATACATTTATATATTACATATACACACAAATATATATATATATATATATATATATATATACACACTCAAGAGCCAAAACATTATGACCACCCCTACATTTTGCATTGAACTCGCCTGGATGACGTGGAAGGCACGTGATCAGGTGGAAGGGGTATTTGAGTGCTGCTGGACAATCTGAAGAATCATTCTTTCACTTACTTCTGTGTACGATGGGAAAGGCTGCGGATCTAAGCGATTTTGATAGAGGGCAGATTGTAATGACTCGAAGGCTCGTAACAAGTATTTCCGAAACTGCACGACTCGTGGGTTGTTCGCAATTAACAGATGTTATTATTTATGCAAAGTGGATGAATGACGGTGAAACCAGCAGTAGACGACATGATGTCGGACGTCCACACGCTATCAAAGAAAAAGGTCGTCGAACCAATATTGCTCATCTTGGTTCTTAGCCACATGGCCACTTATAACAAACAAGCAGGACTTTTTGACTATTTCAGTAATGATGAGCTAATATAATGAGGTTAACGTGACATTGCTTTTGGTGGACCAAGTTCAAAATATTCCGCTGGCTGTGTGAGTTCTACGGATGTGTGGACTTCAGGTCCCGATTTTGGGGTAAAACAGAACAAATTAGAGTTTTCAGAAACTCTGTAGAGCTATTAATGCATAAATTTCAGTGTCTCATTGAAGGCATAAACTTTGACGAATATGACGAGTATCCAGAAAATCATATAAGGGATGATCTTTCACTAGAATTAAGTGTTTTAAATGTTTAAACATTAAATATAATATGTGACCAAATAAAGGAGAGACTGCTACTATATGAACTCTTTACTCGACCCAGGGCAAGGATTCATCATAAGAGATCTGAATAACGAGAGCAATCCGGTAGGCTACGAAGCTACTGTTGACCTACGAGAGGTCCATCAAGGTTCCTATTAACAGAAAAGTAAGCCAGAAAGCGAAATGATTTAACATTTAAAGAAAAGATCGAAATTTTAAATAGATATGACAGGTTGAATATGATTACGAACAATTTGTCAATGAGCTTCTCAGAAAAAATTGTAGATAGTCCACAATTGATCAATTTTTTTAAATTATGTATACAAATCTTATCTTTTAAAGGAGAATGTACAGTACGTAAATATATAGTATGTGTTTTCACTTTGCTTTGAAATTTAGCACGTGTGAATTAACCCCTTAACGCATTTGCCCGTGTCTGACACGGGCGAAATTCACATTAAGCATGTAACAAAATCGTTTACACTTTGTTTGTATAACAATTTTTTTATATACGTTTTACTCTTTCCAAGCTTCCTAGTCACCCCCAAAACTGAAATTTGCAAAAAAATAACTTACATTGTACCTATATATCCCTTTTCTGTGAAGAAAATATGTCATATTTTATAATTTTTTTCTAAATAAACTCGTGTTTTAAGGGGTTAAAAGGAAGGGTTTGATTTATCTAATTTTGCATATCGTTTATTGTTATTATGGTGTCCCAAACTCATCACATTAAGCGGAGCCCGATGTATATATATATATATATATATATATATATATATATATATATATATATATATTACTGCATACAAAAGACGAAATGAAAGAAATACTGCAGTGTCATCATGTTAATAATATAACAGTACAATATTATTACATTAATCTAGGATAACGCTATAGACCAACGAAATTAGTGCATAATAACAGACGCATAACAATGAAATTATTGTATAGTCACAGATTTATTACATCACTTTATATTAATAATAAAAACATGTTATAGCGAAGCAATGTTTTTGAAAAGAAAACATATATTTTGAAAACTTATATCTTAAAGGTTATAGCAAAAAATCCAAACATTAGAAATTACGCAATGTTTAATTATAAAAGTCTTCATTGTTCACTATGAATGAATAAGAAGTTGTCATAGTTATTTAGTCATTGAGTTTTCATCATAAGGTTAACATAAGGTATCATACTGTTATTATAGTTGTTCTTTATCATAGGCTTATCATAGTTGTTAAGTCATTCTTGTTTGGGGTTATTACTCCT
Organism: Pardosa pseudoannulata; assembly: GCA_032207245.1. Taxonomy (NCBI): domain Eukaryota; kingdom Metazoa; phylum Arthropoda; class Arachnida; order Araneae; family Lycosidae; genus Pardosa; species Pardosa pseudoannulata. The sequence goes on from CM063509.1 coordinate 54,834,049, forward strand.
TTCCCCCCAAAAGTCATTATTAGTAACAATAATAATATTAATAATGATAATAATGTTAATAACTATAATAATAATATCTCATTCTCTCTTTAAAAGTCCAAAAACGAATAAAAACATGTTATAGTGAAGCAATGTTTTTGAAAAGAAAACATATATTTTGAAAACTTATATCTTAAAGGTTATAGCTAAAAATCCAAACATTAGAAATTACGCAATGTTTAATTATAAAAGTCTTCACTATTCACTATGAATGAATAAGAAGTTATCATAGTTGTTTAGTCATTGGGTTTTCATCATAAGGTTAACATAAGGTATCATACGGTTATCATAGTTGTTTTATCATAGGCTTATCATAGTTGTTAAGTCATTCTTGTTTGGGGTTATTACTCCTTTCCAACCAAAAGTCATTATTAGTAACAATAATAATATTAATAATGATAATAATGTTAATAACTATAATAATAATATCTCATTCTCTCTTTAAAAGTTCAAAAACGAATAAAAACATGTTATAGTGAAGCAATGTTTTTGAAAAGAAAACATATATTTTGAAAACTTATATCTTAAAGGTTATAGCAAAAAATCCAAACATTAGAAATTACGCAATGTTTAATTATAAAAGTCTTCACTATTCACTATGAATGAATAAGAAGTTATCATAGTTGTTTAGTCATTGGGTTTTCATCATAAGGTTAACATAAGGTATCATACGGTTATCATAGTTGTTTTATCATAGGCTTATCATAGTTGTTAAGTCATTCTTGTTTGGGGTTATTACTCCTTTCCAACCAAAAGTCATTATTAGTAACAATAATAATATTAATAATGATAATAATGTTAATAACTATAATAATAATATCTCATTCTCTCTTTAAAAGTTCAAAAACGAATAAAAACATG
>CM063509.1:54854948-54869948 GCA_032207245.1 Pardosa pseudoannulata
TCGTGTTATATTTTTATAAAGAGCCCAGGAATAGTTTTCTGGTTGCAGTTTAATAATATTAAGTACCTTTACAGCAGTGATTAGTACTAAACATTTTAAACATCTTTTGTGTTATATGATCACTGAATTGAGTGAACTATAAAAGTATTACTCTATGGTGTTCAAATACTGAAATAAACTTATGTTACAAATGAATTTTTTTATTATGTAATGTGTATATTTATTTTGGGTATAATCTCTCTCTCGCCGAATGATGGTCGAATGGTAGAGTACTACTTCGTGTACCGGTAGAGTACCGGAGTTCGTGGGTTTGAATTCCGCTGATAGCATGGGTGTTCGTAGCCATTCGGATGTCAATGACGGCAGCCAAAAAAGAGTGTCTACATGCACATATATGTATACATGTATATATATATACATTATATATGTACATATATGTATACATGTATATATATACATATATATATGTACATACATGCCTATATATACTTATATTCTTATATATAGACATATATATCACATATATATTATATTCGTATATATATATATAAATATATATATATTAAATATATATATATATATATATATATATATATATATATATATATATATTATATATATATATATATATATATATATATATACGTATTCAACGTAAATATATTACGTAATATATATATATATATATATATATATATATAAAGATATTATGCATTCAAAGCCACTTTTTACTTAGTATTGCACGCGCTTACAGGACCACTCCTAACTCAGTATTCTTTGTGCTAACAGGCGTACTCCCACTTCCCTTAACGGTTACCAAAGCAGCCAAGTCCTCTGCTTTATTTCGGCTAGAAAGGAATATTAAAATCGGCGTGGAAACTTTCTCCCTCGAGAAAGTAAACCGCAAATTAAACACCCTCCACTTCCATCCAGCAGACCGCACCTTCAGCGTTAGAGCGAAGCAAGTCGAAGCAAAGTCCTCGGTACTTGTCTTGACTGATGACTCGAAAACTAACGAGGGAGTCGGAGCCGCATTTGTAGCATATAAAAAAAGAGAAAGTAATCCACCAATGGCCGCAATCTTTAAACTGCTCAGCCACTATCTTCCAGGCAGAACTGAAAGCCATTTCAGAAGCGTTAAACTGGATCGCCCAGCAGCCTGGTCCCAGCTCGTTCCAGATTTTTTCAAACAGTATGTCCAGCCTTCAGGCAATTCAACAATTCCATCAAATGAATCACCAAGTTCAGGTTATCCAGACAACCCTGAAAAACCTGGAAATAACCAACAAAAAAGTTGACCTCGGCTGGGTCAAAGCTCACTGTGACATCGACGTCAATGAGGCGGCCGATAAGCTGGCTAAAGAAGCGACACTTCGAGAGCCAGAAATAAAACTCCTACTAGCTCATTTATAAAACTAAAACTTAAGCAAGAGATGCTCCTCGAGTGGCAAAACTACTGGGACTCGGCCACTACAGGCAGGGTTCTCTATGGTTTCTTAAGAAAAGTGAAATTGTTTAGACTGAGTGGAAATGCGGCAGTAAATGCCCTTCTTACGAACCATGGACCTTTCCCTCAGTATCTCCACAGGTTCCAGGTCTCGGATAGCTCATCGGGAGATTGTGTCTGCGGTGCAGTCGGTGACTCCAATCACTATCTGCACGACTGCCCTCTGACACACGACTTGCATCTTAAGAAACCCTTGATACATCAAAGGAACTCTTTGAAGAGAGCCTAATGAAAAACTTGGTACTGATTAGGTAGGCCAGGAGCCTGGATGACTGGTTTACAGCAAATCAAGGCGCTATCGTGCGGCCATGAAGATCTTAACCTAAAACCACACCGCAAGGGGCAAAGTACCCCTTCACTAATGGCCATCACAACTGCCTTGTGCAGTTATTGCTTACGTCACCAACACCTGCTCTCATGTCAGAAAGTTCCCTGTAGTGCATCGGTTTAACCGGACTTTTAACCTGGGCAGGACTCCTGCGGAATATCCCCTTTACTTCCGGAAACTGCCTTGGTTGTACTTATTTGTATAGACTGTCTACATTTATTTTTGTTATTTTAAATTATATGGTCGGAATGTTGACTTGGCCCCTGCGTAACGCATTGTTGCCGGACGGTCAGAACAAACCAGCAGTTTAACACTCTACACCCGACTTCGGGTGGATGGCTAGTTACAGGTAGTACACGGCTTTAAGTAGGTCCCGGTCTCAGTAGCCCGCATGAGCAAAACAGTAGACCTTAGCACTTCTAACAAAACCAAACCAAACTCTGTCTCACCCTCTCTCTTATATATGTATGTGTATATGTAACCAGTGAAATTAACTTTCACAAATTACATACGTAATTATACCCTATTATTTCAATTGTCTGGGCTTACTGGACAGTAAGAATATCTTAATAATTTCCAGTCATGCGTATTATCTTGCTGAGTGAGGTACCTCCACAGTGTGTGCGTATTATGAGACCCTTATACAGCCGCATACATCTTAACGTCTTTTCCTTATTTTAAATCTTTGTACATAAAATTCTTTGTAATTTAGTTTAATTTGTTGCCTAATCTTAATTCAATCATGGGGAAAACCCGGCATCCAGACTTATTCCCGTTTTTTTGGCCGTACTGGCTTGTATTTCGAAATCTGATTTGTGTTTGTTATTCTTTAATTTTCTTATATTCAATTTTATAATATTTAATTTTTAAATTTTTCAGTTTTTCAATTTTTAATTTTTAAATTTTTTTTAAATTTTTCAGTTTATTTTTTTGCTTTAGTTTGAATTTAATTGAGTTTGTATCCCTTATTTCACTTTTCTCTTATTTCAATCTTTTAATACCTTTGGATCTTTAAATTCACAATCTTTATTTTCTTATTATACGATTTTCAGTTATCCCTTTTATGTTTTAAATTTACAATTTTCAATTTTTTGTGTTCGTCAATTTTCTACCTATTTATTTGTGTTACTGTTTTTTCTATCAATTTTAGGAATCTGTCCTTTTTATCTAATCCTCAAAATTGGTTTTACAAAATTGTTTCAAAATTGTACAAAAGAGGGATAACGATAGCAACATCTCCCTTTTGGTTGATATGTTTATATTCATACCGATTCGTACTTAAGCAGAATATGCTTTTGACTACCAACATATCTGCTTTTTGTTCATTGTACGGATATAATCCAAAAGAGGGATAACGCTAGCAACATCTCTCTTTTGGTTGATATGTTTATATTCATTCCGATTTGCACTTAAGCAGAATATGCTTTTGAATACCAACAGATCTGCTTTTCATTCATTGTACGGATATAATCCAAAAGAGGGATAACGATAGCAACATCTCCCTTTTGGTTGATATGTTTATATTCATACCGATTCATACTTAAGCAGAATATGCTTTTGACTACCAACATATCTGCTTTTTGTTCATTGTACGGATATAATCCAAAAGAGGGATAACGCTAGCAACATCTCTCTTTTGGTTGATATGTTTATATTCATTCCGATTTGCACTTAAGCAGAATATGCTTTTGAATACCAACAGATCTGCTTTTCATTCATTGTACAGATATAATCCAAAAGAGGTATAACGATAGCAACATCTCCCGTTTTGTTGATATGTTTATATTCATTCTGATTTGCACTTAAGCAGAATGTGCTTTTAAATTCCAACACATCTGCTGTTAGGTCATTGTACGGATATAGTCCAAAAGAAGAATAAGTATACTGAAATAACTCTCCCTATTTACTTCTCCCAAGCTGTATCAATCGCATTATTTCATTTATATTGTACCATATTATTTTTCTCTGCTTCATACATTTATTAAAATGAAAACCTACCGAAACATGAGAATACAGAAAGTTTAATGAAGATGAAAAAAATGCAGCAGATTTCATTCCATGTACCATGTTGGTATGCCCCCCACCGTCTTGCGAATGTAGCAATCTGTTGATTACCAGGTCCGCAGATAGCACGAAATTTTCACCTAAGGCCGTCTCTTCATTTCTCCGCACCTTTCGAACGATCGGCCACCCCCTTCCTGTCACGCCCCGGCACCGGGGGCGTATCTCTGGATGGGAGAAGGAGGGGGGAGCGTGGAACGCGAAAGACAGCAGGTGCGAATACGGACATGTTTGAACTTGTCCCCCACGCACAGCCATTTCATTAGCATACAATCTCAGTCGTCCATTGATTCAATCAGGGGGATTACTCGGTTTTTCCTTCAATCTCTCTCTCTTTCTTTTTTTAACTGTGAACCGTCTCCAGTTTTAATCCCGAAAAGTGCAAATACGGGGAAGAGTTCCTCTGTTGTCGGACAAGCTTTCCTGCGCATTGGGATACTGGAGGTTGGAAATTAAAAGCAGTGAACAATTTTTCTCTGTGGATCAAGGTAGAACAGATTCGATTCCTTGTTTTAATCAGATTAGTTTCGTTTCCGAAGTGCCTGGTGGTTTTGTTTTTCTTCTTTTCTTCTTTCTTTTTCACGCTGTCGTGGTGCAACTACTGATGAGTCGCTTCTAGAATATGACTGAATGTTCGTTAAGCAATTGTAATTAACGAGGACTCAATGGCTGTGTTCCGGCAAGCGAAATAATTGGTTCTCTGCTGCTAGATTTTTATAGAAAATTTTCTAGGAAGCAGTGGACAGCAGACATTTTTTAAAAAATAACGAGTAGCAATGATAATTCTTCAGATTTTTAGCAGTCCTGTTTTAATATTTTTTCCCTTTCCAGAATAAGCTAGCTTTATTCTTATTTTGGTTTGCGATAACTTAGTCAAGCTGCAATATTTTTACTTCCTCTTATTTAAGTATTGAGAAGTTATTGGAATAGTCAAAAACTTAATTCTCGAGAACTTAGTGAAATTCGACGGTTTAAGACATCACACATGAAGTCCTAACAATTACATTTAGAATTCAGTATAAGCTAGATTTGTTCTCATTTTGGTTTTGATAACTTAATCTAACTGTAATATATTTGTTTTCTTACATTTATGCTTTGAGAATTTATTTGGGTAGTCAAAAATTTCATTCTTAAGAAATTAGTGAAATTAGTAAAAATTCGCTTCTCAAGAACTTACAAACACAATTAGAATTATGTTTGTAAATGTGAATAAGGTTCCATGAAGAGAAAAGGTTAAAACTGCAGTTTTTAGCAGTGAAACTTTGGTATTTTTTCCTTTCAGAATAAGCTGTCTTTATTCTTATTTTAGTTTGTGATAACTTAGTCAAACTGCAACATTTTGCTACCTAGTATTCAAGTATTAAGATGGATTTGGATAGTCAAAAACTTCACTCTTAAGAATTTAATGATTATCGATCATTTAAAAAACACTCGTGAATTCTTCACAAATACAGTTAGAATTCAAAATAAGCCAGATTTGTTCTTATTTCGGTTTTAATAATTTAGTCAAGCTGCAATATTTTTACTTCCTCGTATTTAAGTATTGAGAAGTTATTGGAATAGTCAAAAACTTAATTCTCGAGAACTTAGTGAAATTCGACTGTTTAAAACATCGCACCTGAAGTCATAACAATTACAATTAGAATTCATAATGAGCTAGATTTGTTCTTATTTTGGTTTTGATAATTTAATCTGACTGCAATGTATTTATTTTCTTAGATTTATGTATTGAGAATTTATTTGGGTAGTCAAGAGTTTCATTCTCGAGAAATTAGTGAAATTAGTAAAAATTCATTTCTCAAGACCTTACAAACACAATTAGAATTATGTTTGTAAATTCAAATAATGTTCCATGAAGAGAAAAGATTAAAACTGCAGTTTTTAGGAATCCAATTTTGGTATTTTTTCCTTTCAGAAAAAGTTGTCTTTATTCTTATTTTGGTTTGTGATACCTTAGTCAATATGCAACATTTTGCTACCTCGTATTTAAGTATTAAGATGGTATTTGGATAGTCAAAAACATCATTCCCGAGAACTTAGTGATTATCGATGATTTAAAAAAATCCTGAAGTCTTAACAAATACAGTTATAATTCAAAATAAGCCAGATTTGTTTTTATTTTGGTTTTAATCATTTATTCAAGCTGCAATATTTTTACTTCCTCGTATTTAAGTATTGAGAAGTTATTGGACCAGTCAAAAGCTTAAATTTCGAGAACTTTGTGAAATTCGACGGCTTAAAACATCACACCTGAAATCCTAACAATTACAATTATAATTCAGAATAATCTAGATTGGTACTTATTTTGGTTTTCATAACTTAATCTAACTGCAATATATTTATTTTCTTACATTTATGTATTGAGAATTTATTTGACTAGTAAAAAATTTCATTCTCGAGAAATTAGGGAAAATAGTAAAAAATCGCTTCTCAAGAACTTACAAACACAATTAGAATTATGTTTGTAAATAATCAAATAAGGTTCCATGATAAGAAAAGGTTAAAACTACAGTTTTTAGCAGCCCAATTTTGGTATTTTTTCCTTTTAGAAAAAGTTGTCTTTATTCATATTTGGTTTGTGATAACTTAATCAAATTGCAACATTTTGCTTCCTCGTATTCAAGTATTAAGATGATATTTGGGTAGTGAAAAACACCATTCTCGAGAACTGAATGATTACCAAAGGTTTAAAAGCCACTCCTCAAGTCTTAACAAATACAGTTAGACTTCAAAATAAGCCAGATTTGTTCTTATTTCGGTCTTAATAATTTAGTGAAGCTGCCAAGCATTTTTAAGTTCTCGTATTTAAGTATTGAGAAGTTATTGGAATAGTCAAAAACTTCATTCTCGAGAACTTAGTGAATTTCGACGGTTTAAAACCTCCCACCCGAAGTCCTAACAATTACAATTAGAATTCAGAATAAGCTAGATCAGTTCTTATTTTGGTTTTGATAACTTGATCTAACTGCAATATATTTATTTTCTTACATTTATGTATTGAGAATTCCATGAAGAGAAATGGTTAACACTGCAGTTTTTAGCAGTCCAATTATGGTACTTTTTTCCTTTTAAAATGAGCTGTTTTTATTCTTATTTTACTTTGTGATAACAGTTAAACTGCAACATTTTGTCTCCTCGTATTCAAGTATTAACCCTCTAAGCGGTTTGCACGTACAATTTTCGACCTCCAAAAACGTTCCGAAAATGGATGTATTGTACATTTCTGCCAGTGCTTTCCCCCATGGAGTTTTGAGGTAGGAGAGTCGGTCGATTGTTTATTAACTGCACCCCTATTTCATTGACATTTATTGAGTTATGCACCCTTACTTTCTGAGGCACAAAGAGGCTGATAGCTTCTCATGGCTTTGTCAATCTCTATTTCGAAGTATTTCGTTTGCGGCAAAAAAGATGTATCTCTAACTGCACCACTTAAATATCTTCCATGACTTTCGTAAAAATATATAAATAATTCTCTTAAAAATATTTTTATTCGTATTTTTAGAACCCATTATTTCTTATGGGATGATCTTCGAGACTTGACGAGCTTTATGTGTATTAAAAATTAAGAATCAATAATGTCTATTTATATATCTCTTTATAACCGGAAGTAAAGGGACAATAACGTGGGAGGGTTTCCGTATTCCCGTATTCGACAAAGGGTTAAGTAAAAAATCATAGAACACTTTGGTCATTGACACAATAAAACTTTAGCGTATTTTTGGCGACTTCTTTTCCTTGGTGTGTTCCACTCGGAGGGTTAAGATGGTATTTGGATAGTCAAAAACTTCATTCTGGAGAACTTAAGGATCACCGATGGTTTAAAAGCAACTCCTCAAGTCTTAACAAATACAGTTAGAATTCAAATAAGCTAGATTAGTTCTTATTTCGGTTTTAAATATTTAGTCAAGCTGCAATATTTTTACTTCCTCGTATTTAAGTATTGAGAAGTTATTGGAACACTCAAAAACTTAATTCTCGAAAACTTAGAGAAATTCGAAGGTTTAAAACATCGCATCTGAAGTCCTAATAATTACAATTAGAATTCAGATTACGCTAGATTTAGTTTTATTTTGGTTTAGATAACTTAATCTTACTGTAATATATTTATTATCTTACATTTATGTATTCAGAAATTATTTGGGTTGTCAAAAATTTCATTCTCGAGAAATTAGTGAAATCAGTAAAAATTCACTTCTCAAGACCTTACAAACACAAATAGAATTATGTTTGTAAATGTGAATAAGCTTCCATGAAGAGAAAAAGTCAAAACTGCAGTTTTTAGCAGTGAAATTTTGGTATTCTTTCCCTTTCAGAATAAGCTGCTTTTATTCATATTTTAGTTTGTGATTTAACTTAGTACAGCTGCAACATTCTGTTTTCACCCCTCAAGTCTTAAAAAATAGTTAAAATTCAAAATAAGCCAGATCTGTTCTTATTTTAATAATTTAGTCAAACTACAACATTTATATTTTCTAGTTTTCGAATACTGAAAAGGTGTTCTGGTAGTCAAAAGTTTCTTTTTCCGACTTTTACACAGGTCCGAGGTTCGATCCCCACTCTGGACAAGATTGACTCAGCCTTTCATCCATTCAGACGGTAGATGAACTGAGGACCAAGCGTGCTTGGGAACTAAACACTGGGGGTTCCGCGTAAGTTTGACCACCTAACCGGAATATATGCTTCGCACCCAAGGGCCCTTGATAACGTAAACGGAGATTGGCACCATGGGCCTTGCCCCCTAGGGGCTATTGCGCCGATGAGTTTAGTTTTAGTTTTAAAGTTAGTGTACATATAACCCCTCAAAGTAAGCAACTGCCGAACAATGACCAAATAGTTAGGGTGTTGATCTACGACACTGCATTGCCAAACATGGAATTCTGTACGCTTCAAGCAGTATAATCTAGTATCGTTAACTGTAGTGTCGCAAAAAATAGACAGTAGATTTCCAAACCATACTAAAATTCAGTGGTAAATTTCAACCTATGTAACTAGTCTGATATGATGAAAATTTGAGACTTTGAAATTGCTGTTAGAATTTGCAAAGTAAATTGTTTATTTTTTGGAAAGGATCAACAATATACTTACTCATTTTATGTCTCTGAACAGGAGGTTCATTTCTCACACAAAAAAAAATATACCCAGAAAAAAAAATCTCCTAAAGAAGTTGGCATCAGTGTTTAACTCCAAGACATCCTGCCCGGAAATAATTGCATGGTGAGCGATGTTAAAAATATTTAAATCATCTCGTACCGGTGATTGATTGCGTTTACGTTGGCACAATAAATAACATTAAGAGCACGGTTAAGATTTGCCTTCATTAAAGGTAATCGATATGGGAAGATTTACCTTACATGATTAATACTGCACGCCGGCTTTCCGGCAGGATTCTGCAGATGGGAAGGGGGATGGGGAAATATACAACTCACATTAGTTATCATGTTAGGAATAATAGACTACCAGCAATTTTTGAAGGAGCACAGTAGTTAAATTATAAAAGGTGTGAAATTTTACTGGTCATTTAACCGTATGAAATTGTAAGAGAGTTTCAGTTTTTCGAAAAACAACAAAAAATCATTTTGAAATGAACTTTACTATTAAGGGGTGAGGATAAACATTTAAAATCCTTTAATTCAACCTTTAACAAGATAACACCCGTATCCTTTCTACTTATTCCGTTAAAAATGTTGACATATACCTACACAACCATATATGTATGTATATATATATATATATATATATATATATATATATATATATATATATATATATATATATATATGTGTGTGTGTGTGTGTGTGTGTGTGTGTGTGTGTGTGTGTGTGTATGCGTGTATGTGTGTGTATAAAATGTATGCATTATTTCCAGTGTTATATACCGATTATTAGACACTAACTAAGTATCAATGTATAATTTATTAGATTTTATAGTCACTTTATACTTTTCATTATAGTATATTTATAAATACATACTTTTATACATAAATGAAAGAATGTATTATGTATACAAATATATATATATATATATTTATATATATATATATAGTATATTATACTTTATATATGTATATATATATATATATATATATATATATATATATATATATATGTGTGTGTGTGTGTATGTGTGCATATATATATATATATACATATATGTATACATATATATATATATATATATATATATATTTATACATATGCATACATATATACATATATATATATATATATATATATATATATATATATATATATATATATATATATACATATATGTATACATATATATATATATATCGATATATATATATATATATATATATATATATATATATATATATATATATATGTGTGTGTGTGTGTGTGTGTGTGTGTGTAACTAGTCTGAAATGATGGCAATTTGAGACTTTGAAACGGCTATTAGAATTTGCAAAGTAAATTGTTTATTTTTTGGAAAAGATCACCAATATACTTATACTCATTTTTGTCTCTAAACAGGAGGTTCATTTTTTATACAAAAAAAAAATAACCCAGAAAAAATAATCTCCTAAAGAAGTTGGCATCAGTGTTTAACTCCAAGACATCTTGCCCGGAAATAATTGCATGGTGAGTGATGTTAAAAATATTTAAATCATCTCGTACCGGTGATTGATTGCGTTTACGTTGGCACAATAAATAACATTAAGAGCACGGTTAAGATTTGCCTTCATTAAAGGTAATCGATATGGGAAGATTTACCTTACATGATTAATGCTGCACGCCGGCTTTCCGGCAGGATTCTGCAGATTGGAAGGGGGGGGGGTGAATGTACAACACACATTAGTTATCATGTTAGGAATAAGGGACTACTAGAAATTTTTGAAGGAGCACAGTAGTTAATGTATAAAAGGTGTGAAATTTTATTAGTCATTTAACCGTATGAAATTATAATAGAGTTTCTATTTTTCAAACAATAATAAAAAATCATTTTGAAATCAAGTCCCTCAAATTAAGGAGATGCTGAACAATGACCAAATGATTAGGGTGTTGCTCTACGACTCTGCATTGCCTAAAATTGAATTTTGTTCGTAAATCTAGTATAGTTAACTGTAGTGTCGCAAAAAATAGACAGTAGATTTCCAAACCATACTAAAATTCAGTGGTAAATTTCAACCTATGTAACTAGTCTGATATGATGAAAATTTGAGACTTTGAAATTGCTGTTAGAATTTGCAAAGTAAATTGTTTATTTTTTGGAAAGGATCAACAATATACTTACTCATTTTATGTCTCTGAACAGGAGGTTCATTTCTTATACAAAAAAAATATTTTAAAGAAGTTGGCATCAGTGTTTAACTCCAAGACATCCTGCCCGGAAATAATTGCATGGTGAGCGATGTTAAAAATATTTAAATCATCTCGTACCGGTGATTGATTGCGTTTAGTTTGGCACAATAAATAACAATAAGAGTCAGTTATAGATTTGCCTTCATTAAAGATAATATGAAGATTTACCTTACATGATTAATACTGCATGCCGGCTTTCCGGTAGATTCTGCAGATGGGAAGGGAGGTAGGGAAATATACAACTGACATTAGTTATCATGTTAGGAATAATGGACTACCAGAAATTTTTGAAGGAGCACAGTAGTTAATGTATAGAAGGTGGGAAATTTTACTAATCATTTAACCGTATGAAATTGTAAGAGAGTTTCAGTTTTTCAAAAAACAACAAAAAATCATTTTGAAATGAACTATTACTATTAAGGGGTGAGGTTAAACATTTAAATCCTTTAGTTCACCTTTAACGAGATAACAGTATCCTTTCTACTTATTCCATTAAAAAATGTTGACAGATATCTACACACATATATGTATATATATAATATATATATATATAATATATATATATATGTATGTGTGTGTGTGTGAGTGTGTAAAATGTATGCATTATTTCCAGTGTTATATACCGATTATTAGACACTAACAAAGTATCAATGTATAATTTATTAGATTTTATAGTCACTTTATACTTTTCATTATAGTATATTTATAAATACATACTTTTATACATAAATGAAAGAATGTATTATGTATACATACATATATATATATATGTGTGTGTGTGTGTGTGTGTGCATATATATATACATATATGTATACATATATATATATATCGATATATATATATATATATATAATATATATTTATATTTATTTTACATATGCATACATATATACACAACTATATATATGTCTGTGTGTGTGTGTGACTAGTCTGAAATGATGGCAATTTGAGACTTTGAAACGGCTATTAGAATTTGCAAAATAAATTGTTTATTTTTTGGAAAATCACCAATATACTTATACTCATTTTTGTCTCTAGACAGGAGGTTCATTTTTTTATACAAAAAAAATAACCCAGAAAAAATAATCTCCTAAAGAAGTTGGCATCAGTGTTTAACTCCAAGACATCTTGCCCGGAAATAATTGCATGGTGAGTGATGTTAAGAATATTTAAATCATCTCGTACGGTGATTGATTGCGTTTATGTTGGCACAATAAATAACATTAAGAGCACGGTTAAGATTTGCCTTCATTAAAAGTAATCGATATGGGAAGATTTACCTTACATGATTAATGCTGCAGCTGGCTTTCCGGCAGGATTCTGCAGATGTAGGGGGGAAAAATATACAACTCACATTAGTTATCATGTTAGAAATAATAGACTACCAGAAATTTTTCAAGGAGCACAGTAGTTAATATATAAAAGGTGTAATTTTACTAGAAATTTAACCGTATGAAATTATAATAAAGTTTCTGTTTTTCAAAAAAATAATAAAAATCATTGAAATCAAATTCCTCAAATTAAGGATTGAACATATACCAATAATTTATATGCTTTATACGACTCTGCATTGCCAAATATAGAATTCTGTATGCTTCAAGCAGTAGAATCTAGTATCGTTAACTATAGTGTCAGAAAAAATAGACGGTAGATTTCCAAACCAAACTAAAATAGTAGTAAATTTCAGTCTATGTAACTAGTCTGAAATGAGGAAAATTTGAGACTTTGAAACTGCTGTTAAAATTTGCAAAATAGTTTATCTTTTTTAAATGGATCGACAATATACTTACACTCATTTTATGTCTCTGAACAGGAGGTTCATTTCTTATACAAGAAAAATACCCAGAAAAAAAATCTACTAAAGAAGTTGGCATCACTGTTTAACTCCAAGACATCTTGCCCGGAAATAATTGCATGGTGAGTGATGTTAAAAATATTTAAATCATCTCGTACCGGTGATTGATTGCGTTTAGGTTGGCACAATAAATAACATTAAGAGCACGGTTAAGATTTGCCTTCATTAAAGGTAATCGATATGGGAAGATTTACCTTACATGATTAATGCTGCACGCCGGCTTTCCGGCAGGATTCTGCAGATTGGAAGGGGGGGGGGTGAATGTACAACACACATTAGTTATCATGTTAGGAATAAGGGACTACTAGAAATTTTTGAAGGAGCACAGTAGTTAATGTATAAAAGGTGTGAAATTTTATTAGTCATTTAACCGTATGAAATTATAATAGAGTTTCTATTTTTCAAACAATAATAAAAAATCATTTTGAAATCAAGTCCCTCAAATTAAGGAGATGCTGAACAATGACCAAATGATTAGGGTGTTGCTCTACGACTCTGCATTGCCTAAAATTGAATTTTGTATGCTTCACGCAGTAGTATCTAGTATAGTTAACTGTAGTGTCGCAAAAAATAGACAGTAGATTTCCAAACCATACTAAAATTCAGTGGTAAATTTCAGTCTATGTAACTAGTCTGAACTGACGAAAATTAGAGACTTTCAAACTGCTGTTAAAATTGCAAAATAGTTTATTTTTTTTAAATGGATCGACAATATACTTACACTCATTTTATGTCTCTGAACAGGAGGTTCATTTCTTACACAAAAAAAATACCCAGAAAAAAAAAATCTCCTAAAGAAGTTGGCATCAGTGTTTAACACCAAGACATCTTGCCCGGAAATAATTGCATGGTGAGCGATGTTAAAAATATTTAAATCATCTCGTACCGGTGATTGATTGCGTTTAGTTTGGCACAATAAATAACAATAAGAGCACGGTTAAGATTTGCCTTCATTAAAGGTAATCGATATGGGAAGATTTACCTTACATTATTAATGCTGCAAGCCGGCTTTCCGGCAGGATTCTGCAGATGGGAAGGGAGGTAGAGAAATATACAACTGACATTAGTTATCATGTTAGGAATAATGGACTACCAGCAATTTTTGAAGGAGCACAGTAGTTAAATTATAAAAGGTGTGAAATTTTTCTAGTCCTTTAACCGTATGAAATTATAATAGAGTTTCTGTTTTTCAAAAAATAATAAAAAATCATTTTGAAATGATCAAATTAAGACTAATAACAAACATATAATTAAATATGTCTACGACTCTGCATTGCCAAATATAGAATTCTGTATGCTTCAAGCAGTAGAATCTAGTATCGTTAACTATAGTGTCAGAAAAAATAGACGGTAGATTTCCAAACCAAACTAAAATAGTAGTAAATTTCAGTCTATGTAACTAGTCTGAAATGAGGAAAATTTGAGACTTTGAAACTGCTGTTAAAATTTGCAAAATAGTTTATCTTTTTTAAATGGATCGACAATATACTTACACTCATTTTATGTCTCTGAACAGGAGGTCATTCTTATACAAAAAAAAAATACCAGAAAAAAAAAAACTCCTAAGAAGTATCAGTGTTTAACTCCAAGACATCTTGCCCGGAAATAATTGCATGGTGAGTGATGTTAAAAAATATTTAAATCCTCTCGTACCGGTGATATTGCGTTTACGTTGGCACAATAAATAACATTAAGAGCACGGTTAAGATTTGCCTTCATTAAAGGTAATCGATATGAGAAGATTTACCTTACATGATTAATGCTGCACGCCGGCTTTCCGGCAGGATTCTGCAGATGGGAAGGGAAATATACAACTGACATTAGTTATCAAGTTAGGAATAATGGACTATCAGAAATTTTTGAAAAAGCACAGTAGTTAATGTATAGAAGGTGGGAAATTTTACTAATCATTTAACCGTATGAAAT
>CM063509.1:54874948-54899948 GCA_032207245.1 Pardosa pseudoannulata
ATTTTCTTCCGCCATGAAGTATGACTTCCTGAAGGCATTCTCATATTCCATCGGGCAGAGGAAACAGAATGGAAAAAAAATCGACAATAAGGGATTGGAAGAGGAGGGGGGGAGTTTCATGGGTGCTTTTGCCAAAGTATGGGGGGTGACGGAGGGTTTAGCTTTGTGTACTTAGCACGGGTTTGGTCATTGAGTTATGCAGTGGTGTATGCGGTCGAGCCACGTCATCATGCCCGCTGCCTTTGGACAACCGGAGGTTTTAGCAGGAGGACATGGGCTTAATGGGCGAAATGATTTAGGGACAGAGGAAGTGTGACGAAAGGGAATTGTTTTATATGAGTAGGCACGGGGGGTGAGTTTGTAGAGATGTGCTGTCTTATGTTAATCTGGTTACTTCCGAAGAGACTGAAGGGCGTGGACGTTGAAAGTTCGATGGATTTGAGTGAGGGAGAACAATTGAAGACATCGGAGGTAAAAAAAATGATAACCCACGTTGCATTGCTCAATGTGCTATAATTGAGTGAATGTTGATTACCTTACTTTTATTAGTATTCTTATGTTTTTAAGGGGAATATCATGTAAAGAAAATGTTTAGCAAAATGTCTTCTAATTGGAAGTATATAACAACAAATATTTTACGAAAATATAAATCTGATTATCTGGTTACTAAACTATAACAATATGAATTAACCCTTTCTAAACATCAATTCTTTGAATGCTAGAAAACAGTGAATTTGTATAATTATTTAAAATTTCTCTCTCAATCTATCTACATACAGGGTGCCCCAAAACGACCGCATAAACTCAATACAGCCCAAAGAAGCGTGCCTGTAAGATCCATAATTTACGAGGAAAATAAGAAAAATGAAGTATGACGTCACTGCCGGTGCAAGAAAAAACACTTTATTGGACATATCAACAACAGTATTTGCATATCTTTCCAGACAATAATGTTTAAAACGTTCGCCACGCATATCGCGTCATGCACACGCTCGAGCCATGGAATGAGGTTAAATCGCAGTTAAACTGGTATTTGAAAGACTGCATCTTGCAGCTACCGGTAGTCTTCGTAGGGTGGCCATGTATTCCGTTCGTGACTACTGCGAGATATACCTGATGTAAGGCCGGTGTAATGGAAATATCTTACGAACTGTTAGGGAGTATGCCCTTGCATATACTGCTGTTGATATGTTCAATAAAGCGTTTTTTCTTTCTTTGCAGTGGCAGTAACGTCATGCTTTTTTTCTGTATTTTTCTCGTAAACTATGGACCTTACAGGAACGCTTCTTTGGGCAATTTTTATGTACTCCTCCCATCAAGGAATCAAGTTGTGCAGAGTTTATGCGGTCGTTTTGTGAGACACCCTATATATATATATATATATATATATATATATATATATATATATATATATATATATATATATATATATATATATATATATATATATATATATATATATATATATATATATATATATATATATATATATATATATATATATATATATATATATATGTATGTATATATATATATGTATGTATGTATATATATATATATGTATGTATATATATATATATATATATATATATATATATATATATATGTATGTATATATATATATATATATATATATGTATGTATATATATATATATATATATGTATGTATGTATATATATATATATATGTATGTATATATATATATATATATATATATATATATATGTATGTATGTATATATATATGCATGTATGTATATATATATATATATGTATATATATATATATATATATATATATATATATATATATATATATATATATATATATATATATATATGTATGTATGTATGTATATATATATATATATGTATATATATATATATGTATGTATGTATGTATGTATGTATATATATATATATATATGTATATATATATATGTATGTATGTATATATATATATATATATATATATATATATATATATATGTATATATATATATATATATATGTATGTATATATATATATATATATATATATATATATATATATATGTATGTATGTATGTATGTATGTATATCTTATAGCAGAAGTGCAAAGGTACCAAAACACGTGTCACGATCCAGGAAAGTCATTTCGCTTATTCACGTTCCGATATTCCAAATAGTCTGAAATAAATTAATGAAAAACCAACCACAATGCCGGATTAATTTTGTGTCATGCAAATTCCTATTGTTGAGTTGGCATCAAAAAATGACAGTGTTATTCAATTTTGACGTTATTATCGGCTGATATTTGGTATTCCGAGTAACATAACTATCTACGTTATTAAATTTCAAGTATAAGGAAATATATATTTATGATAGTATATAAGTATGTGAGGCTGTTTTTCGCATCTGCCAAACACTGATCTCATCTTGTTTTTTAAAAAAAAAAAACATTTTTTTTATCTATTTTATTATCTTGGAGAGATTTTTTTCAGTAATTGTAAAATATATTGACTCTAATATTTCCCCTTTACATTATATTTTGTGATTCGTTACTATAATTACTAGTTTTGATTATTATATTATTCATGTTTTCTAAAAGTTCGTGTCTCAATAAATGGCAACGTTATTATTGTTTTTTGAGAGTTTAGAATTTTTTTCGTGAAGTTGATGATATAATAAAAATGGCATTTTTTTGTCGGTAAAAGAGAGTTTTTTATTTATAGTATAGAGTGATTTGTTTTAATAGTAGTTATAAACTCGCCATGTTCTATGAAATTTTTATTTGTATATCGGGGTTGCCATTTCTTAAACAAAATCTAACATATGGTTATCGATTTTGTTATTTAAAACTGGACTTTTATTTTAAAATTTTACACACTAGAGAAAACAAATATGTTTTCATTTTAGAAATGGCAACTATGAAATGTAATCAAAATCGAGATATTATTGCCACTTTAGATTAACGTTAAAAATATGGTTTTAAATAATGTAATTATTCTCGGTGTTTTAGCCTTATTTATTAATTTAGTTTTATCAATATTAATTTGGTATATTTCTCTCATTTTCAATTCAATTGAGCCATTTTTATCTATCCAATTTGACGACAATCTGTATTTCACCTATTTTTAATTTGGCTTGGCGGCATTCGGTATATATTTCTTTTAATTACGTATCATAAAAATTGAAATCTTTTAATTACTTAATTCATCTGAAAAATTTGTTCTCAGGTAATATAATTATTCTCGGCATATGACCTTATTTACTTATTTAGTTTTATCCATATTAATTTCGTAAATTTCTGTCATTTTCAATTTAATAGCGCCATTTTTATTTATCCAATTTTGAGACTCATCTTTATTCCACCCGTTCTTAATTAGGCTTGGTGGCATTGATTAGGGAAGTTCGGTCATTCGCTTTCTGATATTCCATTAAGTTCGAAAGATATTAATGAAAAACCGACCAAAACATCATTTTAATTATTTAATTAATTTAAATATATTTTTAATTATTTATATTTCCACTGTTGAAGTGGCTTGAAAAAAATTGACCGGATTCTTATAAAGCGATATCAAGCAGCAAGGCACAACTCAACATACGACGACTCTGGCTTTCGTTTCAAACAGAAAAGCAGCTTATTGTTTCCCTATTGGCTGTCGTAAACATGAAAATGAATGGGAAGGGCATTAAAGTAGTCGTGACGTTGCGTGAATTTGCTCTATTGTTGGCGTCATTATCGCCAGATATTTGATGCCCTTCTAACTTTCCTAACTATTAAAACAAATATATGAACGTATGCGTGTATGTGAGGCTTACTTTGCATTAACCACTGATTAATAAATTAATTTTTTTTACTTCGATAGATGTAAATCTTTTTTCTACTTCATTTATCTTTTTTTAAAAAGTATTATATTTTCTGTTTCATCTTGGCGAGATTTTTTTTTTCAATAATTATAAACTCACCATGGTATAACAATTTTATTTTTATTCCACAGTTGCAATTTCTTAAAGTAAAACTTTTATCATGCGTTTTGTTATTTAGAACTGGATTTTTATTTGAAATGTCAATAAGGCAATTTGTCGCAACGTCATGAACTACTATAATGCCCTTCCCATTCATTTTCATGTTTACAACAGCCAGAAGACAAACAATAAACTGCCCTTCCGTTTGAAACTAAAGCCAGAATTGTCATAATATGAGAATTTGCCCTACTGCGTGAAATCGCCTTATACAGTAGAAAATAAATAAGAATATTCTCAACTAGCATATAGCCCGTCATATGACGGGATCAGTAAAATTTTTAATTTATATATAATAAGTACCCTATGAGGCCGGTAAAAAAATAGTTTGCTTTTTGGCTGACAATTATCTGGTACACTCCCAAGAATTTATCTTCATACTCCTCTAAAGTCTCCCGATAGTGTGAATGCAGTTTAGAATCACATTGAACTCATTCAGAAAGATAATTCAAAGTTTCCTTAGCTACATCAAAATTATCGTTAAGTTCTTCCCGATTTTTTGCCAAAGTACTAATGGAATTAAAAGAATGAAACTATCATTTCCACTACACCCTGGAGGTAGATAGAATTTGTTGTTAATACCAGTGATAAAATTTTCATTGCAACAAAGAATAATTGATTAAATTTAAAATTATCACATATGTGCCTAATCTATTATTTAAGCTAAATATAAAAGAAAATTATTTACGTAATATCTAAGTTCAGTGATAAAACGTAAGAAAATAATGCAGACGATATTTAAACAATTTAAATGATTCAATGAGATAGACGTCAGAATGCTTGGAAAAAATTTTATTCTTACATATTTATTATGTGATAAATTGATAAATTTAATTGCCTGCTCTTCAAAGAGGAAAATAGTGCTTGAAATAACTTCATTAAATGCTAGAAAATTGGGCAAGGGTGGATTTCGAATGTTGCTAACCCTAACGAATCAAAAATCTAATATGGATGCCTCTATCCATTCCAGGTACAACCGCTCCATAAATTCAAGGACAGACGGACAGATAACTGAGACTTTTATTATATAGGGGATAATTATAAGCTATATATATTATTTATTTTGTTTATACTCCATAACTGACATTTCTTAAATGTAAACTTCCTCATTTTAATAAATTTAGATATTTAAAACCTAGTTTTTTATTTGTATTTAAATCATTAATAGAAAAAAACTCGATAAGCTGATGAGAAAAAAAACAGTTTTCATTTAAGAGTTGGTATCTATTAAATGCAATTTAATTTAATAGAACACAGCTATTTTTTATTTATTATAGCTTCATTAAATTAACCGAAAACTGACCGATTGGTTAGGGCGCTGATCGGCGGTACTGGAGTTCGTGGGTTCGAATCCCACTATGGTGTGGATGTTTGTAGCCGTTCGGAATCGGCTTTAAGCAGTAGATCTCATTGACCCTCGTGTGCTAAACAGTAGATCGTAGCGCTCCAAAGCAAACCAATATCATTAAATTAATCCAAATTGAATTTATAGACTATTGCTGTACACTTATTCTGTATACTTTTTAATTATTCTTTTTCCATAATTTGTCTCTAATTTAACTGAACTTTATTCTAAATTTTAACAGTTGCAATATAGGTCTACATCCGGTTATGTTGCCGATTTAAAAATCGTAAAAATGAAGGATATAAAATGTATGGAATTTATGCAATAGCACTACCGTAAAATAAATGTCGTCAAAATATTGAAAAACGCCTAACTAAATTAATTAACAAAGAAATAATCCCTGAATCCAACGCTTTTAAATACTTAGCATTTGAATCGCTTTTATACGCTCAATTTCAATAAGTTTTCGAGGAACTTAATATAATTATGCAAAAGAACTACCAAAAATCTTTTGAAGACATTTATCCAATTATAAATAATGAAGATTAATATTTATCCCATTTCAACCTCGCTCAGGATTTCGCAGAAAAGACTAAAACACGCGTTACAAGGCAACGAGATTAATGCAAGTAAACCATAACATCTTTATACGCGTTGATATTTTAGATCTTTTCACACGCCTGTGGAATTACATTCACCCCCAAACGCACGCAAGGTGCATTCATCACTGAAAAATTGGAAAAATATCTGGAAATGAAGCACGTCTGCTTTCAAAAAGCGACAATCCAGGTTTTAATCCCTTCTCTTGGCATATTTTATATACACCTTGCAAATTAATTACCTGTCGTAAACCGGAATGGATATTGTACCTCGTGTTCGTAGTTTAATTTTCGATTTTTGCCTTATTTATTATGTGATTTAGGGAACACTTGTTTGCTGATTCAATCACGCGTTCACCGCACAGGCATATTGCGGATTCATCCAAAAATCCTTTTTACTTATTTGACGTGAAGAAAAATATAGCTATGGAAATTTAGTTCAATGAGTGAAATGGGATTCATGTCTTTTGCAGAAGCTTTGGTACAGGAGGATTATTGACAGTCACCCATCAACATGCTTATTTGCTTTTAAGCACGGCTTAATATATAGGAGGGGGGATATTTTTACTTTCATGTAATATATTTTTGCTTTCTATTCAAATCGAGGGAATTTTTGCTTAGAAGAGAGTGCTTTTATCAAAGTAAAAGAGCTGAGTTCTTTATATATTTATGCCAGAGGTTGGCAGGTTGAAATTTCAGTTTATTAGATTAAAAAAATGATTAAGGGATAATAAAAAATAGTTTGTAGAATAATAAAAATATTAAATTATTCAAAACCCTTATTATACTATGCAAACACTAGCAATTAGCCCGTCATATGACTAGATCAGTAAGATTTTTAATTTTAAAGAATCGAGGGAATTTTTGCTTAAAAGAGAGAGCTTTCATCAAAGTAAAAGAGCTGAATTCTTTACATATTTATGCCAGAGGTTGGCAGGTTGCAATTTCGGTTTATTTGATTTTTAAAAAAATTATGTGATAATTAAAAAACTATTCAGACTATCACGTTTTGTAGAGTACTAAAAATATTAAATTATTCAAAACCATTATTATATTATATATAATGTAGCATATAGCCCATGATATGACGGGATCAATAAAAATTTTAATATTAAATTTGTAAAGTACCCTATGAGGTAGGTAAAAAAATTGTTTGTTTTTTGGCTGATAATTATCTGGCTTGTTTTCTATTGAAATCGAGGGGATTTTTGCTTAGAAGAGAGTGCTTTTATCAAAGTAAAAGAGCTGAATTCTTTACATATTTATGCCAGAGGTTGGCAGGTTGAAATTTCGGTTTATTCAATTAAAAAATGATTAAATAATAATAAAAAAAATCTACTGAGTTTTTTAGAGTACTAAAAACATTAAATTATTCAAAACCATTACTATATTATACATAAACTTGCATGTAGCCCGTCATATGAAGGAATGAATAAATCAATAAATCGATTTAATTTTAAATAATTGTAAAGTAAACTATGAGGCAGGTAAAAAAATGGTTTGTTTTTTGGCGGAGAATTATCTGGCTTGCTTTCTATCAAATCGAGGGAATTTTTGAATAGAAGAGAGTGCTTTTATCAAAGTAAAAGAGCTGAATTCTTTACATATTTATGCCAGAGGTTGGCAGGTTGAAATGTCGGTTTATTAGATTTTAAAAAAATGATTAAATGATAATAA
Source organism: Pardosa pseudoannulata (assembly GCA_032207245.1). NCBI lineage: Eukaryota > Metazoa > Arthropoda > Arachnida > Araneae > Lycosidae > Pardosa > Pardosa pseudoannulata. Next base: position 54,882,577 of record CM063509.1, read on the forward strand.
AAAATATTCAATCTATCGAACTTTCTAGAGTACTAAAGATATTAAATTCTTCTAAACCATTACCATATTATACATAAACTAGCATATAGCCCGTCATATGACGGGATCAGTAAAATTTTTAATTTTAAAGAATTGTAATGTACCCTATGAGGCAGATAAAAAAAATAGATTGTTTTTTGGCTAAGAATTATCTGGCTTGCTTTCTATTTAAATAGAGGGAATTTTTTCTTAGAAGAGAGTGCTTTCATCAAAGTAAAAAAGCTGAACTCTTTACATATTTATGCCAGCGGTTGGCAGGTTGAACTTTTGGTTTATTAGATTACAAAAATGATTAAGTGATAATAAAAAACATTCAATCTATCACGTTTTGTAGAGTACTAAAAACATTAAATTATTCAAAACCATTACTATATTATATATAAACTAGCATATAGCCCATCATATGACGGGATCAATAAATTTTTTAAAATTAAAGAATTGTAAAGTACGCTATGATGGAGGTAAAAAAAAATTGTTTGTTTTTTGGCTGAGAATTATCTGGCTTGTTTTCTATTGAAATAGAATCAATTGAAAATTGATTTTTGCTTAGAGTGCTTTTATCAAAGTAAAAGAGCTGAATTCTTTACATATTTATGCCAGAGGTTGGCAGGTTGAAATTTTTGTTCATTAGATTTTTAAAAAATGATTATGTAATAATAAAAAATATCCCATCTAACAAGCTTTGTAGAGTACTAAAAATATTAAATTATTCAAAACCATTACAACATTATGCATAAACTAGCATATAGCCCGTCATATGACGGGATCAGTAAAATTTTTAATTTTAAAGAATTGTAAAATACTCTATAAGGCAGGTAAAAAAATGGTTTGTTTTTTGGGTGAGAATTATCTGGTTTGCTTTCTATTCAAATCGAGGGAATTTTTGCTTAGAAGAGAGCGCTTTCATCAAAATAAAAGAGCCGAATACATATTTCTGGCATAAATATGTATTCATCTCTTTTAAGAATTGTAAAGTATCCTATGAGGCACGAAAAAAAATAGTTTGATTTTTGGCTGAAAATTATCTGGCTTGCTTTCTATTCACATCGAGGGAATTTTTGCTTAGAAGAGAGTGATTTCATTAAAGTAAAAGAGCTGAATTATTTACATAATTATGTCAGAGGTTGGCAGGTTGAAATTTCGGTTTATTAGATTAAAAAATGATTAAGTGATAATAAAAAATAATTTGTAGAGTAATAAAAATATTAAATTATTCAAAACAATTACTATATTATACATAAACTAGCATATAGCCCGTCATATGAAGGGATCAGTAAAATTTGCAATTTTAAAGAATTGTAAAGTACCCAAATTTCGGTTTATTAGATTTTTAAAAAAATGATTATGTGATAATTTAAAAAATATTCCATCTATCAAGCTTTGTAGAGTACTAAAAATATTAAATTATTCAAAATTATTATATTATTAAACATAAACTAGCATATAGCCCGACATATGACGGGGTCAGTAAAAATTTTAATTTTAAAGAATTGTAAAGTAACCTATAAGGCAGGTAAAAATAATGGTTTGTTTTTTGGTTGAGAATTATCTGGATTGCTTTCTATTCAAATCGAGGGAATTTTTGCTTAGAAGAGAATGCTTTCATCAAAGCAAAAAAGCTGAGAGAGAATTCTATACATTTTAAAGAATTGTAAAGTACCCAAATTTCGGTTTATTAGATTTTTAAAAAAATGATTATGTGATAATTTAAAAAATATTCCATCTATCAAGCTTTGTAGAGTACTAAAAATATTAAATTATTCAAAATTATATTGAATTATTTACATAATTAGCATATAGTCCGTCATATGACGGTTGGCAGTAAAATTTTAATTTTATAAAATTGTAAAAAATGATAAGGCAGGTAAAAATAATGGTTTGTTTTTTGGTTGAGAATTATCTGGATTGCTTTCTATTCAAATCGAGGGAATTTTTGCTTAGAAGAGAATGCTTTCATCAAAGCAAAAAAGCTGAGAGAGAATTCTATACATATTTATGCCAGATGTTGGGAGGTTGAAATTTCGGTTTATTAGATTTTTAAAAAATGATTATGTGATAATTAAAAAACTATTCTATCTATCGAGCTTTATAGAGTACTATAAATATTAAATTATTCAAAACTATTACTATATTATACATAAACTAGTATATAGTCCGTCATATGACGGAATCAGTAAGATTTTTAATTTTCTAGAATTGTAAGAAACTTTATGAGGCAGGTAAAAATAATGGTTTGTTTTTTGGTTGAGAATTATCTGGATTGCTTTCTATTCAAATCGAGGGAATTTTTGCTTAGAAGAGAATGCTTTCATCAAAGCAAAAAAGCTGAGAGAGAATTCTATACATATTTATGCCAGATGTTGGGAGGTTGAAATTTCGGTTTATTAGATTTTTAAAAAATGATTATGTGATAATTAAAAAACTATTCTATCTATCGAGCTTTATAGAGTACTATAAATATTAAATTATTCAAAACTATTACTATATTATACATAAACTAGTATATAGTCCGTCATATGACGGAATCAGTAAAATTTTTAATTTTATAAAATTGTAAGAAACTTTATGAGGCAGGAAAAAAATGGTTTTTTTTTTTTTTGGCTGAGAATTATCTGGCTTGGTTTCTATTCAAATCGAGGGAATTTTTGCTTAGAAGAGAGTGCTTTAATCAAAGTAATAGAGCTGAGAGAGAATTCTATATATATTTATGCCAGAGGTTGGCAGGTTGAAATTTTGGTTTATTAGATTAAAAAATGATTATGTGATAATTAAAAAACTATTCTATCTATCGAGCTTTATAGAGTACTATAAATATTAAATTATTCAAAACTATTACTATATTATACATAAACTAGTATATAGTCCGTCATATGACGGAATCAGTAAAATTTTTAATTTTTATAAAATTGTAAGAAACTTTATGAGGCAGGAAAAAAATGGTTTTTTTTTTTTTTGGCTGAGAATTATCTGGCTTACTTTCTATTCAAATCGAGGGAATTTTTGCTTAGAAGAGTGTGCTTTCATCAAAGTAAAAGAGATTAATTCTTTACATATTTATGCCAGAGGTTGGCAGGTTGAAATTTTGGTTTATTAGATTAAAAAAAGGATTATGTGATAATAAAAAATTATTCAATCTATTGAGTTTTCTAGAGCACAAAAAATAATACATTATTCAAAACCATTACTATATTATACATAAACTAACATATAGCCTTTCACGGGATCAGTAAAATTTTTAGTTTTAAAGAATTGTAAAATACCCTAAGAGGCAGGTAAAAAAATGGTTTGTGTTTTGGCTGTGAATTATCTGGTACACGCTCAATAATTTGTTTGTCTTCATACTCCTCTAAAGTCTCCCGATACTGCGAATGCAGTTTAGATCACGTTGAATTGATTTAGAAAGATAATTCAAAGGTTTCTTAGCTACGTCGAAGTTATGGTTAAGTTCTTCCCAATTTTGAACATACTTGTGCTTCACAAATATTCATGTTATCTTCAAGTATGACATGCAATAATTTACTTAGTATCTCCTACTCGAGAATATAAGAAGTACTATGGACATTTTGTTAAATTTAAACTTTCGTATCATATTTAAATAGTTAAAAGCTTTGAATAAGTCTGCTTATGAAAAATTCAGCGTTTTTTCAATTGCAACGTGATCGGACCCTACAGAATTCATTGCATGAGAATATCTTGCATTCTCTCGTATGTAACACAAATGTGAACTCACTACGCGCCTTTAGAAAAACTTCCAACGGGTGTTAATGTGTATTCACCCTTTTGTGGTGCATTAGAAGCAATATCAAGTTTTGTAAAGAGATCTATTCACAAGAGAGTAAATATCGACTTATAATTCATTAACAAAATAAGAAAAAGAGTAAATTTATAGCTGTGAGAACGTCTATTTCGTTTTGCATTCTATTACTAACCGCAAACATAGTCTTAGTTCAATATATTTAGTTTTTCAATACAGATAACTGCATGTTTGCGTTGCAGAATTTGCATGTTTACTTTCGGAAATGTCATTCACACGGATTTGTTGTTTTGGTTTAAGGGATATTGGTTTTGGTTAGTTTTGCAACACGACATATTATAGTACGTTAACACATTATATGAACATGTACTAGTACGTTTTCTGCGATTGATACCTGAGCGCGGGTCACGTACTAGTACTTTTTCTGGCGATTGATACTTGAGCGCGGGTCACGTATAGTACGTTTTCTGGCGATTGATACTTGAGCTCGGGTCACGTACTAGTACGTTTTCTGGCGATTGATACTTGAGCTCGGGTCACGTACTAGTACGTTTTCTGGCGATTGATACTTGAGCGCGGGTCACGTACTAGTACGTTTTCTGGCGATTGATACTTGAGCTCGGGTCACGTACTAGTACGTTTTCTGGCGATTGATACTTGAGCGCGGGTCACGTACTAGTACGTTTTCTGGCGATTGATACTTGAGCGCGGGTCACGTACTAGTACTGGTTAGTATAACAACATGGTTTGTTTGTGGGCACAAAAATAACGGTATATACAGGAAAACGAAGACGAATGTTCTTGTCTACTATATAGATTCTGAAAAAATTTAGAGAAATAAAAACTAGTTTTTACATCAGTCGATGTGGAACCACAAAACGGGAAGGTTGATTAAAAAATTCAATTTAGATTTAAAATTTACTTTTTATTTATCCTTGCGAAAATGATATTATATATATGTTTATTTATAATATATATATATATGTATTTGTATTTATATATATATTTGTTTATTTGTCTATTTACATATTTGTTTATATATTTCAATATAAAATACGAAAAGTTGGGTAAAAGTTTATACAATTTTCGATCTATTGAGATTTAACTGAATAACTAAATTGACGCGCAAAACGACAGCTCCCGGTACAATTCCGCTGCGAAATGTACCAGCACACAATCTCTTAAAGACAATTCCAAACGACTACGAACATCCATGGGACAGTAGGATTCGAATCCACGAACTAAGGTACTGATGATTAAAGCCCTAAACATCGTTTCGATCACACGGATCTGTTACTTTTACATAGTTCAAACTTTATCTTAAATTAGTACTTTCCTTCCTTTATGTTTTTAGCAGATTTGTTTATGTTTAAATAACAGCATATTAAAGGATTTCCATAATTATTTTATTTAAAAGTATTATCACGAAAAAATGTGTAAGGTAGGAGGTAACAAATATTTCATTTTAGCAATGGATAAAGGTCCTCAAAAGAGACCATTAAAGATAAGCAATCAATTCGTAAACATTAATTATTTATGTTTAAATAACAGAATATTAAACGATTCCCCTAATTTTTTTTATTTTTATTTAAAAGTATTATAAAAAATATGTAAGGTAGGAGGTGACAAATATTCCATTCTAGCACTGTGTAAAGTTCTTCAAAAGTGATCATTAAATATAAACAGTCCATTCGTAAACATTTTTCTATGTAAGTAAACGTTATAGCTACTTAAATTTACTATAGTGTTAGTTTAAATAAAATCATACTCAATAAAAAATAAACTCTCAAAAAGTAATTACATTAAAATGTAGCCTTTAAAATGTGTTAAAATTACTTAAATATCTAGCTAAGTCAAATTCAACATTTCTCCAGCATAAATTTGGTTCAAATACAGCCCGTCAAATTGTAGACTTTTTCTGCAATAAGTGTTCTGCGTTAATCCAATTAGATGGGAATTTAAATAAAATAAAGTAATTCAAAAACAAAAACAAGTACTCAAAAAGTAAATATCGTAATCTTTAATTTGCAATTATTTCTGCTAGCCTTTATGGGAAATTCAATACACACGGATCTGTTACTTTTAGATAATTCAAACATTATCTTACGTCAGTGATTTCTTTCATTTATATTTTTAGCAAATTTATTTATGTTTAAATAACAGAATATTAAATCATTTTCCCTATTTTTTTTTATTTAAAAGTATTATCACCAAAAAAGTATGTAAGGTAGGAGGTGACAAATATTCTATTCTAGCGTTGGGTAAATTCTTCAAAAGAGATCATTAAATAGAAACAGTCAATTCATAAACATTTTTCTATATAAGTAAATACATTATAGCTACTTAAATTTAATATAGTGTCAGTTTAAATAAAATCATACTCAATAAAAAATAAACTCTCAAAAAGTAATTACATTAAAATGTAGCCTTTAAAATGTGTTAAAATTAGTTAAATATCTAGCTAAGTGAAATTCAATATTTCTCAAGCATAAATTTGGTTTAAATACAGTCCAACAAATTGTAGACTTTTTCTGCCGTAAGTATTCTGCGTTAATCTAATTGGAGGGGAATTTAAATAAAATCATGCAACTTAAAAACAAAAACTAGTACACAAAAAGTAAATATGTTAAGCTTTAATTTGCAATTAATTCTGCAAGCCTTTATACGAAATTCAATACACACGGATCTGTTACTTTTAGATAGCTCAAACTTTACCTTACGTCAGTGCTTTCTTTCCTTTATATCTTTAGCAGATTTATTTATGTTTGGCGACAGTTTAAATAAAATCATAATCAATAAAACACAAACTCTGAAAAAGTAATTACATTAAAATGTATCCTTTAAAAAGTGTTAAAATTATTTAAATATACTATCTTTATGTCAAATTCCGCATTTCTCAAGCCTAATTTTTATTAAAATACAGTCCGTCAATTGTTGTAGACTTTTTCTACCGTAAGAGTTCTGCATTAATCCAATTGGAGGGGAATTTAAATAACATCATGCAACTTAAAAACAAAAATAAACACAAAAACAAAAGCACAAAAGGTTACATTAAAATGTAGCCTTAAAATGTGTTAAAATTAGTTAAATATCTAGCTAAGTGAAATTCAACATTTATCAAGCATAAATTTGGTTAAAACACAGTCCGTCAAATTGTAGACTTTTTCTTCAATAAGTGTTCTGCGTTAATCCAATTAGAAAGGAATTTAAATAAAATCATGCAATTTAAAAACAAAAATTAGTACTCAAAAAGTAAATATCGTAAGCTTTGATTTGCAATTAATTCTGCTAGCCTTTATGGGAAATTCAATACACACGGATCTGTTACTTTTAGGTAGTTCAAACTTTATCTTACGTCAGTGCTTTCTTCCATTTATATTTTTAGCAGATTTATTTATGTTTAAATAACAGCATATTAAATAATTGTCCCTATTTTTTTATTTAAAAGTATTATAAAAAATATTTAAGGTAGGTGGCGACAAATATTCTTTTCTAGCAACGGTTAAAATTCCTCAAAAGATATCACTAAATATAAACAGTCAATTCGTAAACATTTTTCTATGTAAGTAATCATTATAGCTACTTAAATTCAGTATAGTGGCGGTTTAAACAAAATCATACTTAATAAAACACAAACTCTCGAGTAATTAGATTAAAATGTAACCTTTAAAGGGTGTTAAAATAATTTAAATATACTAGCTCTATGTAAAATTCAAAATTTCTCTCATAAATTTGGTTCAAATACAGTCCGTCAGATTATAGACTTTTTCTGCAATAAGTGTTCTGCGTTAATCCAATTAGAGGGGAATTTAAATAAAATCATGCAATATAAAAACAAAAATAAGTACTCAAAAAGTAAATATCGTAAGCTTTAATTTGCAATTAATTCTACTAGCCTTTATGGGAAATTCAATACACACGAATCTGTTACTTTTAGATACTTCAAACTTTATCTTACGTCAGAGCTTTCTTCCCTTTATATTTTTAGCAGATTTATTTATGTTTAAATAACAGAATATTAAATGATTTCCTTAATTTTTTTATTTAAAAGTATTGTAAAAAATGTAAGGTAGGAGGTAACATATATTATTTTCTTATTTTCTAGCACAGGGTAAAAATCTTCAAAAGAGATCATTAAATATAAACACTCCATTCGTAAACATTTTTCTATGTAAGTAAACATTATAGCTGCTTAAATTAATTTAATTTAGTGTCAGTTTAAATAAAATCATACTCAATAAAAAATAAACTCTCAAAAAGTAATTACATTAAAATGTAGCCTTTAAAATGTGTTAAAATTACTTAAATATCTAGCTAAGTCAAATTCAACATTTCTCAAGCATAAATTTGGTTCAAATACAGCCCGTCAAATTGTAGACTTTTTCTGCAATAAGTGTTCTGCGTTAATCCAATTAGATGGGAATTTAAATAAAATAAAGTAATTTAAAAACAAAAGCAAGTACTCAAAAAGTAAATATCGTAAGCTTTAATTTGCAATTATTTCTGCTAGCCTTTATGGGAAATTCAATACACACGGATCTGTTACTTTTAGATAATTCAAACTTTATCTTACGTCAGTGATTTCTTTCGTTTATATTTTTAGCAAATTTATTTATGTTTAAATAACAGAATATTAAATCATTTTCCCTATTTTTTTTTTATTTAAAAGTATTATAAAAAATATTTAAGGTAGGTGGCGACAAATATTCTTTTCTAGCAACGGTTAAAATTCCTCAAAAGATATCACTAAATATAAACAGTCCATTTGTAAACATTTTTCTATGTACGTAAACATTATAGCTACTTAAATTTAATATAGTGTCAGTTTAAATAAAGTCATACTTCATAAATCACAAACTCAGAAAAAGTAATTACATTAAAATGTATTCTTTAAAAAGTGTTAAAATTATTTAAATATACTAGCTTTATGCGAAATTCAACATTTCTCACGCATAAATTTGGTTAAAATACAGTCCGTCAAATTGTAGACTTTTTCTGCAATAATTGTTCTGCGTTAATCCAATTAGAGGGGAATTTAAATAAAATCATGCAATTTAAAAACAAAAATTAGTACTCAAAAAGTAAATATCGTAAGCTTTGATTTGCAATTAATTCTGCTAGCCTTTATGGGAAATTCAATACACACGAATCTGTTATTTTTAGGTAGTTCAAACTTCATCTTACGTCAGTAATTGCTTTTCTTTATATTTTTGGCAGATTTATTTATGTTTAAGAAACAAAATATTAAATGATTTCCTTAATTTTTTTATTTAAAAGTATTATAAAAAGTATGTAAGGTAGGAGGTGGCAAATATTATTTTCTAGCACTGGGTAAAAATCTTCAAAAGAGATCATTAAATATAAACAGTGAATTCGTAAACATTTTTCTATGTAAGTAATCATTATAGCTGCTTAAATTTAATATAGTGCTACTTTAAATAAAATCATATTCAATAAAAACAATCAAGAAGTAATTACATTAAAATGTATTCATTAAAAAGTGTTAAAACTATTTAAATATACTAGCTTTATGTCAAATTCAACGTTTCTCACACATACATTTGGTTAAAATACAGTCCGTCAAACTGTAGATTTTTTCTACCGTAAGTGTTCTGCGTTAATCCAATTAGAGGGGAATTTAAATAAAATCATGCAATTTAAAAACAAAAATTAGTACTCAAAAAGTAAATATCGTAAGCTTTGATTTGCAATTAATTCTGCTAGCCTTTATGGGAAATTCAATACACACGAATCTGTTACTTTTAGATAGTTCAAACTTTATCTTACGTCAGTGCTTTCTTTCGTTTATATTTTTAGCAAATTTATTTATGTTTAAATAACAGAATATTAAATCATTTTCCCTATTTTTTTTTATTTAAAAGTATTATCACCAAAAAAGTATGTAAGGTAGGAGGTGACAAATATTCTATTCTAGCGTTGGGTAAATTCTTCAAAAGAGATCATTAAATAGAAACAGTCAATTCATAAACATTTTTCTATGTAAATAAACATTATAGCTACTTAAATTTAATATAGTGTCAGTATAAATAAAATCATACTCAATAAAACACAAACTCTCAAAAAGTAATTACATTAAAGTGTAACCTTTAAAATATGTTAAAATTATTTAAATATCTAGCTATGTCAAATTAAAAATTTCTCAAGCCTAAATTTTGTTTAAATATAGTCCAACAAATTGTAGACTTTTTCTCCCGTAAGTATTCTGCGGTAATCTAATTGGAGGGGAATTTAAATAAATCATGCAACTTAAAAACAAATACTAGTACACAGAAATTAAATATGTTAAGCTTTAATTTGCAATTAATTCTGCAAGCCTTTATGGGAAACTCAATACACACGGATCTATTACTTTTAGATAGTTCAAACTTTATCTTACGTCAGTGCTTTCTTCCCTTTATATTTTTATCAGATTTATTTATGTTTAAATAACAGCAAATTAAATAGTTTTCCCTAATTTTTTTATTTAAAATTATTATTACCAAAAAGGTATGTAAGGTAAGAGGTGAAAAATATTCTATTCTAGCACTGAATAAAGTTCCTCAATAGAGATCATTAAATATAAACAGTCAATTCGTAAACATTTTTCTATGCAAGTAATCATTATAGCTACTTAAATTCAGTATATTGACAGTTTAAATAAAATCATACCCAATAAAATCAAACTTTCAAGTAATTATATTAAAATGTAACCTTTAAAAGTATTAAAATCATTTAAGTATACTAGCTTTATGTCAAATTTAACATTTCTCAAGCATAAATTTGGTTAAAATACAGTCCGTCAATTGTTGTAGACTTTTTCTACCGTAAGTGTTCTGCGTTAATACAATTGGAGGGGAATTTAAATAAAATCATGCAATTTAAAAACAAAAATTAGTACTCAAAAAGTAAATATCGTAAGCTTTGATTTGCAATTAATTCTGCTAGCCTTTATGGGAAATTCAATACACACGAATCTGTTACTTTTAGATAGTTCAAACTTTATCTTACGTCAGTGCTTTCTTTCGTTTATATTTTTAGCAGATTTATTTATGTTTAAATAACAGCATATTAAATAATTTTCCCTAATTTTTTTTATTTAAACGTATTATCACCAAAAAGGTATGTAAGGTAGGATGTGACAAATATTCTGTTCTTGCACTAGGTAAAGTTCCTCAAAAAGGATCATTCATTATAAACAGTCCAATTGTAATAATTTTTTCTATGTAAATAAACATTATAGCTACTTAAATTTAATATAGTGTCAGTATAAATAAAATCATACTCAATAAAACACAAACTCTCAAAAAGTAATTACATTAAAGTGTAACCTTTAAAATATGTTAAAATTATTTAAATATCTAGCTATGTCAAATTAAAAATTTCTCAAGCCTAAATTTTGTTTAAATATAGTCCAACAAATTGTAGACTTTTTCTCCCGTAAGTATTCTGCGGTAATCTAATTGGAGGGGAATTTAAATAAATCATGCAACTTAAAAACAAAAACACAGAAGGTTACATAAAATTAAAATTAGTTAATTTTGCTAAGTCAAATTCAACATTTCTCATTAAATTTGGTTCAAATACACCCGTCAAATTGTAGCTTTTTCCCTTATTTTTATCCAATTGAAGAATTTAAATAATTTTATGCAAATAACCCAAAAAAAAAATTACATTAAAAGTTTAAAATATTAGTTAAATATCTGCTAAGTCAAATTCAAAATTTTCTCAAGATAAATTTTAAATACAGTCAATTGTAGACTTTTTTCTTATGTTCTGCGTTAATCCAATTAAGAATTTAAATAAATATCAACTTTAAAAACAAAAAAAGTAATTATATTAAAATGTTTAAATTATAAGTATACTAGCTTTATGTCAAATTTAACATTTCTCAAGCATAAATTTGGTTAAAATACAGTCCGTCAATTGTTGTAGACTTTTTCTACCGTAAGTGTTCTGCGTTAATACAATTGGAGGGGAATTTAAATAACATCATGCAACTTAAAAACATAAACACAAAAGGTTACATTAAAATGTAACCTTTAAAATGTGTTAAAATTAGTTAAATATCTAGCTAAGTCAAATTCAACTGGTTAAAATACAGTCCGTCAAATTGTAGACTTTTTCTGCAATAAGTGTTCTGCATTAATCCAATTAGAAGGGAATTTAAATAAAATCATGCAACTTTAAAGCAAAAACAAGTACTCAAAAAGTAAATATCCTAAGCTTTAATTTGCAATTAATTCTGCTAGCCTTTATGGGAAATTCAATACACAATTCCTTTGGGTTTAACGCATCTTTTGACTTAAACATTTATATTACTACTGAATCATTTTCCTGAATTAAATATTCATTTAAATAATGTAATCGGATCATAAAATACTGATTTAAGTAAATTTATCAGGAATTTAATTGAACTTATGCATTGAGATTCTTCTAACACATTTTTCTTCTTTGGAAACGACACCCGATTTGCTATTTCCAATTTCTCCCAATTTAGAGCCGCACTTTTAAACAGCTTCGGATAAAACCGAACACGCACTTCATTGAGAAATATACGCGCAAACATCATCTATTACATCCAATTTGCGTAACGGAAAAATCTAAATTAACCCTAACGCCGTATCGATGATAATAAGCGACTCGGATATCTTTAACTTTCACAATGCCCGAAATTAATTGCTACGTAACCCTAAAAATTTTTGTGAAGAGTTATATGAGTTGATTAAAGAATATAACGGTAAATGTGCTGAAATGAATTTGTATTTATTAACTCGAATTAAAGAGCGGAAGAACGGAAGTGAATTGATTTTCTCCTGACCCTCATCCATATGCAATGAGTTAGAAAGGGAGACGGCGTTACGATGGTGCTTCAGTTGCGTAGATGGCTTTTCAATTATGCCTTATTCTTCGGGAAGAAGAAGTGTTGTGTGTTTACGGAAGAAAACAAAAATCGGCCCGTAATTAAAAACCATTTTCCTTTAAATTGTCGTTTTGGTGTTTTAAAATTCATTGTGATCCATGCAGAGAATTCGCCGAATGAATTCTTTTTACACTCACTTATGCATGCAATTTAAGAAGACTGGAATTAAATAGAGACTTTTATAAATAGCTCTACATCATGATTTTTCCAGCTACAAAGCAAGACAAGTAGTAGAACGATAGTTTGATAAAAGGAGCTTTAGAGCACAGTCTTTTTAATACAGCAAATACTTTGCTATATTTAAGGGGGAAATATAGATTTTCGTAAAAATTCTAAAATGTAATATTTTTAGAGATGAAAGGACCTTAATTTAATGATAATATTTTAGCCTGGGGTTTAGAACAAATGCTTTTACCCTAACATACTCATGTTTTTTTTTTGTGGGAACCAGAGTTAAATACAAGGTCTTCTAAATAGTTCTACATCAATATTTTTTCAACTACGAAGAGGAGAAGTCAATATAGCAATAGAGCAAAGAACTCATAACTTAAAATACTCAATTTAAGGATGAATACTAACATAAAAGTACTAACTAGAAATCTTCCTAGAATCAAGGAATAATATTCTTTTAATATGGGTTCTAGAGATGTTTTGTACCCTAACAATTGTATGCTTGTTTATGAAAACCAGGGTTAAGTACAAACTGTTTTAAATAGTAATGATAATATTTTAGAGTTGGATTCAGAACAGATGCTTTTACCCTTTCTTACTGATGCTTTTTTGTAGGAAGCAGAGTTAAATACAAAGTCTTATAAATAATTCTACCTCAATATTTTTCCACATACAAAGAGGACAAGTCAATATAGCAATAGAGCACAGTACTCATAACTTAAAATACTCATTTTAAGAATGAATACTAACATAAAAGTACTAACTAGAAATCTTCCTAGAATCAAGGAATGATATTCTTTTAACATGGGTTCCAGAGATGTTTTTTACCCTAACAAATTTATGCTTCTTTATAAAAACCAGGGTTGAATACAAGCTGTTATAAATAGTAATGGAAATATTTTAATGTGGGTTTCAGAACAAATGCTTTTACCCTAACTTACTAATGTTTTTTATGGGAACCAGAATTAAGTACAAGGTCTTATAAATAGTTCCACATCAATATTTTTCCACCTACACAAAGGACAAGTCAATAAAGCAATAGAGCACAGTACTCATATTTTAAAATACTCATTTTATTTTAAGGAAAAATGCTAACATAAAAGTTCTAACTGGCAATCTTTCTAGAGACGAATGGACCTTAATGGAATGATATTATTTTAACATGGGTTCCAGAGCAGATGTTTTCTACCCTAACAAATTTATGCTTGTTTATGAAAACCAGGGTTAAATTCAAGCTGTTATAAATAGTAATGATAATATTTTAGCGTGGTTTTCAGAACAGATGCTTTTACCCTATCTTACTCATGTTTTTTTGTGGGAACCAGACTTAAATACAAGGTCTTATAAATAGTTCTACATCAATATTTTTCCAACTACAAAGAGGACAAGTCAATATAGCAATAGAGCACAGTACTCATAACTTAAAATACACATTTTAAGGATGAATACTAACATAAAAGTTCTAACTGGAAATCTTCCTAGAATCAAGGAATGATATTCTTTTAATATAGGTTCCAGAGATGTTTTTTACCCTAACAATTGTATGCTTGTTTATGAAAAACATGGTTAAATACAAGCTGTTATAAATAGTAATGATAATATTTTAGGGTTGGTTTCAGAACAGATGCTTTTACCTTAACTTACTCGTGATTTTTTGTAGGAACCAGAGTTAAATTCAAGGTCTTATAAATAATTCTACGTCAATATTTTTCCACCTACAAGGAGGACATGTCAATACAGTAATAGAGCACAGTACTCACATCTTAAAATACTCATTTTAAGGATAAATACTAACATAAAAGTTCTAACTGGAAATCTTCCTAGAGTCAAAGAACGATATTCTTTTAACATGGGTTTCAGAGCAGATGTTTTCTACCCTAACAAATTTATGCTTTTGTATGAAAACCAGGGATAAATAAAAGCTGTTAAAAATAGTAATGATAATATTTTAGTGTGGGTTTCAGAACAAATGCTTTTACCCCATCTTACTAATGTTTTTTTATGGGAACCAGAGTTAAGTACAAGGTCTTATAGTTCCACATCAATATTTTTCCACCTACAAAGAGGACAAGTCAATATAGTAATAGAGCACAGTACTCATAACTTAAAATACTCATTTTAAGGATAAATACTAACATAAAAGTTCTAACTGGCAATCTTCCTAGAGTCAAGGAATGATATTCTTTTAACATGGGTTCCATAGATGTTTTTTACCCTAATAAATTTATGCTTCTTTATGAAAACCAGGGTTAAATAAAAGCTGTTATAAATAGTAATGGTAATATTTTAACGTGGATTTCAGAACAAATGCTTTTACCCTAACTTACTAATGTTTTTATGGGAACCAGAGTTAAATACAAGGTCTTATAGTTCCACATCAATATTTTTCCACCTACAAAGAGGACAAGTCAATATAGTAATAGAGCACAGTACTCATAACTTAAAATACTCATTTTAAGGATAAATACTAACACAAAAGTTCTAACTGGCAATCTTCCTAGAGTCAAGGAATGATATTCTTTTAACATGGGTTCCATAGATGTTTTTACCCTAATAAATGTATGCTTCTTTATGAAAACCAGGGTTAAATACAAGATGTTATAAATAGTAATGGTAATATTTTAACACGGATTTCAGAACAAATGCTTTTACCCTAACTTACTAATGTTTTTTATGGGAACCAGAGTTAAATACAAGATCTTATAGTTCCACATCAATATTTTTCCACCTACAAAGAGGACAAGTCAATATAGCAATAGAGCACAGTACTCCTAACTTAAAATACTCATTTTAAGGATAAATACTAACACAAAATTTCTAACTGGCAATCTTCCTAGAATCAAGGAATGATATTCTTTTAACATGGGTTCCAGAGATGTTTTTTACCGTAATAAATTTATGCATCTTTATGAAAACCAGAGTTAAATACAAGCTGTTATAAATAGTAATGGTAATATTTTAACACGGGTTTCAGAACAGATGCTTTTACCCTAACTTACTCATGTTTTTTTTTTTAAGGAATCAGAGTTAAATACAAGGTCTTATAAATAGTTCTACATCAATATTTTTCCACCTACAAAGAGGACATGTCAGTATAGTAATAGAGCACAGTACTCACATCTTAAAATACTCATTTTAAAGATAAATACAAACTAACAAAAAAGTTCTAACTGGCAATCTTTCTAGAGTCGAATGGACCTTAATGGAATGATATTCTTTTAACATGGGTTCCAGAGCACACGTTTTTTACCCTAACAAATTTATGCTTTTTATGAGGTTAAATACAAACCGTTATAAATAGAAAAGATAATATTTTAGAGTGGTTTTCGGAACAGATGCTTTTACCCTAACTTGTTCATGCTTTTTTGTGAAAACCAGAGATAAATGCAAGGTCTTATAAATAGTTCTACATCAATATTTTTCCACCTACAAAGAGGAGATGTCAATATAGTAATAGAGCACATTACTCACATCTTAAAATACTCATTTTAAGGATAAATACTAACATAAAAGTTCTAACTGGCAATCTGCCTAGAGTCAACGAATGATATTGGTTTAACACGGGTTCCAAAGAATATATTTTTACCCTAACAAATATGTTTTTTTATGAAAACCAGGGTTAAATACAAGCTGTTATAACTAGTAATAATAATATTTTATCGTGGATTTCAGAAGAGATACTTTTACGTTAACTTATTCATGCTTTTTTGTAGGAATCAGAGTTAAATACAAGATTTTATAAATAGTTCTGCATCAATATTTCTCCATCAACAAAGAGGACAAGTTAAAATAGCAATAAAGCACAGTACTCATAACCTAAAATACTAATTTTAACGAAAAATACAAACTAACATAAAAGTTCTATCTGGCAATCTTTCTAGAGTCGAATGGACCTTAATGGAATGATATTCTTTTATCATGGGTTCCAGAGAAGATGTTTTTTACCCTAACAATTTTATTCTTCTTTATGAAAACCAGGGTTAAATACAAGCTGTTATAAATAGTAATGATAATATTTTATCGTTGGTTTCAAAACAGATGCTTTTACCTTAATTTACTCAGGATTTTTTGTGGGAACCAGAGTTAAATGCAAGGTCTTATAAATAATTCTACCTCAATATTTTTCCACCTACAAAGAGGACATGTTAGTATAGTAATAGAGCACAGTACTCACATCTTAAAATGCTCATTTTAGGGATAAATACTAACATAAAAGTTCTAACTGGCAATCTTCCTAGAGTCAAAGAATGATATTCTTTTAACTTGGGTTCCAGAGAAGATATTTTTACCCTAACAATTTTATGCTTGTTTATGAAAACCAGGGTTAAATACAAGCTGTTATAAATAGTAATGATAATATTTTAGCGTTGGTTTCAGAACAGATGATTTTACCTTAACTTAGTCATGATTTTTTGTGGGAACCTGAGTTAAATTCAAGATCTTATAAATAATTCTACCTCAGTATTTTTACACTTACAAAGAGGACAT
>CM063509.1:54904948-54914948 GCA_032207245.1 Pardosa pseudoannulata
GTGGTTGCCATGACTGTTC
Organism: Pardosa pseudoannulata; assembly: GCA_032207245.1. NCBI lineage: Eukaryota > Metazoa > Arthropoda > Arachnida > Araneae > Lycosidae > Pardosa > Pardosa pseudoannulata. The sequence goes on from CM063509.1 coordinate 54,904,968, forward strand.
TAAGGTAATTCTAGTTATTTTTTTTTTAGTTGCTTTGGTTTCTAGCATAATTGTTCACTACTTTGATTTTGTGATGACATTTTCAGGGAAACAACGAGGTAAATTGCTGTTTTATCTGAGCGGAGAAAATGCTGCCAAAGAAGTGCGAGTTTATCGTAGAAATTATAAGCTGGCCAAAACTAGGCCCATTTTCTGTAAAAAGGATACGTAATTTCATAAAGAAACTTGAAGAAACGAGATGCACATAGGATAGACCACAATCCGGATGACTTCGTGCTCTCTTTGAATTTGTTGCGAAAGTTCATAATACGATTACTACAGTTCTATTGCATACAGCAAGAAGTGTTTTGCCTCCGATAAACAGTTCTTGCAAGAAGTTCACCTCGTTGTTTACCTGAAAGTGTCATTTTCTACTAATAAAACAAGACTGATTAATACAAACAATCTTCCCACACTGCTTATATCACAAGCAGTGCTTTGCAAGAGTGTTCAGTGTTTAGTGCTTCTACTGCCTATCCCAGTGAATTATGCAAAATGCATCAATATACCTTCCCTTTTATTATGATTGGTTCTTTGCGATGCTCCTTTTTGCAAATCTTTTACACCATCAATTTGCGTCATGCGTGTCTCGTTCTAACGCCATTTAAGATTTTAACATGCTGTGATAATTTTGAACACGAAAAAAGTGGGTGCTGCCATTCGAAAATTTCAAAATTTTGTCACTATAACTGTAACTGTGAGAGGTTTACTGTTTTAAATCATCATAATCTAGACTACATACATTCAAATAACTATATCCAAACCTCCTTCATTTCGATTGGTTGTAATCTTCGGCCACTAGGGACTCGTATATAGGGGAAGTTTCTTTTAGACCACCCGGTATATATAAGTGCATTATATGTATATAAGTGTTTCTGTGTAAGACATATGATTGTGTATGTATATATATATATATATATATATATATATATGTGTGTGTGTGTGTGTGTGTGTGTGTGTGTGTGTGTGTGTGTGTGTGTGTGTGTGTGTGTGTGTGTGTGTGTGTGTGTGTCAGGTTTGAAAACATAAAATTAATAATTTTGGGGTTTAAAGGCAGAAAACGCAGCTCACTCTCTAATGCAAGCGCATGAATCACTAGTAACTTTATATAAAAGCTCTTGATGCGCAATAATTGAAGAAGAGTCTATCTTGATAAGGTTTCTGATAAATCTACGTTAAGCGAAGGTCTTTTGTTAGCGTATGAACGCTAGCCACTGGCCGCCATGTTTAATGATTAAATACTTGTTTGTAATGAAGACATAAATAAAGATATTATGAAGGACTATTTGGCTCTCTGATTAAATAGTTGACTACAAGGCATGTTCATAAAGTCTACAAGGATATATCTCGAATGTAATAAGAAATCTTTTCTGTGCATTTCTAGCAAATATCATCAAGAAAAATAGAAGGAAAAATAGGTGTTCCAGAAATATTTATTGGAATATTAGTGACGTATTCTAGGAGTTGAGAAGCTCCTCCTAATATATAGGGCATGTCCAATGGCTTAACAAGGATTTGTTATGAGAATAACTCGTACGCTTAAGATGTGGCGATCTATAGAACTATGTTATGCAATAAAGTTTTGCTTTATACTCTATAAAAATGGCAATGAAACCTTAAAAATGTTAAAGAAGGCTTACAAAGATGAAGTTATGTCCCAATTGCAAAGTCTACAAGAGGCACACTGTTTTTAAGAAAGGCCGACAAAATATTGAAGGTTATTTGTGACTAGGATGGCCGTCCACTACGAAAACGGATGAAAACATGGAACGAGTCAGGAATGTTCTGAGCCTCGAACGCTGATTAAGTTTAGGCTCAATTGTGCAATTTTCAATTGTGAATTCACAATTTTGCGAGGAGGGGCTTGATCTTAAGCCTCGTCCACCCACAAATGGATGGCAGCAGGATTAAATACCATGACAACGCTTGCCCACACACGGCATTGGTTGTGATTGAATGCCTAACAAGAACAAATTCCTCTTTTATCTGCATCCACCTGAAATCTTGACCTGAATCCTTGTGATCTTCCGTTTTTTCTTGTCTTAAACACCTGATTGATCGCCATTTTGACATACAGCCAGATAACCAAAGAGCCGTACTCACAAGGCTTCGTGTCATCTTACAAAATGAATTCGAACAAATCTACAGCTACTAGCAGCAAAGCTTGATTCGTGAAATTGCTATCGAAGGCTCATACTTCAAAGATTATTAATTTTTTTCTTTGTAAGTACGATTATTTGTGCAATATATTCTCATTAACTTTGAGACGGATCTTGTACTTGGGCTTGTTTATCTTTCCACTGAAACAAAATTGTGTTGTGAATATTCTGAATTTACTTGTCACCTTGGCTAAAGTTACATTCTTTGTAAGAAAGTAAACTGTCGTGTATGTGTCGCTATCGTAGATATTACTTTGTGGATTCTTTATTCCAACCCTCCGTAAGAAGTTTATTTTTCAAGAGATATGAAAGCCATTTTAGCCCAAGGCTGTCTATAAAGCGAAGAAATGCAATCTAAAAATTGAAGTATGCCCTGAGCGCTTCTTAATTAAGACGAAGTTTAATAATATGCTTTAAAATCTGATGGGGGTAAAAAAATTCCCCCTCGGAAAAAAAAAACTCATAATTTTTGGCATATTATCATTCTCTACAAAGTTGGCAAAGTTTTGGCGGACCTTAAAAGTAAAAAAAAAAAGTTTCGTGGGAAATGCATTGGCAGCTTATCGTTTAAATCTGGCTTTTCCCCGGTGTTTGGCAGGGGTGAAGTGACAAAACTCCGTTCCGTGATTTTCCCCCAAGAATTATTTTTAAGGTGTACGATGCGAGGCGGGCGAAATTTTAATTATGCATTCAGGCGGGTGGATAAGTTTGTTAAAGAATGGCGGAAAGCTGTCGAAGCCCCGTCGAAACACAAAAGCAAATAATGTCAAACCTTGAGCTGATTCTTTTCTGATAATGGAACAAAAGGCGAAGTTTGCTGCCGCGCGCCACCATACTCCGGAGAGTTGCCAGATTTATGACACGCTGTCAATAAGTCTTTGTGATTTCTTCTTCTCTCGCGCGCGCGTGCCGCGCCACCTAGCGCCCGTGGGTCGTAATCACGCCTATCAACCGGTGGTAATGCCTTTTTGGTTGGAAAGACAATGCCTTGCTTAAGTTCACCTTTCAATTCCCCTCCGGAGGACAGATTAAAGTTAATTACGGCCCAATCTACATGTGTCAAACGGGCGGCCGCCACTGACTTAATTACCCTCGAACTTATGAATATTTCATGTTCCGCCTTGAAAAAGGGACTATGTGTGTGTGCCAGTGACGCGGTTGCAGCGCATTAATTAGTTAGGGAGTTGGGGAAAAGAGTTACGAAAGGAAAAGCACCTTACAGGTGTCCGCCAACATTTTCCATGCACAGCCGGTTTCAAACTTTTGATGCCTTCGTTTAGAGACGACGTTTTATTTTCGTTTTTCGCTCTCTCTCCTTATCGGCTTTTATTTCTTTCAAGAGACGTCAAAAAGGGGGGTGTTATTGAATTTTTATGCGTCTTGAATGCCGAACACTTTTCCCTGGCTCGTCCTCTCTCTCTGCGAAAAACGTTTAATGGCAAGTGATGGCCTCCTGGCTGTTTTGCTTCTTTTTTTTTATTATTTTTGGGGCAAAGTATGTTGATTTATTAGGAGAGCCAAAGAGGTAGTTGTTGGGCCATTTTGCTTCTTCATCAAAGTCGTAGTTAAAAGTTTTAGGTTTGGTTCTTTAAAATTAGCCAATATTCCCGTTTCATTATTGGCAGTCAAAATGGAAGACCTTCCTTCTTTCTTCTACTAAACATAAAATTTAGTTATTGGCTAACTTTGCTGCTTGAAGAGCTTGATTGTTCTTATGTCATGATGTTTTATCGCGAAATTTGACAGTAATGGCAGTTGTTGGAGCATTTTGCTTCTTCATCAAAGTCGTAGTTAAAAGTTTTAGGTTTGGTTCTTTAAAATCAGCCAATATTCCCGTTTTATTATTGGCAGTCAAAATGGAAGACCTTCCTTCTTTCTTCTACTAAACATAAAATTTAGTTATTGGCTAACTTTGCTGCTTGAAGAGCTTGATTGTTCTTATGTCATGATGTTTTATCGCGAAATTTGACAGTAATGGCAGTTGTTGGAGCATTTTGCTTCTTCATCAAAGTCGTAGTTAAAAGTTTTAGGTTTGGTTCTTTAAAATCAGCCAATATTCCCGTTTTATTATTGGCAGTCAAAATGGAAGACATTCCTTCTTTCTTGTACATAACACTTCATTATTGACCAACTTTGCTGCTTGAAGAGCTTGATTATTCTTAGGCTATGATGCTTTATCACAAAATTTAACCTAATGGTATTGCTTTGTCGATAAAATCCCATCTTCAGAAATATAACAGCTATTATAAACAGTTTTTCAGATCTGTGTTGATATATAAAGGTTTAGATATAAATCAAAGTTCAACAGATTCTAGCCTCCGTATCGAGCAATCGTACTAGGTTAATCTTGAATAGAAAATCGATTTCTTTAAATACTGCAATGAATTTTCGATGGGTAGTAGATAAATAGATAGACTGTGGTGAGAGTAATGCATAACTCCATAACTTAAAGTTTAATATTTAATCATTATTTAACGGCAATTAGATTAATCATTTTTGATGGGATATATATATATATATATATATATATATATATATATATATATATATGGACCATAATGAGAGTAATACATAACTCTATGACCGAAATTTTAGTATTCAATCCTTAATACAAGCAAATATATTAATCATTAAAAATTATTGCTTTGACATTTGAAAGAATACATTGTAGATCTTAGTAACTCTAAAAACATAATCAATAATCCACTTTAGGTGTGTCATGTACACCTTTCTGGTAGGTAAATGTTTCTAATTCCTTAGTTTTGAGAATAAAATAGTCTTTGAGGTAATATTTAATCCTACAATCATCACTTTACCGATAAAGTATTGTCATCTAAAAATATAAAGTTATTATTGCCTTCACACTTGTGTTGAAATAAGAGGTAAAACGTCAGTCAAAATTTCACAAATCCTAGAGCCAGGCAATTCTTTTAAAATTTGCCATGAATGGAAATGTAAATCGCCTAAATATAGGCCTCGAATTTTTTATAGGTGGTAGATAAATGAACTGTAATAAGAGTAAATCTCAACTTTAAGACCTAAAGTTGTAAATTATAGCTTAAAAATGGTGGCAAATATTTTAATTATAAAACACATTGCTTTCCCATTTGGATGCCTTCCAACTTTACAAATCTCAATAATTCTGAAAACAGGTATTTATGAATCCTCTTTAGGTGCAACCTGTACAATTTTATACAGAGTAAATAAAAAGGACCCTTCATGCTGTAGAGTAAAACGAACATTCACCTTGAACTTAAGACTAAAATCATTACTATGCAGATAAAGTACCATACTCTGTAAATATAAAATTACTTGCTTTTCAGGCCTATGTTGATATAACAGATACGACATCAATCAATGATTAACAGATCCTAGTGTCTGCAGCGGCAAATTACACTATAGTTAATGAATGTGGAATTTAATACTTTAATTACCTACATGAATGTTTGATTGGTGATAGATAGATAGACTGCAAGGCTTATCTGCATCACATAAAGTTTAAAACTCCAGCTCCTAAAATTCACAGCAAGCGTTTAATCATAAAAGAATATTGCTTTACCATTTGGATAACTTTCTACATAAATCAAAGAAAGTCTCAGAAAAGTATTTCTGAATCAGCTTTAGAGGCATCATATACAATTGTATATTTAGTCAATCAACCTAATTCTTCATGATATAAAGTAAAACAGTCATTGGTGTAAATTTTAACACTAATAACATTGCATTATCGATAAGGTCACATCTTCTGTAAATGTAAAGCTACTTACTTTCCAGACATATTTTCATATAAGGGATAACATGTGAATGACTAACAAATCATACTTTCATCACCAGAAAATCTCACTCAAATTCAGAGTGAACGGGAGAGTGAATTCTCTATGTCTAGCTTAAACTTACGATAGGCGATAGTTTATTCAGATTAGAATAATGTTTAGCTTAACAACTTTAGCTTTACTTTAAAGTTGAAAGTTCTAGCTTTAATAGGAAAGAATTTTGGTCATCAAAAAATATTGCTTTCACATTTGTATAGGTTAAATTTGCCTGAAAAATTATTCTGTATATTTAACTTACACTCCAATATTTATCAGACGAATTTGAACTAAAGTAATTTTAGCAATAACCAGTAAATTTTAAAAACTGTTGAGAAACGAATTATGATATGTTTTTCAATTGTCTTTTACAAACTTACATCTCTTGTATGACGACAAGATTCGAAAACAGTATGACATAAGCAATAATTTATAAACTGCCGTTTTACAGTAGTAGTAAATTAATTCCTCCAGATTTTAAGGCTAGCACGCTTAAACATTCATCAGCATTTATATTCCTTTTTTCATGCCTGGAAATTAAATTTTACAAAACTCTTGTGACCATTTCTACTGCAAAGAAATGTTTTTAGTAGTTTCATGGTTGAAAACGATTTTTCAACGTTTGCAGTGGAAACTAGTAATGTACTCAAATTTTAAGAAGTTAAAAAATCTTCTAATGCATGCATTAAAAATATTTCATGGAGGGTCCAAACCCCTGTACACCCTGTAAATCCGTCCTTGTTCTAATATATTCTCTTATTTGTTACAGATCAACCACAGTTCAACTGCTGCGATGACCGGGTAAATTGACTGTAGAAGTTGTTTCCCTGCAACCATAGTTCGTCAAACGTGAAGCTACCTTTCAAGATAATATATGTTAATGTTCCTGGAATAGTGGATTTTGCAGACTTGTTTTCAATCTATGTTCTTGTTTTCAAAAAATTCTTAGATTCTTTTCTATAATTTGCTAAGCTTTTTGAAATTAAGTTTAATTATTTTAGTTACATTACATCAAATAACTATGAAATAAATTTTTCTTGCCATATTAATTACATTTTCGTCAGCATATGTTGCTAATTCTGGAATAGTAAATTTATCTAGATGCGCTGTATTTTATTCATGATTTTATACTTGAAATTTATGTTTATAAATTTCATATTGAATGCATATACGCAATGAATTTACAGTCATACATATATGTGTGCTTATGTACATATGCATATATGTATGTTTATGTACATATACATATCTATAGATAGGTAGATAGATAGATATATTGATCTATCTTAGAACGTATAGTTCAAAATTGTATATAAGTAAATATATATAATATTCATCTATAATTTTGGAAAAATTTTTAGCTATACAATACTTGCAATTTTTTTATTAAATGTGAAATATTGTTTGTACTTTCATTTTTTGTAACTTTTGAAAACTCACTTAACTTTTTATATAAGAAAATAAATATCATTTTTTCAAAACATTTAGCAGTTAAAATAATGCGTATGGTTATATATATATATATATATGAAATTTAAGATTTTAAATTGCACATGCACTGCATATAAATAATAAATTTTCATTCATATGAAAATATATAATATATATTATATATATATATATATTGTGTGTTTGTGTGTGTGTTTGTGTGTATGTGTGTGTGTACATACGCATTTATGCATATATATATTGAATATTACATATAAATTATTATATATAAATAATCAGTATTGTATATATATATATATATATATATATATATATATATATATATATATATACATTATTCATTTATATTTTCGAAAAAAAATTTACTATACAATACTTGCAATTATTAAATTTTATATAAATTTTAATGCTGATGTAATAAAATTAAGTAATCATTTTATATAATTTAATTTTTTAATAAATTTTATTGGTTTTTAATTAACTCTTTTCCTGTTTTGAATGTCATATATGATATACACATTTAATGCTTTATACTTTTGTATATTCCATGCGATATACAATGAATTATATTTTAAGAAAAAAATAATTTAGTGTAGCATCTTAAAGTTAGGCTTATAAATTTTAAAGATTTATATCTAATGTACTTCTTAACAAAATAGAACAGCCAAAGGGTAAAAAAGAGTGAAATATATAATTTTTTAATCCAGTTTGAACTTCCCCCCGCTCTTAATTAAATAAGTAAAAATTAAAGCAAAATAAATTGTATTTGTCTTTTCTAACAGTTAAGAAAAATGTTTAATATGACAAAATGTATCTCATTGGTTGCTAAGTGTATTCAACAGTGATACAATTGACAATAATTATAAGACTTTGTTGAAAATCATCTTTTTATCAGTTAAATTGACTAATTTTTATAAAATTAAATTAGCTGATTAGTTGATTGCGCAACCAATTAGCTAAAAAAAGGAAGACAAGAGAAAAAATAAAATATTTATTTTTATATGTTTATCGGGGATAGGATGTCGGCTGACTTGATCATGAGTTTCCAGAATATATCTTGAAGTTCTTTATTCAGCACGACGAAGGATTTCAAAACTCTTTCTTTCTACTCTTTAAACTTCTAAAAACTTTTTAATTTTACAAGTTTTTATATGAGATTACAGACGAAATACTGCTGGTACTACAGATGACAAATTTCATAACAGAATTTCCAGCGAAAATGATAAATTAGCTTTAAAAATAATAGAAAAACGGTGATATCAAAATTTCAAAACCTTTTCTTTCTACTCTTTATGTGGACAAAAACTTATTAATTGTACGAAATTTCATATGAGAGTACATAAGAAATACTGCAGGTGCAAACGCAGAGAAATTTTATAAAAAAAATTTCAGCGAGAAGGATAAATTAGTGTTACAAATAAGTGATGATATCAAAATTTCAAAACTTTTTCTTTCTACCCTTTGTGTGGACCCAAAAACTTATTAATTTTACGAAATTTCATATGAGATTACAGACAAAATACTGCTGGTACAACAGCTGAGAAATTTCATAGCAGAATTTCCAGCGAAAATGATAAATTAGCGTTAAAAACAGTAGATAAGTGATGATATCAAAATTTCAAAAAATTTTCTTTCTACTCTTTTGTGGACAAAAACTTATTAATTGTACGAAATTTCATATGAGAGTACATAAGAAATTCTGCAGGTGCAAACGCAAAGAAATTTGATAACAAAAATTTTCAGCGAGAAGGATAAATTAGTGTTACAAATAAGTGATGATATCAAAATTTCAAAACTTTTTCTTTCTACCCTTTGTGTGGACAAAAACTTATTAAATTTACGACATTTCATATGAGATTACAGACAAAATACTGCTGGTACAACAGCTGAGAAATTTAATAACAGAATTGCCAGCGAAAAGGATAAATCAGTGTTAAAAATAATAGAAAAGCGGTGATATCAAAATTTTCTTTATCTATATCCGGAAGTTTGTGAAATTCTAGAGTTTCTGTAACGGAATTCGAATGTATTTATAACACGATGAAAAATCATGTCTCTAAAGCCATTTGTATTGTAAATCTGTAAATAAAATATTTTTTTATCTTATTGTGATTCTTTTTTTATTCTATATAACACTATACACAGTTGTCTATTGTAAAGAGGGACAATCTTTCAATCATGCAGCCTGTTCCATAAGAGCGTGTCGTCTGTTTCTCCGAAAATACAAACGAATTAGTTAAAAATACATTTGTACCGTGTATTATACATATTAAACTGAAATGCGTTTCACCTAATAACTGGTCCAGTCCCCATTTCTATAGATTATGCAAAAATCCCTTTATCATTCGATTTTGACGGCGTTTAAACTATTCCGGTAGGTCGTCAGCATTTTGTACCGTTTTATAACATGCTATTCTTCTATTTCTCGTGTAAAAAGACATTTTCTACTTATGGTTACAAAAATCAAAACTGCATTATATTGAATTGTTGATTTAAACACAGTTAAACAAAACGAATAAAGAATA
>CM063509.1:54924948-54942448 GCA_032207245.1 Pardosa pseudoannulata
AATCGCAGTAAACCAAAAACTACTTTGTTTTTATGAACGAAAATTTTTATTTTACACTTTAATATATACTCTATGATTATTTAACAAAAAAAATATTTTTACGAAATCCCAAAAATAAACGATTTTTAAATTTTTACAATGTATTCAAAAATATTTTTTTCATGACAAGTACAAATAGAACTATTTATTATCAATTTTGTATTCAACAATAAAAAAAAACCAAGCTTCAAATTGACAAAACACGACTTGTAAGATCTGGAGCTAGGAATTCGATTGATTAACGCAACAAAAGACCGAGTAACTCGACAATCATAACTTGTGGAAGGAAAAAATGCAAAGCAATGCATAGCAATGCAAACAACACCGATATAATGTTACACATACATATAATTATACGTATTTAGTAGATTTGTAGTGGTTATCAGGTATCCACCACAAATCTACTAAATACGTATTTTTACGTGACCTGCCCTCCAGTGACAGACTGCAAAAAACGTAAAAATACGTTGCCCGCAAGCGAAGTGTTAAAAAGCCATGTGTTATATATTCACTCACATAAATAAAATCATAGAAAAATTTACAATTGAAGAGACACTACTATCAAAACTGCTAATTAAGTATTTCTAAAAATTTTACGTTCATTGCCAGTTGAAAAGAATTTCTAAAATATGTCGAGTCCGAGGACACACTTTTAAGAACCTTCAAAGACGTATTTAAAACAAAATCTTTACACAATTTTAAGTTTGTTAGAAAAACTTAGTTTAGTTTAGTCTTGCTGTAATGAATAAGGTTCAGGGCTTAGAGAAATAATCTTTTCCGCCTTCTGAAAACAGGAAAAGAAAAACAGAAGTATATATATATATATATATATATAGATATAGATATATAGATAGAGAAAGACTAAACGAAAAAGAAAAGAAAACCAAACAAAGTCTGGAAAAGGAAGTAAAAACACCAAACAAAACAAAACATTAAAAAAAAAGAAGCAGCACTTCACCGTATCCCACGTCTCAGAAATGATGTTGGTTTAAAAATTAAAGTTTACCCTTGCCTCATTATTTTCAACTTCCCCAGGAAATTTTGCAATGTTTCGAGTAAACTTCTTTCGCGACAAAAGTGCTGTAAAGAGCTGTTGTAAAGCCACCTTAATCACGAAGCAAGTAAAACCCTCGCGCAAATTGAAGGGAACCCTCTTGCCTGCGTGTGTGCGTCGCGAGAACATGCCTAATGCTGGAATTCATATGCAAATTCGCGACATCTCTCTGAAAATCATATTTTGTCGAAGCAGAGAGAGGAGACGGGCTAGATACTTGCATTCAATTACAAGCCGAGGTTTTCTGCGAAGGGAAAACTCTTTTCCAAAAGCCTCTTCGCCGTTTCTTTTCAAATAATAAACTGACAAAAGCTTTTCGTAATAAAGATCTTTTTAATAAAGCTTGTGCTAGAAAGAGAGAGAGGGAGAGAGAGAGAGCTAGAGACAGCGTGTGTTTAAGTTATATACTACCAGATAACGCGAGGCAAGTTTCTTCCTCTTTTTTTTTTGTTATTATTATTATTATTATTATTTTACCGCTCCCTTTTCCATGCTTGTGTTTCAAGGAAAAGTTTTCCCCCGAAATGTTTCCATTGCGTAGCAAGTTTTTTTATTATTATTATTATTATTTATTCTTTTCTTCGTTTATTTATTCCAGCGAAATATAAGGAAAAGGACTTTAAGGAGCAAAAGTAGGGGGGGTCGGAAAATGCCTTATCTCCTGTTCTTAATTCGCTCGCAATATGCGGGGGAGTGCGTGTGTGAGCGGAGGGGGTTGGGGGTGGAGATAGATTCAAGTAACCCCCCTCCGTCGCCCCCCTTTTCTACCCATAAAAAGAGTGGTGCCAGCGTCTACTAATGGCAAGGCCTGCCGAAGTCTTTCCAACTGATGGGCCTCGATGCCTTTTCTGCAGTGACAACCGAAAACCGGAGGAAAGAGAGAGAGAAAGAGAGAGACTTTTTCGGGGGAGGGGAGAGGGTGCTCAAAGGAAAGGGGGGTAGATTCAAAAGACGGGGAAAGGTTTCGGAAAGAAAAGAAATAAAGTACAAAAAGGAAAAAAGAAAAAGAAAGAAGAAGAAAGTTGGCCCCGAAAATTTGCATAGGATCGTCATTTCGAGCGGCCATCTTGTCCCGGGCACATCAACGTGGGAACTGGAAGATGATTTGCATGAGAAAGGGACTGAGTAAAAGCACGGGGGAAGGGGGGAAACGAAGAGAGAGAGAACGCAGAGAGAGAGAGAAAAAAAATGGAAATAAAGCGCGCAGGCAAAAAGAAAAAGAGTGTGGGGGCTCTTTTGCCCGTACTCTTATACTTTATCTCTCCATGTGCGGTGTATGTGTAAGCGGGGGATGCTTTCATTCCATTGCCGACTGGGATGCCAAATCACTTACAGGTGCTACATTTTTTGGCGCGTCAACGCTTGCACCGTAATTTATGGCGAGATTTATTGCGGGGAAGCATCGGAAATATTGATAAAAAAATCATAAAAGAATTACTGCCAATGGCAGGTGAAGTAACTCAAGGGGGTGAAGGGCCCACGAAATTTCTTATTCACGCGCAACCGTCAATTTTTTTTTCCTCAACTCCCGCCCGTTTTAACGCTTTATTTCCTCTCCGAGCCCTAACGATGGATTTATGCCATGCATTGAAACATTAAATCTTGGAACTCCGAAGGATGAATGTTCGTGTTAAGAATGGGTTGAGGAATCGTAATTTGTTTTAAGCATCACCCCCCACTTACTACACACGAGGTGTTTCTTCGCCTGGGTCTTCAATATTCAGGCTTCTTACTTTCACCCCCATCTCCCTTCAAAAGTTTTAAGCTCGTATCAGCAGATTTGATGCAGCTCACATATCATGTTTTATTCTTTTATCCGAAGGGAGGAATTATCTGTATCTTTTATGTTCCGGCACATTATTTCCTGCACCGGAGAAAATAAGTCTGACGAGAATCAACTCAGTGAACTTAGTTGGAGACATTTGAAAGCATTAAGGTAGATTTGTAAGAAATAGAAATACAGGGCTGAAATGGAAAAATAGGTTTTTTAAACATGGAAACTCTATTAGTACTTACTGCCATCTCAGATATATCATTTTAGACACGATGACCTGTTAGACTGGAGGACTTCCCCATCCAGTTCTTTCCTGCACCGGAGAAAATAAGTCTGACGAGAATCAACTCAGTGAACTTAGTTGGAGACATTTGAAAGCATTAAGGTAGATTTGTAAGAAATAGAAATACAGGGCTGAAATGGAAAAATAGGTTTTTTAAACATGGAAACTCTATTAGTACTTACTGCCATCTCAGATATATCATTTTAGACACGATGACCTGTTAGACTGGAGGACTCCGCCATCCAGTTCTTTCCTATTGGAATCTTTAAAATATTCCAGACTCCTGTTTAAACTTAAGTATTAGGGGATGACTGGGTACCTGCAGTTTGGGTCATCTTTCCATTCTTGGTCAGTCGAATTACTTCTTTAACTTGTTTCCTCCTTTTTCGGAAACAGTGAGAACACTAAACACGTAAAGTCTTCTAATCCTTCCACGCATCATCTCAATATTGCAGACAGGTGGCCAACACTTTAATGTAGAAAACTTCAATCTCCCTTTAAAGGATAAGAAACATTGAAAAACGTTTTCTGGTAGGGCAGAACTCCTTCCCATATACAAAGTAAGCTATCACCTCTTTGCTCAATCAAAGGCTAACTATTTACTTTAATCGAGGTAAAACATCATTTTTTACTTCGGCATTCTTGAGACATCTTTAAGTTAGAAATCTAAAGCTAGAATGAATAAGCCCCTGAAAATCTTAACTATTTACATTAGAGGGGAAATACCAATTTCTACTTTGGACAAATCTTTATTCAAGGAAATCTAAAGCTAGAATGAATAATCCGCTGAAATGTTAACTGATTACGTTAAAGGAGGTGAAACACCAGTTTTTACTACGGCATTCTTGAGACATTTTTGAGAATATCTAAAGCTAGAATGAATCTTAACTACATTAGAGGTGAAGCACCAATTTCTACTTCGGTATTTTCGACAAATCTCTAGGCAAGGAAATCTAAAGTTAGAATCCGCTGAAATGTTAACTAGTTACTTTTAAATAGGTGAAGCACCAGTTTTTACTTCGGCATTATGGATACATCTTTGAGTTAGAAAATCTAAAGCTAGAATGAATAAGCTCCTTAAATCTTAACTATTTACATTAGAGTGGAAATTTCTACTTTGGACAAATCTTTAGGCGAGGAAATCTAAAGATAGAATGAATAATCCGCTGAAATGTTAACTATTTACGTTAAAGGAGGAGAAACAAAAATTTTTACTTCAGCATTCTTGAGACATTTTTGAGTGAGAAATCAAAAGTTAAAATGAATGACCCGCTTAAATATCAATTATTTACATTAGTGGTGAAACACCAATTTCTACTTCGCATTCTCGACAAATATTTGCGCAAGGGAATTTAAAGCTAGAACTAATAACCCCCTGAAGTGTTAACACTTCGCGTACGGGCAACGTATTTTTACGTTTTTTGCAGTCTGTCACTGGAGCGCGGGTCACGTGAAAATACGTATTTAGTAGATTTGTGGTGGATACCCGCTAACCACCACAAATATACTAAATACGTATAATTATATGTATGTGTGACATTATATGCTTGTTATTTGCGTTGCTATGCAATGCTTTGCATTTTTTCTTTCCACAAGTTATGATTGTCGAGTTACTCGATCTTTTGTTGCGTTATTTCGTCTTCACTCAAATTCCTAGCTCCAGAACGTACAAGTCGTGTTTTGTCAATTTGAAGATTGGTTTTTTATTGTTGAATACAAAATTGATAAAATGAGTCGTTGGGACAAAGATAGTGATGAAGAAATATGCGCTGACAGATTATCGGACTTTAATTTTAAAAATCGTTTATTTTTGTGATTTCGTAAAGATTCTGTTTTTTTTTTTTATAATCATACAGTATATATTAAAGTGTAAAATTTAAAAAAAAAGTTTCGTTCATAAAAAAAAGGTAGTTTTCGATTTACTGCGATTTTTCTGAATAACTAAACTTTTTGCACGATTCACAAAAAAACGCCCTCTGCACGCATAAGTTGACGGTGAAGTATAACCCGCATGCCAAGTGTTAACTACTTACGTTAAAGAAGGTGAAACACCAATTTTAACTTCGGCATTCCGAAACATCTTTAAGCAAGGAAATCAAAAGTTAAAATGAATGACCCACTTAAATTTTAACTATTTACATTAGAGGTGAAACACTAATTTTTACTTCTACGTTTTCGATACATCTTTACGCAATGTGAATCTGTTACCCAATTAATATAGATTTGCGTTGTTTATCTATCTCTGCAATTGATCGAAATTTACAGTTGAATAACTTGTTTCTTTTTTATTTTATTTGATACGCCAAACTTTAATAAACGATTTGAGTAATAAGTAATATTTGTATATAATACTATATATAATACAGATACGTCGGCAGTGAAGGGTTTCAAGAGCCATTATAATAATCTCATCAAGCACGTAGTTCTGGATTTTTAATAAAAAAAACTATTTTCTATCAAGTCAAATTGTGAATCTAAACTATTCTCGAATCAACTTAATTGCATACACAAAATTTCACGAAAATCAGTACAGCCGTTTAGGAGAAGTTCTATTACAACACAGAAGAATTTTATATATAAAGATAGAGAGAGAGCTTCATCGTAGGTGTTTAATGTATTTACTGTAGAAATTTGAAATAGATATGTGCTATAAATGTTTATTTATAGTGTGCACAAGTTGAAAATACAACATTATCAGTGATGTCCATTTAAAATTTCTTTTTTATAATTCCCTTAAAAGTCCTGATATTAAATGCAAATATTGTATAGTTACAGCTTCTAATTCGAATATTTCAACTGGGTTCGTTTAAAACGATTCACAAATGTCTACAAGTTTTAAAAATTTAAAAATTAAAAAAACTGTTTTTGAAGGCTTAAAAGTAATCTATCACTTTAAAGCCAAATGGGTAAGGCACTGCTCTTTAGTACAGGAGTATGAGGATTTGAATCCCGTTGATGGCATGGATGCTTGTAACCGCTGGGAAATATTCCCGGTCCTTTAGCCGTCTTGTAGCAGATTAGTAGGTCGTAACACTCCAAACGAAACCAAACCCGTTGAGTTAATATTTGATTCAATTCCATCAATCCAACGAAGTTTAGGCCTCACTCTCTTATGGGACGTAAGATCTTAGCACTGAAAATTTTCTTACGCTCAGTTTCCCTTGTCCACCTTTGTAGCATGAGAGTCCCATTCATTCCCTTAACTTTAATAATTTCTATTATGTCGGGCTGTCTAAGTTATCTAGAATTTGAAGAATATCAATCTTTCAGCACTGCTGTGTTAACATAAAAGAGTACGTCACAAGGAATTTCAGAGTTACACTGATGGATGACATAAAATCTGCCGGTTAGCTTCACAACTAGACTGATGAGCGGAGAATATCAAAAATTTGTCTTTAGAATTAAAAAATAGAGCTGTAATAATATGATACATTTCATTATCTTTTGATAGAAAAGACATACCAAATACAGGACCGGTTTTGAACTAGAAAGAAACTTTATTCTCAACCAATAAAAGTCGGTTGGTTTATTCATATACCTTTGTGTGGACCCATGTTTTTTTTCTCAAGTAGTCTGATTTTTATAGAGGACAAATTGTGACCATGAGAAAAGAATCATTGCTTTTTCTAATCAGACTTTTTGAGGAAAAGTTGCCATATTGTTTTTTTTTTTAGGATATATATACAGTGTTTTAATTCTACAGATAAGTTGATTCCAGTTGTTTCCTTAGGCCAGTGTTTCTCAACCTTTTAGTATTCACGGCCCAATTTTCAATCATAATTTTCATCGCGCCCCCCTCCCCACCGCGTACAATAAAATGTATACAATAATAATGTATTTTGAGCATTATGGCGCTAAACCTGCACTACAACCTTAATTTTAAACTTTGCAAATTACCAAGAATACGGAAATTTATTGACATTTTGCAACACTGATACTCAGCATTGAAAAAAACAATAATCCTATGCCTTTTTATTGCTCTTGCGTCCCGCCATGTCGGGCATTCTCACGGTTTCGCGAGAAGTTTCGATTTGTCTGGAATTTGTCTGGTCAGCTTAAAAGTTAAGTTAGGAGCGTGCGCAGATGTGAACAAATGTTTTCTCATAGGGAGAAGGAGAAAGTTCTATGACGCCAATTTCAATTCCAGACAATCTCATTCGAGTCGATCCTTCTTATCGCTATTGAATCTATTCTTAATGTGTATGTTATATATATTTTCGTGTAATTGCAATTCACGGTATTAAATATTCACGGCAGCAGACTTATGCAGAATCATGGATAAATTTTTAAGCGGGCGTAAGCGAGCATTAGACGATAGACAAGCATCAACAAGTACACAGACGAGCGTGGTTCCGAAAATAAAATCAAGAAAATATTCTCAAGAATACTTAAATTTTGGGTTCACTAGTACTGAAGTAAATGAAGAAGAAAGGCCCCTGTGTATCATTTGCTCAAAAATGTTGGCGGCAGACAGCATGAAACCTAATAAACTTAAACGACATTTGGAAACGCTTCATAGTGAGTACGTAAACAAACCCAGAGAATTCTTCGAATTAAAATTAAAATCATATGAAAAGCAAAAATCATTGTTTAAAAAAACTTTGTCTGTGAATGAAAAAGCTTTAATTGCCTCTTACAAACTTTCATATAAAATAGCCAGATGTAAAAAGCCTCACACCATTGGTGAAGAGCTTATTTTGCCAGCCGCAATTGAGATTGTAGAAATTATGTTTGGAGATAATTTTGCAAAACAATTGCAGTCTATACCTGTTTCAAATGATACTGTTGCCCGTCGAATTGCTGATATAGCTGAAGATGTAGAGTGTCAGCTTTTGTCGAAGTTGCGTGACAAATTGTTTTCAATACAACTCGATGAGGCAACAGATAGTAATAAAGATGCTCATTTCATTGCCTATGTTAGATTTTGTGATGATTTGTCAGTAGTAGAAGAATTACTTTTCTGCAAACCAATAGAACTCAAAGCAACAGCACTCGCATTATTTGCTATCTTAAATGATTTTATGAACGAGGCAAACATAGAATGGAAAAATTGCGTCGGAATATGCACCGATGGTGCTCGTTCTATGTCCGGAAGATTCCAAAGTATTCAAGCACTTGTGAAACAAAAATCGCCACAGTGCGTCTGGACACATTGCATGATCCACAGAGAAGCTTTGGCTTCCAAAGAAATGAGTCCTGGTTTGAATATTGTGTTAACTACGGTTGTAACCGTAGTAAATTATATAAAAATGAGACCCCTGAAATCAAGAATCTTTTCCGCACTTTGTAAAGACATGGGTGCAGTACATTCAGCGTTACTATTTTATTGCGAGGCAAGATGGTTATCACGAGGGAAATTTTTGCAACGTGTTTATGAATTAAAAGAAGAAATCGCCGTTTTCCTAGAAGAGGAAAACAGACCGGAAGCTGAGAATTTTCGCGATAGTTTATTTGTGATGAAATTGAGCTACATGGTCGACATATTCGAGAAATTAAATAACTTGAATCTTCATCTGCAAGGAGCAAATACACATATATTGGATACGAGTGATAAAGTTAATGCTTTTTGTAGGAAATTGGAATTGTGGAGCAGAAATTTAAAGCAAGAAAACTTAACAATGTTTGCAAATTTGAATGATTGTATTAAAACTTACAAGGCTGAAGAACAACATGTAAAAGTTGTTTTTGCAACCATTGAAAATCATTTAGCAATGCTAGCAAAGAATTTTAAAAAGTACTTTCTTGCTGACGACAAACTGATATCAAGTTACAAGTGGGTGAGGGATCCATTTCAAAATACTCCCGAAGGACTCTCAATTGAAGAGGAAGAAACCTTCATAGACTTCACGGCAAGCGGCGAAACCAAAAGACAATTTAGTAATAAATCACTCTTTGAATTTTGGGCAGGAGTGGATGATGAGTTTTCTGCACTAAAAACAAGGGCATTTCGCATTCTACTACCATTTTCAACATCTTACCTTTGTGAAACTGGATTTTCTGCGGTGGCTTCTTTGAAGACAAAATATAGATCTCAGCTAAATATAGAAAAAGAACTGAGAGTGTCTATTTCTAATATTAAACCCTCCTTCGAAAAACTTTGCTCTGAAAGACAGGCCCAAGGAAGTCACTAATAATTATTAAATTTGTTTTTAATTTAGTAAGTTGTTTTAATTTAATAAGTTAATTATTAAATATGTCGAAATGTATTTTGTTTTGTATGTGTGTGTGTGTTCTTTCCTTTCAGTCACTTAATCAATTTTTTTAAATAACATTTTCTCTTGGATATGCTCGCCCCCCCCATTAGTGTGCTCGCGCCCCCCTAGGGGGGCGCGCCCCACAGGTTGAGAATCACGCCTTAGGCATTTCATTGTATAAAATCATTTAACAAGACATAGTTGTCCATGCGTTTTTAATGAGTTTTAATTGCTTCTTTCTCAAACATTAGGCCAACGTAACATTATTTTTACAGGTGCAAAAACTGTATTAGGGTGCTTGGAAGTGCGGAGAAAATATGCCGCACGGAGATCTGGAGATAAAGTGCAGCACTGATGTGTGAAGTAAGTCATAGACAGACTTCGGAAACTGCACCGATGAGCCAAAATAAAGTTCCAACTCTGGTAGACTTTTGTCACTATCAAGAAGATATCGAGGCCACCCGACTATCTCTTGTCTCTCTGCCCTCTTCTGCAAATCTATTCTCTACAACTTTCTGTTGTTATTTTTAAATTCCTTTAGTACAAGTAATCTTACACCAAGTCCAAAAGACCCAAAGAAAGAGAACATCAAAGCATAATTCTGTTCTTGTTGTTGTTGTTGTTGACTTATGCCACTTTGTCAAACCAAGCACGATATGGGCCGGAGGCTACTCGATTTAAGGCAGAGGTGTATGCCTTTTGTTCCAACGAGAACCTCAAGGGTGAATGTACGACTTATGCTTAAGTGGATCTTCGTAATTTTGAAGCAGGGACCAAGCAGAAGACCTATAGACTTGGACTGCCACCCCCAGAGGTATTGATTGAGAACATGGAGGACGTGACTGCGAACATATTTTACGTGCCCCAGTTACCTTTAGCGAATATGGCGGATCTTATGTCGGGCATAATTTTGTTCAATCAACAACTCACCCGGAGAAATACACATGCAGTCCTGAATGAGAAGGATAAGTAGGGATGTTTGATTTGGATTGCTACGGTCTACTGTTTTGCTACAATAGGCTAATGAGACTGGGACCAACTGCTTAAAGCCAATCCTGAAAAGCTACGAACATCTATGCCATCAGACGCATTCAAACCCGTGAACTCCGTTACCTAACAGCTCTACCATTCAGCCATCGTTCCGCAATAAGCAGAGAGAAAATAAATACAATCAGAGACGTCTTGTCCCACTATTAAAAGAATAAATCTCGAATGTATTCACAACGAAACCGTGCAAAAGGTTGTCTGATAGGCCTTAGGTCTCCTCAATGCGAAGAAAGACTAGAGCTCTTTACCATTTACCAATTCTCTGGAACAATATAATTCTCTTCTTCTTTGGAAGGAAGGAATTTTTTAAGTACATGAGGCAAAGGAATCGAGATCATGTGGGTGAGAACCCGTTCTAGCCCATCAATAGTATCGTTGCCAGGCACTTCCTCTCTCTTCTTCAGTCGTAGAAGACGTGCCACGACCTACGGCGTTGAGCCCTAGATTTGTCTGTGATGTAAGCCTTTCTTGGAGATGGTTGTGCAAAACTAGTAGTGTCGTATATGTCTTCTCTCCAATGCAATCGTCCTGACTTTTAGGGGAAATCTCAGAGCATTTTTATTTTGTCTCTCTCACGACAACTCTCCAGATTTTCTAACGTCAGTCTATAGTTCGTTAGAAAACCTCATCATACGAGCCATGCAGGGAACTGCTGATGCCCGTGTATAGGATTTGACACAATAGACGCGAAATAAAATGCAGTAATGAAAACAATGAGTTTAATCCTTCGTATAAAATGTGTACAATTACTTCAATCAGAATATCTGCATGCTATAAATCGCAAGATCTGTATTATGTTAGTGCTACCAGAAATTTATAATACTTAAAAGCCAATGATAGGCAGTAGTGTACTAATATTCAGGGCGGTAACTTGGCCCTTTAGCGCCCTTGGCAAAAAACTGGTATATATATATATATAATATATATATATATATATATATATATATATATATATATATATATATATATATATATATATATATATATATATGTAATGAGACGGACTTCTCATTAGGGGTTTGCAGTCATGGCCATAAAAATGATACCTTTTCAGCTAAAGACCTTTGTTAAGATAACGTTGACGGACGGATTCCCACTTCATCATAGGGACAAACTGAAGGGTCAGCTAACATGGAGTTCTATGTACAAGACACGTAACACCTGGGTCAACATCTGTGGGAAAATATCTCTAGAAAAATCTGTCTCCGCTAGCGTGTATCTCCTTTTCATTTGGAAATTTCCTAAATTGTCCGCTAGGGCCAAGTAGGATTATAATTGTTCAGGCCCCCTTCTCCGAGGGCGTAATCTGTACTCCCAGTGATCAATTTAGGTTATGGGTTGAAAAGAAGAATGGAAAAATGACGTGGGAATTTTTAGCCCTTGATTTAAGTTTTGAAAACCACTGAGAATTTTCCTTACATATATATATATATATATATATATATATATATATACATAAAGGGTATATATATATATATATATATATATATATATATATATATATATATATATATATATATATATATATATATATTCAGAATGAACTCACAAATTGTTTTGCTAATTCTTAAAATATTCTAAGCATATTAATTTTAATTTTTTTTCTTTTTTTCCTGATTAATACTTAAAAATATTTTTGAATAGTTTGGGGATATTATTTTCCTTGTGAACTGAATAGTTTCTTTGAGGAGATTATTTTTTATTTAGAAGTTGAATTTTCCTCATAAAAAATTGGTAAATTTCTAAATATAAATTTATTTTTAATAGCTTTATTAAATTCAAAATTTAAAACGAACATTCGGGTTTATATTAAGGCATATTAAGAGAGTTTGGTAAACACTTGCTAAACACAAAATCTATAACAGGTTTAGTCTCGAGAAGAATTTTTAAAAAAATTAAGAAAATTCATAAAAAATGGTTTATAAACACATTAGATTCTATAAAGTTTTTTTTTTCAACTTTTCCTTATTTCCCCTTGGTGCGAATTGTCCTCTTTCGGACCCTATATTCCTTCTCACGGTGTGGCGCCCTAAGACTGATGCGCCCTTGGCAAATTCAACCTTTGCTACGCCCTAGTTATGGTCCTGTTAATATTGTATATAAAAGCTTGGAATTTTTTTTTTATTTCGGAATAACCAAGAAAAAATTTGTATTTACTGGTGTTTTCAGGATGTATTTGGCTATTTATAGGTATTACAAATCTTTGTATATGCATATTTCCTGCTTTCTTTTACAATCATGTTTCGAAGAAAATAATGTTAAATTTTGCTTTCTGATTCTGAAAACGTGTAGCACACTGTGCAGAGATATTTACATCCAGGCATCAAACTTAAGAATTTCTTTTTTCTTTTTAAAATAAATCAAAAGAGAAAAATCCAAAAACCTTTTATTTATGAGTTATTTTTAGAGTTAAAAATGGACTTAGCCCTATATTTTTGCTATCAAATTTCCAAATTTAGAACACTGTGCAGAGATTATTTACACCTAGGCATCAAATTTAAGGGTTTCACTTTTCTTTTTAAAATAAATCAAAACAGAAAAATCCCAAAACCTTTAATTTATAAGTTATTTATAGAGTTAAAAATGGACTTCTGGTAGCCTTTTATTTTTGTAAAAAAAAAAATTTAGAACAGTGTGCAGAGATTTTTACACCATACATCCAATTTAAGGGTCTCTTTTTTTCTTTTTAAAATAAATCAAAAGAAAAAACTCACAAAACCTTAATTTATAAGTTATTTTTAGAGTTAAAAATCGACTTTGATAGCCTTATATTTTTCATAACAAAATTCCAAATTTAGAAAACTGTGCAGAGATTATTTACAACCAGGCATCAAACTTAAGGATTTCTATTTTCTTTTTAAAATAAATCAAAAGAGAAAAATTCAAAAACCTATTATTTATAAGTTTTAGAGTTAAAAATGGACTTTTGATAGCCTTATATTTTTGCTAACTAAATTCCAAATTTAGAACACTGTGCAGAGATTATTTACACCCAGGCATCAAACTTAAGGGTTTCTTTTTTCTTTTTAAAATAAATCGAAAGAGAAAAGTCACAAAACCTTTAATTTATAAGTTATTTTTAGAGTTAAAAATAGACTTTTGATAGCCTTATATTTTTGCTAAAAAAATCCAAATTTAGAACAGTGTGCAGAAATTATTTACACCCTGGAATCAAATTTAAGGGTTTCTTTTTTCTTTCTTTTTAAAATAAATCGAAAGAGAAAAATCCAAAAACCTTTAATTTATAAATTATTTTTAGAGTTAAAAATGGAGTTTTGATAGCCTCATATTTTTGCTAACAAAATTTCAAATTTATCTCTCTGTTATGAATTAAAATTATTTCCCCCGTAATGGAAACGGCTAGTTTAAATGAAATCGTGACTTTAATTTCATTTCAAATTCAGACTGTCTAGGAAATCTTAATCTCTAGTTGAGCACAGTTTTCAATTAGATATATTAAATGCACGTGTAAGATAAATATGAAACTTTTAAAATAAAAGTGGACATTCATAATTAATATTTTTTAACTCATTTGTATAAAAATTTAATATGTTCTAAGTAATATATTTATGTAGAAAATGTTATGTCCTAAGTAATATATTTATGTAAATGGTATATTGAATATTAAATCATTTTAAAATTACTACTGATTAGTATTTCAAAACAAATATTATTGAAGCCTCTCCTAACATATTCCATTTCTGTACAGGGTGTTCATGATTAAACTTCCCTACTTTAAAGCTGTCTACAGTCGAACCCATTATTCAGAGAGCTTTGAAATGTTGTGTAGAACATAATGAAGGGATGGGGATTTGTTTGAAATAATAGAAAAAATAGTTTTCAATTTCACCATTAGGGGGCTTTATTTTGAAAAATTACACATTTAGTAAACATTTTTTGCTAGTTTTCTAGTTTTTAGTTTTGCAAACATATTAGTTATTTCTCCATAATCAATATTTTTAAGTAAATTATTTCTTCATAATAAACAGTATTTTTATGTAAATTGCTTCTCTAAATTCATAATTTATAGAACTATTTGAAATAAATATATGAAAATATTTAAAAATGTTCAGTTTTTAGTTGTGCTAAAATATTAGTTAACACTTCATAATTAATATTTTTAAGTAAATTGCTTCTCTAAATTCATAATTTATAGAACTATTTGAAATAAATATATGAAAATATTTTAAAATGTTCAGTTTTTAGTTGTGCTAAAATATTAGTTAACTCTTCATAATTAATATTTTTAAGTAAATTGCTTCTCTAAATTCATAATTTATAAAAATATTTGAAATAAATATATGAAAATATTTAAAAATGTTCAGTTTTTAGTTGTGCTAAAATATTAGTTATCTCTTCATAATTAATATTTTTAAGTAAATTGCTTCTCTACGTAAACTGATTATTTACATATAATTACTTGAAATAAATATATGAAAATATTCTTAAAATTTTTCTAGTTTTTATTTTTGCAAACACATTATTTCTTCATAATCAATATTTTTAAGTAATTCGCTTGAGTAATGAGTTATAAAATCATGCTTGAAGCAGATTTCCTTGTAGGGTCACCCCCCACAAGGAAAACTGCTTGCGGTGACTCCAACGGCGCGGTCGGCAATTGTTGTTAAGATTGTCCTTTTTTTTTTTTTTTTTTTTTTTTTCAAACAATCGTGCTTCGATTGCTAAGTGATTACTCTCATTCTTTAGCATTCAAAGCAGCTGGGAAGAACTAGAGAAAAGAATTGGACTAAAAAAGTGGTGATATATTGTTCCGATTGCGCTGATTCACCTTTTCTTGGCCTTGAATGTTTCAATCTGACTCATCGCAATATGCACTCATAAAATGTATATTCTTCATGTACTAATAAAATTATTTTTGTATGTTGCACGTACCACTAATTTTTTCAAACCATTATATTACAATAGTATTAATGAAAAATTTTATCAGTATCCATATTTACTATAATTATGCACTTTTATTATTTTCTGCGTTACCGGTCACTGGTGACCCCCACGGTGCTGTAGCCCAGCCGAGTACCGGTTTCCGGTGACCCCCCATGGCAGTCAACGTGTTAAAAAAGAAAATTCTTTAAAAATTAAATCTAATTTAGTAGTTTGGTCCAAATCTCTACAGCCCTCAGCTACAGTGTACCAGGCAGAAGCGCTGGCAATCAGCGAAGCACTCAAATACCTAACCACCAACATGAGAACAGGCGCTAAAGCGCAAATCTTCTCGGACAGCCAGGCAAGTCTACAAGCAATAGCTAACGTCAACCAGACCGACGCAGAAATACAAAATATACAGAAAAGCATGCACTGCCTGACGACAACAGGGAAACAAACCAAACTAGCGTGGATCAAGACACACAAAGGAAGCGAGGGCAACGAAGCAGCTGCTCAGAGTGCAAAAACAGCCACCCAAAAAGAGCCCAAGATAACTCTCCCACTATCAAAATCATACTTAAAAAGAAAGTTAAAGGAAAATGTCACAAAACAACGGCACGAAGGATGGGACACAGCCACCACAGGAAGGCCGCTCTACTCGCTTCTACAAAAAGTTAAGTTAGAACGATGCTGTCCGAATGCAGCGACAACATCACTGCTAACAGGACACGGACCCTTCCCGGCCTATTTCAAAAGATTCCACATAAAAAGAAACATTTCAAGCGACTGCGTCTGTGGAGGACCGGGCAACCTGACGCACTACATGTTCGACTGCCACCTCACAGAGAGCATGCACTTCAAGCCAACAAGGGAGAGCACAGCAGCCTGGACAGAACAGCTGCTAACCAATCGCATCCTTCAGGCGAAGGCAACAAAACTAGTCGAATGGTTAAACAACCACCAAGAGGAACTCACCTCCCCCGGCTAATGAACCCAACCAGACTGCACTACAAACTCGTCGGCACTAGGCAATCCTGAGGGTCAAAACCACTCTTAATTTCATAATATTTAGCAAAGACAATTGTCAATCACCCATGCTACCAGTGAATGTATTTCAAATATCTTATGTGGTATATTGTATATATGTCTTTCACTCACCGTAACAGTTCACTGGCACCAAGCATACCCATTCAACCACCGAACGCATACTAATCATCTGCTCTACTTGTCCTTACAATATTAATGTAATGTATCTGTACATCGTTTACCCCAGAGTAACTCATTTTCCTTTATTGTCTGTGTATATATATATATATATATATATATATATATATATATATATATATATATATATATATATATATATATATATATATGTCTCTTCATCGCTGTAACAATGTCGACCGGCTCCAAGCCAACCTAAAACAACTCAATTGGTCATAACATACCAGACACGGCCATGTAACAAGGCTGGACCTCTGCAGAGGAATTCCCTCGGACTGCCGAATTATATTTCACTCTTTGTCACTGAAAACGGCCATGTCCAGGGGCAGGACTCCTGGGGAGGACCCCCCCCACGCGTTGCCGGGACTTGTTACCTGTAACTCTTAAACCTTTTCTTTTTTGCTAAATAAACGTTTGATGGGCGGTTAACTCGGAGCTCCAACTTCGTCGCTGGACGGGTATTTCCGGGTCTGACGTTAAACACCCTATACTGGCTCGTCCAGTGGGCGGTCGACCGCTGTTCACCTCAGTTTAGTACTATAAGGTGGAATGGGGATGCCTGACGCATTTTCGATGCCCCCATGGCAGTCAACGTGTTAAACACCTATATATTGTTAATTTGGTGTTTATTTTAATGAAACTATACTTTAAATATGTATTTAAGTTAAAAACTTCCACTCCATAGGTGGCAACAGCTTTAAAAAGGTTGAGAATCGCTAATCTAGTACTAACCTTTTGTGAGTTTTCATGTTCACACAGTAGACAAACATAGGCTGACGCACAGACGTAATTCGAAAATTTTATACTTTGAAGCTAAAGGATTCTAAAATGTATCTATTTATCTAAATCTCGAGATTTTTGACGACTACAACACTTTCTCTCAATGAACGGAAAAAAAAGTAAAAGAAAATCAAAGGAGGCACATTCTTAAGAAAAACAGTTCGCTTGATGACGTAAGCGGAACATTTCCTAGAATGGGATACTTTTTTCCTTAAACAAGA
>CM063509.1:54949948-54952448 GCA_032207245.1 Pardosa pseudoannulata
ATATTCAATTTACTTAAGAACTCGGTTCTCATATCAAAAGTTGGTTCTGCATTTGCATGTGCATCATCTTCTCCCAGCATACTAGTTTCGTCAGGAGAAGCCATGGGAAAAAAATCTATAGAAAAACAATACTATTCTCTCAAATCACGCAGCGACCCCTTTCGTGGTTTAGCAGTTAATGTACATGTATAAGTTTTAGGTGAAACTATAAAGTATTAATACTAAAAATATAGTAATAATAGTAATAAAATATAAATTTGTAAGCATGTACAAATTCTTGAAACTTATTTTTATCCATAGTATAATAAAAAAAATGAATATTGAAATTCTTACCTATCCGGGGAAAACACACTAACCCGCAATTGAAATTATTCAGTTGACGGGCCCGTAAACAATAAAGCATTGCCAGATTCGTGATTCGATACTTGGATGCCAGATACATTGAAAATATAACACACTGTCCTTGCTACCATGTGCATGGGGTCATCACACCGGAATCTACCCTGCCGAAAGTCTTGCTTCAGTACATCGAACATTGGCCAGGAAGTTTCGGGCACTTCGGGAAGTGGCCGGCCAAGGTCGCATATAAGCTATTCCTTTCCAGTACATCGCACATTGGCCATACGCCCCGACCAATGTGCGATTTGGCCGGCCAATTCGGGAACTGGCCGAACTTCGGGCTTTGGCCGTAACATATATATATATATATATATATATATATATATATATATATATATATATATATACATTTACATATACATATATAGATATATATATATATATATATATATATACATCATAGGGTACTTTACAATTGTGGAAAATTAAAAATTTTGCTGATCCCGTCATATGACGGGCTATTTGCAAATGTATATACAGTGGACTCCGCTTAATTTGATTGGTTTGGGACATCGTGATTTTGATAACGATAACCGATGGATAACAATAAGCGTTATTCAAAATTAGAAATATTTACCCCCCTTTCATTCACACGTACCAAATTTAAAAATAAAATTAAAAAATTCACCTTATATTTATGTAATGTATATTATCCTTTAAGACATAAGAATTGTTTAAATAATAAAATTAATTGATCAGTTGTTGACTGTCTACAATTCTTTTTTAAGAAGCTCATTGATAAATCGTTCGTAATCATAATGCTTTTTAAAGTCATCGGAGCGGTGTTGTACTCCACATTTCAACACTTTCAATGCAATTCAGAAGCTGAGAAATGTTTAACTGCGCTGCAGTATTGCGCTGACTCATATTTGGTAACCTGTCATGACGATTTAAAATTTCGATATTTAGTTTTAATGTTAAATCATTTCGCTTTCTGACTTCCATATCGACAAGCTGCATGTAAGTGAGCAAGGCATAAAATGTGAACATGCTCCTTCTCAGTTCCGATAAGAATTTGTTGCCTTCTGCTTATCTGACAACCATTGACCACCAGCAGGGTGTGCGTATTTCTGAAAAATTCCAGGAACGTGTCATACCACACTTCTTTGTTTTTCCTCCTTTTCTCTAGGTAGAAGGGTGAGAATTCTCAGAAATTCAAACAGCAGCGAAGGGAAAGAAAAGAATGAGTTCCTTCTGAATACATTGTATATATTTCTTTGCCAGTTTAAATGAGGTTCGGAAACTGATAACATTAACCGATATAACCATCATATAAAGCGATAATTTTAACATACAAATGAATAGAGAAAATTTTTTCTAAGAAGCTCATTGATAAATTGTTCGTAATCATAACCAACCAGTCATAAAGATATAAAATTTTGATCTTTTGTTTTAATGTTAAATCATTTCGCTTTCTGGCCTCCATATCGACAAACTGCATGTAAGAGAGCAAGGCATAAAATGTGAATACGCCCCTTCTCAGTCCCTATAATAATGTGTTGCTTCTGCTTATCTGACAACCATTCACCACCAGCAAGATGTGCGTATTTCTGAAAATTTCCATGAACGTGTAATACCCCACTCCTTTGATCATTCCCCATTTCCCTAGGTTAAAGAGGAGAATTCTGGAAAATTCAAACAACAGCGAGCCGAACGATGTCCGAATGGTTAGGGTGCTGGCCTTCGGAACCGGAGTTCGTGGGTTCGAATCCCACTATGGCATGGATGTTCGTAGTCGTTCGGAATTGGCTTTAAGCAGTAGGTCCCCGTCTCATTAGCCCTCATGTTGCAAAAAGTAGACCGTAGCGCTCCAAAACCAAAAAATATATAAGAACAGAGAAGGAAAAGAAAAGAATGGGTTCCTTCTGAATATATTGTGAATATTCCTTTGCCAGTTAAAATGAAGTCGGAAAACTGATCCCATTAACCGATGTAACGATCTTATAAAGCGGTAATTTGAACATACGAATGAATAGAGAAAATTTTTTCTAAGAAGTTCATTGATAAATTGTTCGTAATCATAACAAACCAGTCATAAAGATATAAAATTTCGATATTTAGTTTTAATATTAAATCATTTTGCTTTCTGGTTTCCATATCG
>CM063509.1:54957448-54959948 GCA_032207245.1 Pardosa pseudoannulata
GCCACCGGAACAATTATGCAAATGAGCCCCCTTCTCTCTCTGCCTGACGCTGACACTGGCAGCGTATCGGGTGAGCGATTGCCGGCACCACGCCCCTCCCTCGCCGAAGAGTGGGGGTGCTGCGGCAGCGGGGGGAGGTTGGAAGTTTAAGGGAAGAGAGAGAGAGAAATTTGGTGCCGCCGTAAATCATAAATTACTTTATCATCAGCAGAGACGGGGAGTGGGTGTGGGGAAGAATTTCCAACAAATCTCTCTTGGGGGTGGTTTGGTGGTGTGGGTGGTAGGGATGGAAGGTTAGTCTTATTTTTATTGCGATCTCTCGCAAAAATTTTCGTTTGTGTTTTCACGGTTTTGTGTGCCCGTCGAGCCGTGGTAAAGGTGGCCCGTCGCTTAAAAGGGGGAGGGAAGATGCTTGGGTCTCGCTCCTGAACCTTTGCTATCGCGTACATTTGAATATTTTGATACATTAGTACATACGTCATATGACGGGATCAGTAAAATTTTAATTTTCCAGAATTGCAAAGTACCCTATGAGGCAGGTTAAAAAATGGGTTTGTTTTTGGCTAGAATTATTTTGCAACAAATATAAAAGAAAATTATTTACGTAATATCTAAGTTTAGTGATAAAAGGTATGGAAATAATGCAGAAGATATTTTAAATAATCTAAAATAAATGATTAAATAAGATGGTTAAAGAAATGACGTCCTAATGCTAGAAACAACATTGTTATTTTTACATATTTATGTGATAAATTGATAAATTTAATTTCCTGCTCTTAAAATGGGGCTTGATATAATAATGGTAATACGGCAATTTAATAAAATAAAAAATTTAAAAATTTGAACAATGGTAAAAAATTTATTTTAAAAACAATAAAAACAACTTTAGGAATAGAGAATTCAAAAGAAAAAGCAGAAATTATTAAATTAATTAGATTTAGAAAAATTCGGCTATGTGTCGGGGGTAGAAAATATCAACCCAAGAAGTAGACAGTCAAAAATAGATAATATGTACCAGCTTACACGTGATGAAGGAGATGGTTATAAGGTTCAAGTAAAAGTAGAAATTAAATTATTGCTCTCTAATCCTATAATAATGAATTAAGTATAGAATAAATGGAGAATAATTGAAATAATAGCATTTAAACGCTCGAAAACTATGAGGTGGATTTAATTCACTTTGAATTTTGCTAACCCTAATTCATCAAAAATATGGATGTATCTATCCATTCTAGGTACAACCGCTTCAGAAATTCGCGGACAGACAACTTAGGCTATTATTATATAGGGGATTAGTAAAAAACTTGTGTGTGCAAAAAAGGCAAAGTCCTAAGAAATAACAGACAATAAATTTCAAAGTGGGAATTATTTATCTAAAATTGTTTATATATTTTTGTGTATATATATATGTTTGTGTGTGTGTGTGTGTGTGTGTGTCAGATTTAAAAATGGGAGGTTGAGAATTAAGTGAGTTAGTTAACAAGCTACAAAAGTACCACTGACTTAAGTCTTACATAAGAAATTATCTTTAGGAGGTCCCTAGGAAGTTTCCTTCTCCTACGGTCAGCATTTTTACAGATCATCATAGGAACGTTTGTCTTTTGCCTGAGAAAGACGTGTCCGTCTGTACTCTAGCCTTAAGATGAAAATAGAATTGTTTTGATAAGTGAATGCCAGTACATCCAGTTCCCTTCTACGAATAGTAGCGGTTGTATATGCAATGCATAAATGTAATAGGTATTACATTTATATATATATATATATATATATATATATATATATATATATATATATATATATATATATATATATATATATATATGTGTGTGTGTGTGTGTGTATTAGTGCCTAAAAATTTTAAACGTGTAATTTTGGAGAAAACACCAGCCCTTTTATGATTTGCTGGGGGTAAATTCCAAGTAGTTCACGCTTTTAACTACGCACCAAAAATATCACAAACTTCAAGAAGACAGTCGTAAGACCTTAAAACTCATTTACCCCCTCCCCATACCAGAAAATCACTATAAACTTTGAGAAGACAGCATTAAATCCTTCAAACTCAAATTTACCCATTATATCCGAAAACCCCACACAAACTTTAAGAAGACAGTCGTAAGACCTTACAACTCAAATTTACCTCCCTCCCCCCCCCCCGATACCCGAAAAAACTTCGAGAAGACAGTCTTAAGTCCTTAAAACTCAAATTTACCCATGATATCCAAAAATCGCGAAGAGACTTGAAGAAGACAGTCGTAAGCCCTTAAAACTCAAATTTCCCCCATTATGTCCGAAAACCCCGCACAAACTTAAGAAGACAGTCGCAAGACCTTATAACTCAAATTTACCTCCCCCCCGATACCCGAAAAAACTTTGAGAAGATAGTCTTAAGTCCTTAAAACTCAAATTTACCCCATGATATCCAAAAATCGCGAAGAGACTTGAAGAAGACAGTCATAAGCTCTTTAAACTCAAATTTACCTGATTATGTCCGAAAACCTTG
>CM063509.1:54969948-54979731 GCA_032207245.1 Pardosa pseudoannulata
ATTGACAAATATGACTGAAATGCAGCTTTGAGACTTAAGTCGCAAAAAAGATTGATGAGGTAGTTTACAATTCAATCTTAGGTACTATTTATTTCGCTAATAAATAGGACCTAATATTAAAAATATTAATAATAAAAGGAATTATTCATCATAAGTTCTGTTAGTTTTCATTTTTTAATCTGAATGTTAGTGAAACTTTTTGTATGTTGTGTTATAGATTGTTATAAATAATCATTCGTTTTTTCTGTGGACCATCAAAAATATTTCACGGTCCCTGGTGATTCGTGGACCACTGCTAATATAAGCGGTTTCTTAAAAA
Organism: Pardosa pseudoannulata; assembly: GCA_032207245.1. Taxonomy (NCBI): domain Eukaryota; kingdom Metazoa; phylum Arthropoda; class Arachnida; order Araneae; family Lycosidae; genus Pardosa; species Pardosa pseudoannulata. The sequence goes on from CM063509.1 coordinate 54,970,268, forward strand.
TGACTCAAAATGTTTAAAAGTTTGAGATTCACTGGATTGAACTAACTGCTCGTTCAAAACTTTAACTCGTGTTCGTTTCTTTATATTCTTTCATATTTATAAAACAGGGGAAAAGAACTTTTTCATACAGCTTTTGCTTTTATACCAGAAAAATATGTTGAAATTCGATTTTTTTTTTCTTAAATTATATTTACTCAAAGAAGTTAGTTAAACAAACGCAAAATTTGACTTTTTAAAATTTAAATGTCACTTTCTTTGTAGTTCAAAATGAAAAATAGTTCCATTATAAATTTATTATCTTTTGCTATGGAAAAAAATCATCGTTGCATTCCAAGCAAATCGTAAACACGAAAAAAAGTTTTTAATAAGAAAAGACCACATTTTCAGTTTCCATTATTAGATTTGTCTTAGGTTATTCTTTTAAAGAAGCTTGTATCCCTTAATCTCATAAAATGCAAGCAAATAATTTTCAAACAGCCATGTTAAAATTTAAACTTTGAAATTGAAACACCAAAAAAATATTTCAGATAATAAAACTATCAGAAAATCGACTCTGCGCTGAAGTTAACACTCAATGGACATGCAGCGACATCTATTGGTAAATAGTTCAACTGTGAGTAAAAACTTGAGAACGTAGTTGAAATGTTGATATAAGAAAATTTTGAAATTAATTCTGGAGAAAAGATTGAACACACAACTAACAATAAAATTATTACTAGCTTAGTAAAATATTTACTACAGGTAGAACTTAAAATCCTGTTGGCTCAAATGATCATAAAAGTAATAAGAGCTCAGAATTTTTAATATATGAGAATTATTGAAAAGTTTATAACGGTTCGTGTTGGGCAAAGCTGAGAGAACTGTTATAAATAAGCACAACATTAATAAAAACTTAACAATTTTATTCTGCATCGAATATATCATCAAATAGGGAGAAAAACATGTGCATAACCTCCCAGTGGAGAGCGCGCGTTTAAGAGAGTACCTACAGCTTGTAGTACCAGTCGTGAACTGGTCAAACTAGTTAGTACCGGTCAGTCTGTGGTACACGGTGGTCTAGTGGTGCCATCTGTTGTGTCCTGTGATCACCACAAGTTCAAGATCGTACTTAACAATGTCTCTCAACACGACTGCAATTTTTTCTTGCTACAATTTAGAGCGAAAAATGAAGCGGATTAGGACCTGTTAATGCCCGAGGACAGAAAAAAAAAAGTTGGGTCTCATTAAAAGAGAGAAAAACTCACGGAAATGAAAATATATATTGACCACATTTTAAAGTAAAAAAAAAAAAGGATGTACTATTATTTTATGCTATATTCCAACAAAATTCTATTTTACAAATACATAAAAATTTAAAATATCCAGCTTTTAGAGTGCTACCAAATTACGATCGAAATAGGTTCTAGGCGACTTTCGTGTCATAATGACGTCAGAAATCGACAGATGGGAATTTAGTATCATTAATTCCTTTCTCTGGCGACTTCTGGCATCATCACGACGTGAAAGTAGCCTGGGAATATCTGGACTGCAAAATGGTAGCACCCTTAAAGATGAAAACTTATCAGTTACCTATACACAATCATTGTTTTAATTTTTGTAAATCTTTCACCAATCTCTAATTGAATTGAATCTCTATCTAATTGAATGGATTAATAGCTCTGGCATTTAATCTTTCCCATCACATTCAACTGCAAAGGTAATTTTTTTTACTTTTGTCAAAAGAAAATGGTCGTTTACCCGGTGCGTTTAAAATTGCTATCATTAACAAAAATTTAAAGATAATTTAAATTTTTGAAAAGCCGCCGAATGATGGCCGAATGATTGGTTAGGGTGCTAACCTTCGGTACCGGAGTTCGTGAGTTCGAATCCCACATTGGCATGGATGTTCGTAGCCGTTCAGAATCGGCTTTAATCTGTAGGTCCTGGTCTCACTAGCCCTCGTGTTGCAAAAAAGTAGATAGTAGCACTCCAAACCAAACCAAACCTCTTTGAAAAGCCTCTTTGGTATCTTATGCTTTTTGTGTAGAAACTTTAACTAATTTCTTGTCATCTTCTTCTAAAAATTTGAAAAACTGTTTCAACGACTCTTTTAAACTCTTGAATCGGTGTCATCTTTACACTTTTCTATTAAGTGTCATGCCTCATTCGAAAACTATTTTTCATACAGTGAAAACACCGTCAAAATCTCAAGGGAAATAGGAAGTAACTAGTCAAAAATCCTGTCCAATCAGAAGATTTTACAATCTTCTAATAGGTTACAGATATCTTGATAAATGCTTTTGAAATTTCCTATTTTAATCTCTCTAGCATTGAATGGATAATGCGATTTCACACAGCAGGGCACATCTCAACTTATGATCATTCTGACTTTAGTTTCAAACAGAAGGGCAGTTTATTTTTTGCCTATTGGCTGTTGTAAACAATGACTGGGAAGGATATTATAGTGGTTCGTGACGTTGTGCAAAATTTGCTGTATTCACCTTCAGGCCAGTTAGTTCTCCGACAGGGTTAAAAAGATTTTACTGGAGGATCAGAAAAACAAAAACCACCTTGAACACAGCACCCCCACCCAAAAAAGTGTACATTAAATGATACTTTTCCTCAATTCCAGTAGAGGTAAACTCTCTTTTGTCTTTCATTCCTTCGTGTGTTAAACGTAAATATTGATGTAAAATATTAGTAAAGGCAGATATATTTTGATAAATAAGACGATTTCACGCAGCAGGGAACATCTCAATTTATGACAATTCTGGCTTTAGTTTCAAACAGAATAGCAGTTTATTGTTGGTCTATTGGCTGTTGTAAACATGAAAATGAATGGGAAGGGCATTATAGTAGATCGTGACGTTACGACAAATTGCTCTATAGAAGAGAAAATGTAAGCAAGTTAAAAATGATTACCTATTTATTAACTTAATGTTGCCAAAACTGCAAATACAAAAATTAGACATGAATATGAAGAAAAAACAGTGAGGTTGTAATCATGGCATTGCTTTGGCAGGTATAAAGAACATATAAAAGTTAATATAGTTTTGACAAATATATCGTACTTTATAAAGTCGTGTTGGTTCGGATGCCAAACTTAACAAACACCTAAGCGTCAAACTAAAGTCATTTCTCTTTCGAGATTTCTATAATTCTCTCATATCTTGCAAGACTTAGACGCCTTTGAGTTTGCTTCTCTTATTTCCCTAGGTACTGTTAGGCTTTCTTTTTGGGTATATAAACATCACCCCCCCCACACCAAAGTCAGCTTCAAAGAGTATAAAATCTTCCTTTCTAACTCTGCTTTACACTTCTCTGAACATGAAACTTTTGGTAAGTTATTTGTTCTTGATTTTAATATCTGGAGCCGCTGTAGCTCAATCGACAAGAGCATCAATCTTTAACTGGAGGATTGTGAGTTAGAACCGACCAAAGTTTGCCGAGTCCATTAATGGCGGTCGAGACAGGTAAAATAGGCTCGGGGTTGCATTGTCCTCAAGTTCCCAAACGATTCCTCTGGAGGTGGCAGGCCAAGCCTGGAAGTCTTCTGCTCGGACCCTGCTTCTAAATTATGAGGACTCACTTGTTTCTTTTTGTTGTCCTAAAGAATAATGTTGGCCGCCTATATGTTGCTTCCAAAATAAAGTGCCAACAAACATCAACGACATTCACAAGCAGCAGAGGCAAGTTCCCAAGCGATTCCTCTGGAGATAGCAGGCCAAGCCTGGAAGTCTTCTACTTGGTCCCTACTTCTAAATTACGAGGACCCACTTTGCTTGTTTTTGTTGTCCTAAGAAATAATGTTAGCCGCCTATATGTTGCTCCTAGAATAAAATACCAACAAGCATCAGCGGCTTAGTAATGACGAGTGCTATAAAAACAAGTGCTCCTGCTTTGGAAATTACAGTAAAGTTGTATTGTATAAAGCTATTTTTCAAGTGTAGTACAAACTACTAATAAATGATATTTGACCTCGATTTCAGCAGAGGCGAGCTCTCTTTTGTTCCTGTTTTGAATGATTATGTTTATATCCAAGTTTGCCCTTAATCGGTACATCAGAAAAGGAACTGTTACATAATGAATTGCACAGTATAGTAGTACAAAGACATTAAAGGATTCAAGGGGGTGATCAGAATAGGGATTTCTAGAAATGAATGAAAATTAATCATCTAGTTTGTCTTAGTTTCAGACAACAGTTAACTGCATACTTTTACCGAATCGGGCTATCACCCAGCATCAGCTGTATCGGTTACGTTGACATAGACAAAAAGACAAATTGCTTCCCCTTGACCATGTACTTTTTAAAAATATACGAGTGTTAGCCAAAAGGTAAGTTTTCTAAGATCTGTAAAAAGAAATAAAACTTACTACCCTGAAAGATTTACTGAAAAAAGGTACAGCAATATTTCAGCTACTTCTCAATTAAATAACCATTCGAATTGTTACATTGCCATACCGTGGGATAAAATTTTGTAGTGGAGTATGCTCAGGAGTAATGTTGGCCACTTATATAGTGTTCCATAATAAAATAACCATTACATATATATACCAATAAATCAAAAATTATTGTCTCTAAAGTTCTTAAAAATTCAGAAATCATTTTAACAATGTTTACATTTATTTTTTCAACAGTGGCTATTTAAGAACTAGCATATTATTTCTAAGAGATTTTTTTTTACTTTTGACAATATATATATATATATATATATATATATATATATATATATATATATATATATTCAAGAAATAATAGCAATGAGCATTTAAATGATTTTATAGTAGTACTTATGTAATTAATGACCCTGTTAGTCTTATCAAACACATAACTGGTTGCTTCAATTTTAATTGCTAATATAATAATTATATACATTTTTTTATCATTATTTATAATGTAAATTGATTTATGCTAAACTTTTCCCCCTCCTTTTATAATATAAAAATAAATATCTTTAAATTTAAATAACAGTTTATTATTTTTTGTAATGCATATATCATTTAAAGGTGTAATCAAATGACACTGTAGCATTTTGTGTACAATTCCTACACACATACACATTATATATATATATATATATATATATATATATATATATATATATATATATATATATATATATATATATATATATATATATATATATACAGAGAGAGAGAGGGGTTATCCAAGAAAAATAATGATTTATGGGTTTTGTGACACTAGAGAATATTGCCTAATATTTATGTAATAATAAAAATATTGGATATTTCTCAAAGGAAAAATATTCTCATACTTTACTCAAATATACTAAACATGATACCTTGCCAAATATAGTTAGTTAATTCCAATTATTCAATTTATTTTTCATAGCATATAATAGTTGAATTTTGTGAAAATATCAACTTTTGATGTCTACAACAAAGACAGGAAAAAATGGAAGTTCTCATTGTGTCATAGGAATTGGCGACTTCAAAATACTTCAAAATCCCCATGTTTTGGAAATTTTCAAAATTCCCTCCCCAAAAAACCCGTTTTTTTCCCGGATTTTTTCCACTGCTCACAACTCTACCTGTAGCATTCATGGTCTACTCTACCACAACCACGGGTCCCAGAGAAGCTCAACAGAACGTCCCCCAAAGATAATATCGCCCTGTGTATGACCTACTGTACGTTGAAGGAGCAACTGTTCGCCTCAAAGACGGCGTATCCTGACACGGCCATCGGTGTAATAAATGACAAATCGTGATTCATCTGACCGGGCAACTCTCTCCCACTCCATGGACCAGTCGCGATGTTCCCGGGTCCAGCGTAGGCGCAGTTAGTGATGACGCTTGGTCAGCAAAGGCCCACGAGTTGCTGCGTAGCCCCATATCCAAGGGTGTCCGCTGAATAGTGATCTGATACTATTCTACTTGGCCCTGTATTGGTTTGTCAGTTGAGCCACTGTCTGGCTCCGATTTTGCTTCACCATGCGACACAGTCTCCGATGACCTTTTTCTTTGATAGCGTGTGGACGTCTAACACCATGTCGTCTACTGCTGGTTTCATCCTCATTCATCCACTTTGCATAAGTACGAACAACTGTAGATCGTGAACAACCCACGTGTTGTGCAGTTTCGGAAATACTTGTTCCGATCATTCGAGTCATTACAATTTGCCCTCTATCAAAATCGCTTAGATCCGCAGCCTTTCCCATCGCACACAGAAGTAAGTGAAAGAATGATTCTTCAGACTCTCCATAAGCAGTTAAATAGCACTTCCACCTGATCACGTGCCTTCTACGTCATCCAGGCGAGTTCATTGCAAAATGTAGGGGTGATCATAATATTTTGGTTGAGTGTGTATATATATATATATATATATATATATATATATATATATATATATACACTCATGTCCATAAATTAAGGATAATTCAGAATCACACAGAAATTGAGCTCTAAAATAAAAATTTCACCTGTAGAATTATCACACACATCTTGAAGAAGAATATGCAAATTGCAGGAAACCACCAGATGGCGCGGATAGTACGTCACAATGACGAGAGTGTATGAAAGGGGTATATAAGGAATGGTAGCAAAGAAGTAAAATTGTTAGAGAGAGTTCAGTGTTGATATTTGTACCTAGCTGACGTCCTTTTTTTGTGCTCCTGTTTTCCTTGTGACTCGTTTTCTTGCGCTCGGTTCCGGCACTCCATGAGTGACGGAAACCTTCCTACTATTGATCGGACTGCCTCACCGATGATGCCCCGGACAACTGCTCCAATTGATATGGATGGATCATCATTTCCACCATTACCAGATAGAAAGATGACATCGCAGGGAAACCTTGCGTCAACCTCCGCGGCTTCGGCCCCACTTCCTGACTCCGACGCCGATATGGATGAAGACATCGTCGACGCTCCTGCCCCGGCCACTTCATATGACTTAATAATCCTGAATTTGATAAACTCTGGAAAGCTAACTGCTGATGCAATAGAAGAGTTCAAGTCCACCAGACCTATTATCGCTCAGCACCTACAAGGTAAGCAGAGTATTGACTTAGAGCATTCTCCTTCTACTTCCTGTTCTGCTAAACCCCATAAAAAGCCTAGAAATGACTTTGTAGTCCCTCCGCTACGTCATACGGCTAAACGACCTATTGCTGTTCTTTCTGAGAAAGTTAATACTCAGAACAAATTTGCATCTCTTAAAGAGAAAACTTTAGCTGGTAATCCAGCTAAATCTAAAAATGACTCTCCTAATCCAACTCCCTCTAAGCCTAAAATTAGACATATCACCATCGTTAAGACAACAAACTACAGGCAATTATTAAATGAAATTGCAGGACCCAATAGCCAGCGCAAATTCCATGCGAGGGTTGGCGGAGAATTTATTCGTCTTGAACCCAATACAGAGGATGATCACCGGGCCATAACTAAATTTCTCATAGATCAAAAAATCGAGGGTTACATCTTACCAATTGGCGTTGTAAGGCCCATTAAAGTCGTGATCCGCGGACTCCCCAGCGATATTCCGGTGGAGGAAATCCAAGAAGAATTAGTCAAGCTAGAGTATCCTGTAATTAAAGTTGCTCAACTTATCAAAAGGAAGACCCAGCTTCCAATGCCGCTATTTCAAGTCCAACTTACTCCCTCAGATATGTAAAAAAAAAATAATGGAACTTGATTCCCTTTTTCACATCCGAATAAGTATTGAACGCTATAGGTCCCCTATTAAAACCCAGCAGTGTCACAACTGCCAATTTTTTCACCACCATAGTGATAACTGCCTTATGAAGTCACGGTGCGTAAAATGTGCAGAATTCCACAACACCAAAGATTGCCCCAAAGGTGCGGGCAAAATAGACTCTCCAACCTGCTGCAATTGCGGCGGCCCTCACCCCGCCAGTTATCAGGGATGCCCTAAGTTCCCGAAGCCGAAGACCGCTGCTACAGCCTTCGTTCAGGCCGCTACTCCAAAGCCAATGACAAGATCTTTTGCGCATGCGCTAAATACGAACGTGACTTCAGCATCAGTTACGACCCCCACTTCAGCTATCCCTCAGGCTCCCATCCAATCAAATTCTAACTCAATCACTAGCTCCTCAAACCAATTAAATGAAATAGCTGACCTCCTAAATGACATCAAAAAACTTATGGGAATCAACGATTTCGAGGAAATTCTCGCCAAACTTAGAAAAATTAAATCTGATATGCTTCACGTGAAAACCTCGGAAGAACGCGTTTTAGTGTTCTTTTCGGGTCTTCTTCAAGATCCTTCCACCGGCCCATAATGGCTTTTAACAGGTTTCTTACAGTCTTCACATGGAATTGCAACGGCATAAAATCTCGGATTCGTGAGTTCAGGGAATTCGTAAACGAGCGCTCTCCTGATATCGTTCTCTTACAAGAAACCCACCTTCGACCAGAGGATAAACTCAACATTAAAAATTACACTACATATAGGAATGATTACCCTAGTCTAAATTTACCCATGAGAGGCACTGCTATCATTATTAAACGTACCATTCCCCATCATGTTGTAATTCTTCCTTCTCTACAGGTTATTAATGCTACTGCTATCAATGTTAAGATCAACAATGGATCCCCCTATACTATAATTTCAACTTATATCCCCCCTTCTTTAAATCCGCAAGTAGTACTTGCCGATCTCTACGCTTTGAATACTATCAATAACGACACTATTATTTTCGGTGATTTAAATGCTCGGCATAGTGACTGGCACTGTACTAGTAATAACTCATATGGACAAATCATTAATAATTTCTCAGATAACTCTGACTTTGATATCATTGCACCTAGTGAACCAACACGTCACACAAATCATAGCAGTAGCATTATTGACTTCGCATTAATCAAAGGTATTCCAAATTCTTTTACTATAGAATCCATTTGTGACCCCTCCTCAGACCATAATCCAGTTTTATTAAAATTTTTTTATCAGCAATAACCCTTATCTTTCTAATCCGAAAAAATTTATTAACTGGAAGCAATTTAAAGAGCATCTTAATTGTAAAACTTTTGCCCTCCCTAATATTAATAACACTAATGATCTAGAATCTTTTATAACTAATGTAACTCAAGATATTAACGATAGTATTGATTTTGCTTCCACTATCATTCCTGACACAGACAAACGCCATTACGACAAACACCTTAAAATTTTAACTAATAATAGGAATCGTGCTAGGAAAGCCTGGCAAAGGAATAAAACTCCTCTTAATAAAAGAATTATGAATAACACACAACAAGACCTCAAATACTACATACAAGATAAAGCTAATCGTGAATGGGATAACTTCTTAGTTTCTCTTGACAATACTGACAATTCCGTCTGGAAAGCTGCTCGACGCTTCAGAAATTCGTTCACTCCAATTCCGCCGCTTAAGGATCCTACTACTAGTAATATTATCTACACGGCTGAGGAAAAATGTAATGTAATTGGCAGCACACTGGCTCAGAATTTTACCCCAAATCCAGGTTCTGACGTAAGCACGACCA
>CM063509.1:54979831-55029831 GCA_032207245.1 Pardosa pseudoannulata
TTTTGTTCCTGTTTTGAATGATCATGTTTATATCCAAGTTTGCCCCTAATCAGTACATCAGAAAAGGAACTGTTACATAATGAATTGCACAGTACAGTAGTACAAAGACATTAAAGGATTCAAGGGGGTGATCAGAATAGGTATTTCTAGAAATGAATGAAAATTAATCATCTAGTTTGTCTTAGTTTCAGACAACAGTTAACTGCATACTTTTACCGAATCGGGCTATCACCCAGCATCAGCTGTATCGGTTACGTTGACATAGACAAAAAGATAAATTGCTTCCCCTTGATCATGTACTTTTTAAAAATATACAAGTGTTAGCCAAAAAGTAAGTTTTCCAAGTTCCGTAAAAGGAAATAAAACTACCCGGAAAGATTTACTGAAAAAAGGTACAGTAATATTTCAGCTGCTTCTCAATTAAATAACCATTCGAATTGTTACATTGCCATACCGTGGGATAAAATTTTGTAGTGGAGTATGCTCAGGAGTAATGTTGGCCACTTATATAGTGTTCCATAATAAAATAACCATTACATATATATACCAATAAATCAAAAATTATTGTCTCTAAAGTTCTTAAAAATTCAGAAATCATTTTAACAATGTTTACATTTATTTTTTCAACAGTGGCTATTTAAGAACTAGCATATTATTTCTAAGAGATTTTTTTTTTACTTTTGACAATATATATATATATATATATATATATATATATATATATATATATATATATATATATATTCAAGAAATAATAGCAATGAGCATTTAAATGATTTTATAGTAGTACTTATGTAATTAATTACCCTGTTAGTCTAATCAAACACATAACTGGTTGCTTCAATTTTAATTGCTAATATAATAATTATATGCATTATTTTGGATTATTATTAATTATGTAAATTGTTTTAGGCTGAACTTTCCCCCTCCTTTTATAATATAAAAAATAAATATCTTTAAATTTAGAATAACAGTTTATTATGTTTTGTAATGCATATATCATTTAAAGGTGTAATCAAATGACACTGTAGAATTTTGTGTACAATTCCTACACACATACACATTATATATTATATATATATATATATATATATATATATATATATATATATACATACTCTGTATATATATATATACACACACACAGAGAGAGATAGAGAGGTTATCCAAGAAAAATAATGATTTATGGGTTTTGTGACACTACAGAATATTGCCTAATATTTATGTAATAATAAAAATATTGGGATATTTCTCAAAGGAGAAATATACTCATACTTTACTCAAATATACTAAACATGATACCTTGCCTATTATAGTTAGTTAATCCCAATTATTAAATATTTTTCATAGCATATAATAGTTAAATTTTGTGAAAATATCAACTTTTGATGTCTACAACAAAGACAGAAAAAATGGCTCTTCTCATTGTGTAATAGGAATTGGCGACTTCAAAATACTTCAAAATTCCCATGTTTTGGAAATTTTCAAAATTCCCTCCCCAAAAAACCCGTTTTTTTCCCGGATTTTTTCCACTGCTCACAACTCTACCTGTAGCATTCATGGTCTACTCTACCACAACCACGGGTCCCAGAGAAGCTCAACAGAACGTCCCCCAAAGATAATATCGCCCTGTGTATGACCTACTGTACGTTGAAGGAGCAACTGTTCGCCTCAAAGACGGCGTATCCTGACACGGCCATCGGCGTAATAAATGACAAACCGTGATTCATCTGACCAGGCAACTCTCTCCCACTCCATGGACCAGTCGCGATGTTCCCGGGTCCAGCGTAGGCGCAGTTAGTGATGACGCTTGGTCAGCAAAGGCCCACGAGTGGCTGCGTAGCCCCATATCCAAGGGTGTCCGCTGAATAGTGATCTGATACTATTCTACTTGGCCCTGTATTGGTTTGTCAGTTGAGCCACTGTCTGGCTCCGATTTTGCTTCACCATGCGACACAGTCTCCGATGACCTTTTTCTTTGATAGCGTGTGGACGTCTAACACCATGTCGTCTACTGCTGGTTTCATCCTCATTCATCCACTTTGCATAAGTACGAACAACTGTAGATCGTGAACAACCCACGTGTTGTGCAGTTTCGGAAATACTTGTTCCGATCATTCGAGTCATTACAATTTGCCCTCTATCAAAATCGCTTAGATCCGCAGCCTTTCCCATCGCACACAGAAGTAAGTGAAAGAATGATTCTTCAGACTCTCCATAAGCAGTTAAATAGCACTTCCACCTGATCACGTGCCTTCTACGTCATCCAAGCGAGTTCATTGCAAAATGTAGGGGTGATCATAATATTTTGGTTGAGTGTGTGTATATATATATATATATATATATATATATATATATATATATATATATATATATACACTCATGTCCATAAATTAAGGATAATTCAGAATCACACAGAAATTGAGCTCTAAAATAAAAATTTCACCTGTAGAATTATCACACACATCTTGAAGAAGAATATGCAAATTGCAGGAAACCACCAGATGGCGCGGATAGTACGTCACAATGACGAGAGTGTATGAAAGGGGTATATAAGGAATGGTAGCAAAGAAGTAAAATTGTTAGAGAGAGTTCAGTGTTGATATTTGTACCTAGCTGACGTCCTTTTTTTGTGCTCCTGTTTTCCTGTGACTCGTTTTCTTGCGCTCGGTTCCGGCACTCCATGAGTGACGGAAACCTTCCTACTATTGATCGGACTGCCTCACCGATGATGCCCCGGACAACTGCTCCAATTGATATGGATGGATCATCATTTCCACCATTACCAGATAGAAAGATGACATCGCAGGGAAACCTTGCGTCAACCTCCGCGGCTTCGGCCCCACTTCCTGACTCCGACGCCGATATGGATGAAGACATCGTCGACGCTCCTGCCCCGGCCACTTCATATGACTTAATAATCCTGAATTTGATAAACTCTGGAAAGCTAACTGCTGATGCAATAGAAGAGTTCAAGTCCACCAGACCTATTATCGCTCAGCACCTACAAGGTAAGCAGAGTATTGACTTAGAGCATTCTCCTTCTACTTCCTGTTCTGCTAAACCCCATAAAAAGCCTAGAAATGACTTTGTAGTCCCTCCGCTACGTCATACGGCTAAACGACCTATTGCTGTTCTTTCTGAGAAAGTTAATACTCAGAACAAATTTGCATCTCTTAAAGAGAAAACTTTAGCTGGTAATCCAGCTAAATCTAAAAATGACTCTCCTAATCCAACTCCCTCTAAGCCTAAAATTAGACATATCACCATCGTTAAGACAACAAACTACAGGCAATTATTAAATGAAATTGCAGGACCCAATAGCCAGCGCAAATTCCATGCGAGGGTTGGCGGAGAATTTATTCGTCTTGAACCCAATACAGAGGATGATCACCGGGCCATAACTAAATTTCTCATAGATCAAAAAATCGAGGGTTACATCTTACCAATTGGCGTTGTAAGGCCCATTAAAGTCGTGATCCGCGGACTCCCCAGCGATATTCCGGTGGAGGAAATCCAAGAAGAATTAGTCAAGCTAGAGTATCCTGTAATTAAAGTTGCTCAACTTATCAAAAGGAAGACCCAGCTTCCAATGCCGCTATTTCAAGTCCAACTTACTCCCTCAGATATGTCAAAAAAATAATGGAACTTGATTCCCTTTTTCACATCCGAATAAGTATTGAACGCTATAGGTCCCCTATTAAAACCCAGCAGTGTCACAACTGCCAATTTTTTCACCACCATAGTGATAACTGCCTTATGAAGTCACGGTGCGTAAAATGTGCAGAATTCCACAACACCAAAGATTGCCCCAAAGGTGCGGGCAAAATAGACTCTCCAACCTGCTGCAATTGCGGCGGCCCTCACCCCGCCAGTTATCAGGGATGCCCTAAGTTCCCGAAGCCGAAGACCGCTGCTACAGCCTTCGTTCAGGCCGCTACTCCAAAGCCAATGACAAGATCTTTTGCGCATGCGCTAAATACGAACGTGACTTCAGCATCAGTTACGACCCCCACTTCAGCTATCCCTCAGGCTCCCATCCAATCAAATTCTAACTCAATCACTAGCTCCTCAAACCAATTAAATGAAATAGCTGACCTCCTAAATGACATCAAAAAACTTATGGGAATCAACGATTTCGAGGAAATTCTCGCCAAACTTAGAAAAATTAAATCTGATATGCTTCACGTGAAAACCTCGGAAGAACGCGTTTTAGTGTTCTTTTCGGGTCTTCTTCAAGATCCTTCCACCGGCCCATAATGGCTTTTAACAGGTTTCTTACAGTCTTCACATGGAATTGCAACGGCATAAAATCTCGGATTCGTGAGTTCAGGGAATTCGTAAACGAGCGCTCTCCTGATATCGTTCTCTTACAAGAAACCCACCTTCGACCAGAGGATAAACTCAACATTAAAAATTACACTACATATAGGAATGATTACCCTAGTCTAAATTTACCCATGAGAGGCACTGCTATCATTATTAAACGCACCATTCCCCATCATGTTGTAATTCTTCCTTCTCTACAGGTTATTAATGCTACTGCTATCAATGTTAAGATCAACAATGGATCCCCCTATACTATAATTTCAACTTATATCCCCCCTTCTTTAAATCCGCAAGTAGTACTTGCCGATCTCTACGCTTTGAATACTATCAATAACGACACTATTATTTTCGGTGATTTAAATGCTCGGCATAGTGACTGGCACTGTACTAGTAATAACTCATATGGACAAATCATTAATAATTTCTCAGATAACTCTGACTTTGATATCATTGCACCTAGTGAACCAACACGTCACACAAATCATAGCAGTAGCATTATTGACTTCGCATTAATCAAAGGTATTCCAAATTCTTTTACTATAGAATCCATTTGTGACCTCTCCTCAGATCATAATCCAGTTTTATTAAAAATTTTTTATCAGCAATAACCCTTATCTTTCTAATCCGAAAAAATTTATTAACTGGAAGCAATTTAAAGAGCATCTTAATTGTAAAACTTTTGCCCTCCCTAATATTAATAACACTAATGATCTAGAATCTTTTATAACTAATGTAACTCAAGATATTAACGATAGTATTGATTTTGCTTCCACTATCATTCCTGACACAGACAAACGCCATTACGACAAACACCTTAAAATTTTAACTAATAATAGGAATCGTGCTAGAAAAGCCTGGCAAAGGAATAAAACTCCTTTTAATAAAATAATTATGAATAACACACAACAAGACCTCAAATACTACATACAAGATAAAGCTAATCGTGAATGGGATAACTTCTTAGTTTCTCTTGACAATACTGACAATTCCGTCTGGAAAGCTGCTCGACGCTTCAGAAATTCGTTCACTCCAATTCCGCCGCTTAAGGATCCTACTACTAGTAATATTATCTACACGGCTGAGGAAAAATGTAATGTAATTGGCAGCACACTGGCTCAGAATTTTACCCCAAATCCAGGTTCTGACGTAAGCACGACCAACGATGTTCTCAACAGTATTTCAACTATTCAAAATTTCAATTCTTTCAACACTAATGTCAATATTGATTCGGCTCTTCTTATTAAAATCATTAAAAATCTTCCAAATCGTAAGTCCCCTGGAGAAGACAAAATCACTAATACTGCTCTCAAGCATCTCCCCATCCAGTATATTTATTATATTTTTACAATTATTGATCACATCTTTTATTTTTGTCATTTTCCTTCTAATTGGAAAAATTCAATTATTGTCCCTATTCCAAAACCTAACAAGGACCACTCTTCTCCAGATAATTATCGTCCAATAAGTCTTTTAAATACTCTCAGCAAAATTACTGAGAAATTTATTCTTCTTGAAGTCAATAGTCATTCCTTATCAATTTGGCTTTCGCAAAAACCTTTCGGCTCCTCATCAGGTCTATCGCATTGCTGAAATTCTCGCCAAAAATAAATTAAATAAATTCTCTACTGCGGCCATTTTTCTCGATGTTGCTCGTGCTTTCGACAAGATCTGGATACACGCCCTCATCCACAAATTAATTCGTTATAACTTCTCTACTCATCTCGTTAAACTTATTTTTTCTTACTTAAGCGGTCGAACTTTTCAAGTCAAAATTTACCAGTCTCTATCTTCAAAATTTCCTATTTACAGTGGCGTTCCACAGGGATCCCTTCTCGGCCCAACATTATTTAATATCTACATCAATGACATCCCTGTGCATCCTTCGACCGAACTTGCAATTTATGCAGATGACACTGCTATTTTTTCGTCAAATAAAAATATTAGGTTTGCTGTGCATGCCATTAATAAGCACTTAGTCAAAATTATTGAGTGGCTCGACAGGTGGAAAATTAGGATTAATACATCTAAATGCGAAGCAGCAATGTTTACAGCCAAACAGAGAACGTCTTACGTTAACCACAACATATACATCAATAACACTCGTATTCCCTGGTCGGATACTGTTAATTACTTAGGTGTCACTTTAGATAAAAATTTAACCTGGAAACAACATTTTCTTTCGGTCAAAACTAAATATCGGAACGCTAAGCGAGCTCTTTACCCACTAATTTCTCGCCATAGCAAAATGAATACTAAAATAAAGCTGCTCGTTTACACTTCCTTTTTGCGTCCCATTATTACCTATGCAGCACCAGTGTGGTCCTATGCAGCAGATTCTAACATTAAAATTCTTACTGTTCTTCAAAATTTAATTCTCAGAGAAATCGCTAATGCTCCCCGGTACTTTAGAAATAGTGCCATTCATGAAGAATTAAAAATTCTTCCTATTCCAAATTTTATCTATAATCTCTCCACTAACTTTCATAAAAATCTAAACAATGAATTAATTAATAATCTAGTCAATTATGACCCCGCTGATGCTTGCAATAGAAGAAGGCCTTTGGCCATTCTTGCCAAAGATCTTTAAATTTTTTGTCTGTTTTGTCTAAAAAAAAAAAAAAATCTTTTAAAATGTAAGAAAAAAGCTTTAAAACTTTAAAATGGCCATACATCATCATTTAGTAATTTTTATTTATTTATTTATTTATTTATTTATTTATTTTTACCAGCTTTGCTTTTTATCTCATCCTTCTATTTTCGCTTTTATTGGCTCTCCTCACTTTGGTGAGGGCGGAGCGTAGTTTTCAAATTAGTTATTTTCAATACTGTTCTGATGTCCCTGGCAAAAAAAAAAAAAAAAAAAAAAAAAAAAAAAAAAAATTTCTTATTTCTAAACTCTCTATTCTTTAGTTACTGTGTTATGAACTCACGAATCCACCATTCTATCCTTATCTTTCATCTTTTATTTGTTTATGCTCTGCTCGTTGTCAATTTCTCTGCTTACTGTAAGGAATCTCTGGATTTGAGGGCTTGGCCCAGGTAATCCAGTTGACCCATCATCTTGAAGATCTTGAAGTAAAATTGTTCACAAGCGCTTTAAAAGCCTTTCAGTGCAATAACCGCATAGTTATGGCACAAAGGAAGCATTTGGATGATTTTTTACGTGGTAGAATTATCGGACGACTGGAATGTGGACGTACCCAGCTGGAAGTATCCGAGGAACTTGGAATCGCCCAGAGTGTCATCTCCAGGCTTTGGCAACGATTCAAACATGATGGTAATGTGAGTAGATGTTACAGCACAGGTCGCCCCCGAGTTACTACGCCGAATGATGACCAGTATTTGGCAGTTACTGCCAAAAGAAACAGACGGAGCACAGCATCAGACCTGTCTCGTCAGCTCTCTTCAGCTACCGGTACGACAGTTTCAAGGCAGACCGTGTACAGACGCTTAGGGAACATTGGTCTATATGCTCGTAGGCCTGTCAGATGTGTTCCCCTTACCGCAACTCACTGTCGCCTGCGATTATGCTGGGCTAGAGAGCATGCATTGTGGACACCGCAACAGTGGTCTTGTGTGATGTTTTCCGACGAGTCCAGGTTCAGTTTACATTCTGATTCTCGCCGGACTTTCATATGGAGAGCGCCAGGTACCCGTTACCACCAAGAGAACACCATTGAACGACACCGTTACGGTGGTGCAGGATGGCTCGTTTGGGGAGGAATTATTCTTGGTTCCAGAACTGACCTGCATGTTCAGAGTGTAACGATGACAGGCCACATCTATCGGGATGTCATTCTGGAACAACATGTACGTTTGTTTCGGGGCGCCATGGGCCCTGAATTTCTGTATATGGATGACAACGCCCGACCTTACCGTGCAAACATTGTAGACGAATGCCTTCAATCGGAGGAATCACCCGTATGGATTGGCCAGCATACTCACCGGACTTGAATCCAATAGAGCATGTGTGGGACATGCTTGGCCGACGAATTGCAGCCCGTCAACCCCCTCCCAACAGTCTATCGGAACTTTGGAGGGCATTGCTTGATGAGTGGTGTAATTTTCCCCAAGATCAGATTGATAATCTGATACTCAGCATGCGTAGGCGTTGTAACGCTTGTATTGCATCGTCCGGGAGACATACTCCGTATTAACCATCATACTAACCATGTTATACTGTTTTCTGTAAATAGGTTCTTTTTTGAAATTTGCTCCAGGGAGTAAAAATCGCAATTTTTATTAATTATGTCAAACATATAGCATCTTTTTTGCTCTTTACCTTTTGTTTAATAAATAGACTTTACAAATAAGTCAAATTTGTTTTGCTTTTGTCTCTTTCATTGCCTGAACTTCATTATCCTTAATTTATGGACATGAATTGTATATATATATATATATATATATAATAAAAATTAATATAAAAATATATATATATATATATATATATATATATATATATGCTCGAGGTAATGACGAGGAGAATGCCAAATGGTAATATGCCTGGTCCATAGGAGAAAAAAGAACTCTAACACTTTCAATAAGACCTTTACATTCAAGAAAGGTAAACAATTTGAAAAAGTCTCAGCAATAAAATATATATAAAAATCTTTCTCTAAATACAAAACTAAGTGTATACATGTAGGTATATTTGCTCTTTATATAAACCCTCACATTATGTCATAAGTCATCAAATTTTGGACAATATTTGATATCCCTAAAGAGTCTTGCTACTAACATTAAATTCTCTTCTGTACTCTATATAACATAAAACCTCAATATAATAAATATTAACACTGCTAATCACCAATAGATGGCACTACATGAGCTCTTCAAAAACTCCATATATCTCTGAAATCCATAATCCTATATTTTAACCTTTAAATATACTTATAAAACCTTTAAATTGATATAAATTATTAAAAGTGAAACAAATGGTTTAAAAGTTATACATTTTTGAAGATATTTTTTTACTAGATTAATCTAATTTAATTTATCTTATGAAAACACAATTTATTTTCCTTTTCTGCATATTTATTAACCACTTAATACTTTTGATGCCCTCTGTCTTTTCAGAAGTGTAGTTCAACATCTGATTTGAAACTTTTGATCAAGTGATTCAATTTATTTATTTTTAAATATATTGATAAGATTCTTATTGACAGAATTTACAGATGTTAAAGATTTTTTCATTTATCTACAATTTAGTTAATCTGAATTCAACAATTTTTCAAGCTTTTAAGTAAGTCTTAGATTGTCCTACAACTGATTAGTTTCAAGAAAATTCAATAAATGAATAAAAATTTATAAACTTTCAAAAAATTTTCCAATGAACTCCATTATATATGTAAGCTGTTAGTTATTATTCTTTTACTATCCATAATTTAACATTAGCACTAACATTTTTGGGCCTACTGAAGAACTGGGTTCCCCTTGACAAATTGAAAAAATATTGGCGATATTTACTAAAACACAAAGGTAATCCATCGATAGTATTTCTTGCTTTTTCTGGTTACTTTAATTAATGCACAGTGTGCCATCATAATAGAATTATATACTCTTACTTAAAAAAGAACACGACTTGAAAATCGGACATATATTTATGGGCAATTAATCCCTTAACAGTTTACAACAGCAACAGCTCCAAATTATTAAAAATCAGCCACAGTGAACCATTAATGGTTTGTTATTTCTAAATTTTTAAGTATTTCGCACTTTTAATATGTAAGAAAAGAGTGACAGAAAAAGAGTAGGATACAAAATAACATATAAGTTATAATATAGATACAGATCCTTTGTACACAGTGAGATCAGGAGAAAAAGTTAGGCGACCATACTCAAAACATTATCGCCAAGTTGGCGGGGGAACCCTATTCTTCTGTCAACCCAAATTTTTATTTACTCGTACTGGATTTATTTTTAATTGCCCTTTTAGTTTAAGTATTTTTTATGTTACATTATCCAATTTTTAATATTTTTCAATTCTTCATATTTTAAGATTATTTTTTAAAAAATATCTACTAATTCTTAAATAGATATCCTATTTAAGAAACATCCTCTGTTGCATACATCTATGGTTTTAATATTTGTTTTTTAAATATTATCATTTGTCATTAGTTTTATTTTAATTTTTCTTTTGTGGTGTGGCAACTTTTGAGAAGAAAAAAATAAAACAATTTGTTGTATCACGAACTACTATAATGCCCTTTCCATTCATTTTCATGTTTACAACAGCCAATAGATAAACAATAAACTGCCCTTCTGTTTGAAACTAAAGCCAGAATTACCATAAGCTGAGGTGTGCCCTGCTGCATGAAATCGCCTTATAGCAAGTTCTTTCTGATTTGATTAGATTTTTGCAAAATAATGGAAAAGCATATATATGAAATTAATAAAACCAATCCTATAGTTCTTCTTGTCATATTTCCATGAAACTGTCTATACAATGCCATATTTGAGTAAGGAAACAAAATTGGGCATCACCAAGTAGGCGGTTTAATTGGAAATGGCAAGAGGATAGATAGATTTAATAAGTTCCATTTTGAAGATTGTATGTATAAATATATTTATTTTGAATATTTTAATGATTAATTTAAGATACCTGATTGGTAATTTACAGAACAAAGTTTTATAAGTTTTGAATAAGAACAAAATCTTCCTATATTACATGTTTATAATATTATGACTACTTAAAAATTAGGGTTGCCCTTGTCAAATATT
The DNA here is from genome assembly GCA_032207245.1 of Pardosa pseudoannulata. Taxonomy (NCBI): domain Eukaryota; kingdom Metazoa; phylum Arthropoda; class Arachnida; order Araneae; family Lycosidae; genus Pardosa; species Pardosa pseudoannulata. Next base: position 54,990,881 of record CM063509.1, read on the forward strand.
GGTGATATTTACTAAAACACAAAGGTAATCCTTCCAAACATTGTTTTTCTTGCTTTTTCTGGTTACTTTAATTAATGCCCACTGTACCATCATAATAGAATTACATACTTTAACTTAATTAAACAAAACGACTTGGAAACATGAAATTTATATTTATGGGCAATTAGTTAGTCCCTTAACAATTTACAAAGACAACAGTTCCAAATTATAAAAAATCAGCCGTAGTGAACCATTAATGATTGTTATACCTAAAATTTTAAACATTGCGCGCTTTTAATATATAAGAAAAGAGTTACACAAGGAGAGTTGGATGTAAATATCATATAAATTATAATATAGATACAGATTGTTTGGACACAGTGAGATCAGGAGAAAATGTTAGGCGACCATACTTAAACCATTATCGCCAAGTTGGCAGGGGAACCCAATTCTTAATTCAACCCGAATATTTTAATGCCACATTTTCAATATCATCTATACCTAATTTTTTATTTTAATTATATCATTCCAATTGAACTTTAAGATCTTTCCTTTTAAACAGTTTAATTTGTTTTGTTATGATTATTAATTCATTATTAAATAAGTACAATTAAAATCTTTTTTCCCAATGCAGACAGATATCTTTATATCAAATATGATTGCAAAGTTGTTACTCATTTACTATCATATGAGAAATACATGTTTCTTAAAGAATGATATGGATGTGAGTAACATTATCCTTGTTGGGCACCTTATAATTTAAAAGCAGGGAACCAAGTAAAAGGTCATCAGGCATGGCTGGCCATTTCCACAGGTAACATTTGAACTTGGAGAATATTGGGACCATGAATCTATTTTACATGCCCCAGCTGCCTTTAATGAACACGCTGGACTTTAGTCCTGCATAAGTTTTGAATTCACAACCCTTTGTCTATAATAATGATGCTACTGCAACTCACTATTATGCCTTTAATGAACAGGCTACACTTTAGTCCTGAATAAGTTTTGAATTCTCAACCCTTTGGCTATAAGAATGATGCTATTGATAAATGAGCTACTGCAACTCACTATTATGCCTTTAATGAACATGCTAGACTTTAGTCCTGCGTGAGTTTTGAATCAACAACCCTTTGGCTATAAGATTGACGCTTTTGATAAATGAGCTACTGCAACTCACTATTATGCCTTTAATGAACATGCTAGACATTAGTCCTGCATGAGTTTTGAATTCACAACCCTTTGGCTATAAAATTAACGCTTTTGATAAATGAGCTACTGCAACTCACTATTATGCCTTTAATGAACATGCTAGACTTTAGTCCTGCATGAGTTTTGAATTCACAACCCTTTGGCTATAAGATTGACGCTTTTGATAAATGAGCTACTGCAACTCACTATTAAAATCCAAGTATTATTAAAATCTAAATATTATTAATATTAATTCATATCTATCAGCCTTTATTTAATCTCACTGCCTCAAAAATGTATAAGAGTTTTTACTCAAGAGAAGTAGACACGAGGCAACCCATTTTACCAAGCCTCATCTTTGTAAAGCCATAATTAAAGAAGATATTAATTAAAAACCTTCCAAATATTAATCCTATTTGTTGAAATGTTTTTTATCTTCACAAACAATTCATGTTCACAGAAAAAGATGGAAGAAAACCATGTTATTACATCACATCTAAATTACTTCAGAATACCAAACAAGAGTTTTAATTTTTCTAGCAGATTTTAGACCCAGTCTTCTATTGTCAGTTATAGATAATCAGCAATTATAACTGTATAAAGCAAATTTCCAATTATCTTTAAATAATTTTGGTACGATTGAGGCTTAAAGGAAAATTAATCTGTATAGGTTTTAGCATTAACTAATACTTCAAAATTTTTATTCATGACCACAAATCATCTAGCAAGAACCATGATCCCTAGATCATGGCTCATTGTGAATAGAGCTAAAATAATTATCATAAAACACTAATTCAGCCCACTGTGAATAAACATATCTAAAACAGTTTGTGTGTTCAAATCCCAGTGGCATGGATGTTCGTAGCCATTTGGAATCAGCTTTAAGCTGTAGGTCCCAGTCTCATTAGCCTTGTATTGCAAAAAGTAGACCGTAGCATTCCAAACAAAACAAAAATAATCCAAAAGAGACTAATAATTTTTGAAAGAAAAATACTATTTGGTGCTGTCCAAAAAAATAATGTCTCGTGAATTCCTTACAATCATGAAATTTATAATCAATATAAACAGCCAGACCTTGTTCAAGTTATCAAACCAAAGTTAATAAGATACCTTGGATACATATTTAGATCAGAAGATAACAATCCCAGTAAGCTATTAATTCTCAGCAATCCTGTAAGCCCTAAAAAGTGAAAGAGACCTTTTCTCAGATGGTTTGTTGATGTTGAGAGACTTAAAAACATTAAAGTTTATTAACTGGAAATACATAGCATATGTTAGATTTCAATAGGAAAAACTCGTTGGGATGGGTCTTGCTTATTCTAGACCAAGGATGGACAAACTTTTTTGGCCGCGGGCCAAAACTCGAAAGAAAATAAGTTTGGCGGGCCAAGATAAATTTTTCTAAAATCTTAAAAACAATATACAAGTACCTAACTGTTTATATACGTTAATGAGATGAATGAAACTGCAATTTCATTTTTAAAAGTTCCTTATACTGAGGTTTGAAGTGAGATGTACTGATTTTAAGGAACGATGCTAAATGCTCATTTGTCAGTCTACTTCTGAAATTATTCTTTCTAAGGTTCAAAGTTGAAAACACTTGTTCACATATAAGAAGCAAATATACCGCTGATCTTTTGGGCATGAAATAATAAATTTGGGATATGATATTTAAGCAAAGAAGAAAAGGAGATGGATATATAACGTATAAATATATATTTCTTTTAATATGCCTTGGACCAGCAACTTAAAATTCTATCCGCGGGCCAGATAAAACCTTCCGGCAGGCCATAGTTTGCCCATCCCTGTTATAGACTGTGATGCTATGAAAAAGAATCATAAACATTAAAAAGGGAACAATTGGATAAACATTTACTTTAAAGTTTTCATTGCTCATCTTGTCGAAGAAATAAAAATGTTAGAGAAACTAAGCATTAAAATAATTTGCATTATGTTAATAAATGGTAGCTGAACATTTATTTTTTCAAAGTTTGAGACAATATATTTACAAAGTTCTTTTTTCGCCTTAGTTTCTGCATTTAACACACATTCTTGGAAAAATTGCATGATTAAAGTAATTTTAAACCATTCCAAAAATTCTTATTTCTTCAACTGATTGATGGCTAATTTAAGCTTACATTTTCAATAAAAGAAAACTTGCTTTCCTTGAAATCTTGTCTTTTGACTTTTTACTTCAAATAAAAATTATACCACTGTAAATTTGAATAATATTTTAAGTAAATACTGTTAAAACATATTAAAAAAAAAGTTCAGCCATACAATTTTTCTAAAAATGTTTCTTAAATGTACAAATTAAACATAAAATTACATCTGTAAATCTATTAATGTTAAAAAAGAAATAATGGAAGCCCTAAAAAATGAAAGAGACCTTTTCTCAGATGGTGTGCTGATGAGAGGCTTAAAAACATTAAAGGTTATTAACTGGAAATATATAGCATCTGATAGATTTCAACAGGAAAAACACATTGGGATGGGTTTTGCTTATTCTAGGCTGTAATGCTATGAAGAAGAATCATAAACCTTTAAAAGAGAGAACAATTGGATAAAGATTTACTTTAAAGTTTTCATTGCTCATCTTGTCGAAAAAATAAAAACCTTAGAGAAACTAAGCATTAAAATAATTTGCATTATGTTAATAAGTGCTGAACATTTATTTTTTCAAAGTTTGAGACAATAATATATTTACAAAGTTCTTTTTTTTGCCTGAGTTTCTGCATTTAACAAACATTCTTGGAAAAATTGCAAGATTAAAGTAATTTTAAATCATTCCAAAAATTCTTATTTCTTTAACTGATTGATGGCTAATTTAAGCTTACATTTTCAATAAAAGAAAACTTGCTTTCCTTGAAATCTTGTGTTTCGACTTCAAATAAAAATTACACCACTGTAAATTTGAATAATATTATAAGTAAATACTGCTAAAACATATAAAAAAAAAAGTTCAGCCATAGAATTTTTCTAAAAATGTTTCTTAAATGTACAAATTAAACATAAAATTACATATGTAAATCTATTAATGTTAAAAAAGAAACAATGACAGATATTTTACTAAGATACAAATACCCAGGAAATAATTATTAGCATTATGATAATAATTTCATTTGGACAGTTTGCATTGTTTGTTCACACATGAATATAACTCAATGATTTAGTTTCTTAAATGTTCACATTCAGAAAGTCCAATAACTCTTGAATATCTTTGTTATATATATAGTATTATATATGTAGCATGTATTAAAAAAAATTGCTTAGCAAAGGGCTATTGAAACTAAGTAGAGTCAATGCCCTTCTGATTAATAGAAATTTTAAAGGTTTAATGTATTCAAATTTGGTTGTTATATATAGCATATCTCTGATATCACACTAACTGAACAGGATCAATTTATGAAAAAATTACCATTAAATTTTTATTACAACAAAATATTAAGTAAACCTAATGATTAAAATAACTTATATAAAGGGTATTAAAAAACATTTTTTTTAAATAACAAAGATAACAAATTGAAAACTTTTAATAAACATATTTCTATCAAATAAATGCTTAAAATGAATGTCTAGTTATAAAAATACAAGAATTAAGAAAGAAAAAAAAATTATAGCAAAACAAGATAATGTTTTACATCATTTTACATACTAAACTTGCAAATGCTTTTATTACCTCAAAGATAAACTTATTTTGAATTTTAGTTTATGATGACAGCATTTAATTATCTACAAATTAGGGTTGGTTATTTTACCGGCAAAATAGTATTTCTGTCAGGCAAAAACTGCAAAAAAACCTGGTAAAAACCATCAAAAATGGCAAAATCTAGAACAATTGGCTGGATTTTAAAAATGTACAAAATAATTAATAATAAATAATTTTGTACATAATACAATTGAGACAAATCAGAATATTAATTAGGTATTTCATTAGTATTAATTTGACAATTTAAACTAATTTTCATTGATGTTAGCAATGCAAATACAATATTCTATTTTTGTAAATAAATTTATATGATGGAGGCATGGGATAAAAAATGTTTTCTTTGTTTATCAATTTAATATAGTAATATTGTCTTTAATTGTAATGAGTATATATACAAGATATAGATATTATATAAGTACTAAAATCATTTAAACCTACAGTTTGTAGGGGAAATAAGCTAATAATTACATTAAAAACAACATTGCACATAAAAACTTGCAAAATCAATCTTTTTTTTTTTGTTTTGTATCTCTAGGTAGTATAACTTTAGATTTAGATTACTGTTTCAATAACACATTGAATATTCTATATAAAAAACACATATTTTTAGATTAGAGTTAAAATTAGTAAAAGTTAAAATAGTTACATCCCAGTAAATAAAACATATCCATACATATCCAGTGGCAAAAATGTAATTTTGCCAGGACAGTTTTTTCCACCTTTGGCAAAAACATGCCAACCCTACTACAAATGCATCTAATTGAATTTTTGCATTAATGAAAAAATTAAATTACAACAAAAAATTTCATATTTTAACTTTTGGAAAAATTGATGTAAAAAAAACAATGGGGGGAAATTGTATTTCATTGTATCAGCATTTAATATACATTCACTTGAAAAAGTCATTTTTCTTAACAATACTTTTCCTTTGAATTCTGTCAAAACAAAATTATAATATCACCCTTTTAAAGGCAATTTATTTTATTGATATCAAATCATATTAAAAAATATACATGGAAGGACTGTACTTTCACACTTCAAGTTTTTTGTATTTCATATTTGGCATGTGACACATTTATTAAAACTTTTAATATTGTTTCATGAATCAGTTACAAAATAAATGGTAATTTATGGGTTACTAAATAGTTCCACAAGGAAATAAGAAACAAATTAATAACTTGCTAGCACATTAAAAAAATGGTAAATTTCATCAGCATCATAAACAGCAACTTCTGTATTGCAAATCGAACATCGAACAGGGTTATATACATCATTATTAGGTGCAACTCCATCTTCTACTTGTTTTTTCGTTCGTTTCTTCTTTGCCGGATATTTTAAAGTTTCATTCATTATTACAGTACAATTGCTGACAAACATAGCCCTATACTGACTTTTATAAACGTCATGTCTCTGACAATCTAAACATAAAAGAGACAAACAAGCAGGACAGTTCAGAACTGCATCACTATTAGGAAGGGGTTTTAAATTCGATTTTTTATTTCCTTTTTTGTCAGAAGGAAATATATATGACCGACGCTTAGCAGCAACCCATCTCTCATCATCATCGTCCATATCTGGATCATAAAATAACTCATCATTTGACTTAGTTTCCTTTGAAGTTGCAGTTTGCGACGTACTTGCTTCAGATTCGACATCATCATTCTCTTTTGATGAACCAAGTTTTTTTAAATGTGCCGTCATTACTTTGTCGACTTCAGTTTCAAAATCATCTTCAACTTCTTGAAGTCCACATTCTCGCTTAATAAAGCTTTGTAGCTCGTCTTCCGAACTTGAAGACTCATAATCATCTTCGCTCACTTCTTCTATAACATATTCGTCGTCCATTTCTACTAATTTCAATAATACAATACGCTTTTTTAATTAATCATTGGGACGAATATTTACTTATATTTGTTTCGGAAAGTAAACTTATTATCGTAATGTATAAAATTAATACTATACAAAAATTTTCTAGTTAAAATCTTATTAAAATTTTTGATAAATTTTATTCACACAATTCGTAACATCTAAAACATCTCAAACACAATCTACGAAATTCAGGTTTCATTTGTAAATAAACGAGAGGAGCTCTTGTAGAGTTGAGTTGAGCATCTCCTGATACCACAAAAACGTTCCCCTGAAATTTTTATTATTTTATATCATTTATGAATATTTTACCCTTTGTTCAAAATGTTTTTGCTTTTATTTTGAGCAATTATTTAAAATTGTAATACTACTACCCAGGAAAAAGACACGGTTATTTTTGGTCACGTGATATAACAACTTTCCTTCTCATTCAAAAAGAGCTTCCTTCTTCACCTTTACAATTACGCCCTTGGTGTCTCCTTCTTACGCGAACCGGGTGATTGGCACGTGGACCTTTAAATTTTCCTAGTTTTTGAATCTAAAGTATCGTTGTACAAAATGGTAAGTGCATGGTACATTTAGATTTAAACACTATTAAATAGCATTTGCTATTTTGAACATTAAATTAGAGTTTTCAATGAATTTTCAAAATGTTTAATCACACTCAATACACAATTATCGGTGCAATGAAGTTTATAATGATGAGTAAGCATCAAATCATACTAATATCGTACTAATATAGTTGGGTTCATAGAAATATTTTCTCAAAAATTTCAAAGGCGAAAGAAAATTAAACAATTACATTGCAAGCATCCATTTGGTGTCTAACTTGTAGTAAATTGTAAAATCATTTAAATGTGAAGTCTGGTGATTGATTTACTTTACAAGTTTTTTCTTAAATAATTAATTGAAAATCCTTTCTCGTCTTAATTTTGTTCCTTAAAAACTTTTATGGGTTTTACGTTATCAAATTGGTGAAGTGTGTAGTTAAAATGTCTATAGCATCTAACTTGCTGTTTATTTTGTTTCAACGACTATACCGGCAAGGGTTTGATAAATAGTATTTTAAAAATATTGCTGTCATTGAATTAAATGTACTAAAGATGTAGTATTAGTTTTAAAAGCCATATAACGGCTTTTCTAGCTTAGTACTTTGTAAATTGCATATTTATTTAGTAGTTCATTTACTGTCTAAGAGACCTTTGTGTGTGTGTAGAGATACTCTTTGATTTTGATTGAAGATTAGGCATCTAAACTTAACAATGTAAAGAAATGTAAGAAAATAAAAAACAATCTTCCTCGTATTTTAAGGCTTTTTTAAATATATATATATATATATATATATATATATATATATATATATATATATATATATATATATATATATATTCATTGTGCTTTTAATGTTGTCTTTTAAATTAAAAATAATTATGCAATCCATGTTATTTCCATTGTTCCTTGTCAAACAATTTTAGCCTTTATATTCATAAAATTAGTTTAAATTTTTCATTTGTCTGTTTTCAGAAGATTATTATTTTCAATTTTATTATGTATTTTATTTATATTTTTGGAAATACTAATATTTGTTATTGCAGAAGGATCCAATTCGTGTTCTTGTTACTGGAGCTGCTGGTCAGATTGCTTATTCACTTTTATATTCTGTATCTAAAGGAGATGTATTTGGTCCAGATCAAGTAAGTTTACTAGCTAGCAAGTATGACATTCCTTTATATTTAAATGATTCATATTCTTTTGATTATATTATCAGAATAATGCAGAATATGTAATCTATAATTAGTTTAGTCTGATAACTATGCATTTTGAATCCATATGTGCTAATTCAGCTGTTTCCAAGTTTGCGGGGCCCCGAAACCCAGTTCAGTAGGGACGCCAAGCGTGGGAAATATCGCTAAAATCCAAAACCCTATTTTCTGGCAAACCTTGCTCTTCTCTTCGGACTCTTCCACCACCCCTTAAAAGGGTGTAGATGTCAATCAGCACCTTTTGAGTTACTTTACTACTTTTCAATTTTTTGATAGTTTTAAAATTTCATTAAATAGCAACCGTATTTTATAAATGTAACTAAATATTTTATAAGCCTAATTGCCTAAATATAACCAACTAATGCTTATATTTTGCTTAAATTGCACTTATTGCAAAAATTCCGCACTGTTTAGTTCAATAAACAGTAATGGAATGATGCCTTTAAATACATTAAAAACTCAAATTTAAATGTGTATTTATCTTAACAAAATTTTAAACCTTTTTTTGTTCACAATATGCTTTGAAATTGGGTATAAACTTAATACACAAATTGTAAACATAACTTGGTGACAATTTGGTGATCACTTGAACAAAAAGAGAGCCAAAAACATGGCGGCGGGGACCTCGGAACTGTGAATTTACCGCTAATTCTATAGCCTTTCTTTTTTTTTTTTTTTTTTTTTTCCCCCAACACCAATTTACATCAAGAAGTTTCTATGTAATATTTTCATTCAATAATAGTCAAACAATAGCCATCAAAGTTTGTGGGTTCGAATTATATTGCTGTCATGTTTATAGCCATTCAGAATTAACTTTAAGCATTAGATACCAGTTTAATTAACCTGTAAGCTGCAAAAAATTAACTGTTATGCTTAAAACCAATACTGTATAATGCATCTAGATATTAAAACTATATACTTGTTCAATCCATTTAAAGTGATCAGTAATATCCATACTTTTAATTGCTAAGAATTATTTTGTACTTTAATTATAAATTTTATTAGTACTTTTCCATTTTTCTAGCACAAATCTTGCCAGTCAAATATTATTGGCAACAAACGCAAGATACACATTGAAAAATTAATTTATATATGTAAATTTTTCATCTATTTTCAACATATTGGGAATACAATTTGACCAATAAGAAAGGACTATAACTTGTTTTTAAAATGTGGTAGTAAAAGATTATCAGTGGTGATATTCTGTTTGGCATAAATTGTATCATTTCATGGGACTATATTACATGCACAAGCGAAATGGAAGTCCCATTTTATCAAGCAGATTATTAAAATTTTATGCCTGTAATAGAGTAAAAAATAAAGCAAAACCATTAGTAGAAGTACAGTCGTACTTCAATAACTCAAAGTCCCAGGGAGCCCCCCTCCCCCCCCAAAAAAAAAAATATTCGACTTATCGGAAGTTCGAGGTATTGAAGTTACCTACCATTCCTCTCAACTGGCACTTAAGATGGTCGACATAGTTTAAATGGTTTGATATGTGCCATATTACTATAGATGTACGCATTTCAATTTTTTAATAGGCTATGTAAATAAGAGAAGAATTGGTTCAAAAGGTTTTAAAACTCAAGAAATTTGGCCTCATTACGTATTATATACCATGTAAATCTCATTTGAAAAAAGCAGTTATTTTTTGTTTGCATTTTTTAAGGTTGTTGGCATTCACAAAGTCACCTAATTTTGAACACAGTTAAATATGTTATTGTCTGTACTTTCAGTGGTCTTCAGGTATTGTTGTAAGATGTGAATAGCGTCCTGTGCTTGCTCGTGACCTCTCACTTTGAGGTTCTCGAAGGTCACGAGTGGACTGTCATTCGAAGTTTTGAACAGAATTGTGTTTTTTACTGGGGAAATCTATAAAAAAAATAATTTGACTTAAAAGATGTTCACTTCAAGTTATCGAGGCAGTTTATTAAAGAAAAGTATAGAAATGATTCGGAACTTGATTAAAAGTTCGAGTTAGCGGATTATTCGACTTATAGGAAGTCGAGTTATCAAAGTTCGACTGTACTAGTAATAGTAGTAATTTAAAGAGCATGAATTACTTAATTTGTGCTGTAGTCATGTTGAGTTTGATTGAAATTGTTACTGGCTATAAAAATTATTTTTTATTATGCTTACCTATTAAAAGTTATCCTTAAATGTCCTTTTAATTTAGCAGTTTGTAATCTAAGTATTAATTTGCATTTCAGCCTCTGTCTTTGCATCTTTTGGATATTCCTCAAATGATGGGTGTCCTTGAAGGTGTAGTTATGGAGTTGAATGATTGTGCTTTTCCATTACTTAGAGGTAATAACAATTTCATACATCTTTAATACTATCATATTTACTAAACTGCCTTTAGAAGGTCAATGGAAGAAAAATTGACTTTTTCTTTTTTTCAGTTATTTAAAATACTATCCTTTTTAATAATTGATCACTGTATTTGTTCAAGTGAATATTTGAACAAATAACCTAAATTTGAAAATTTAGGATTTAATTTTTTTATAATTTTATATTAAAACTTTATTACAGTTAATATTTATTACAATTTTATATTTGTCATATGTAAATATTGCACACATAATTAACAAAATAAATAGTATAATGAAAACTTGATCATAATTCATAATAAATTTAGTCCTAATTTAAATAACTTTAATTTATAATGCTTAGTTTGTAAAAAATAAAATCAAGTAAGTTAAAAAATCAATAAATATCAATTTTTAAATATCATATGTAAATCCATAAACCATATTTAAATTATAAAAACCCAATTAAAGATTTTTTATTAAACTGTTACTAACCTGGATTTTTTTTTCCCCCAAATTTGTCTTAAGAATTTATGCTTTAGATGAGGTCTTAGCCCCGCCCCTTAACCCTTTGTCTGTCCTGTACATCATATGATGTATAACACATATAATGCTTAATACATTTGTGTAGCACATGTAATACACAATGGACTATATTTATACAAATTATTTTATATTTTTATATCATGTGAGGCAAAGTGTTAAGTAATAAATAACGTAAGTTCATTAGTTTATTGTTTTGTGTAAAAATTGCATCTCATTTCAAAATATCTTTTTAAAGAAATAATTCCCACTGCTGATGAAAAGGTTGCATTTACTGACATCGATTCAGCATTTTTGGTTGGAGCCATGCCCCGTAGAGAAGGTATGGAACGTAAAGATTTATTGGCTGCCAATGTAAAAATCTTTAAAAGCCAAGGAAAGGCATTAGACCAGTATGCCAAGAAAGATGTTAAGGTATGAAATCCTTTCATATCTTGTGTTTAATTATTTGACTTTTATAACTAATTTAGAAAATGTTTTAATATTTTTTCATTTAATCTCATTAAACATATTTTAGGTTTTAGTTGTTGGAAATCCTGCAAATACAAATGCTCTCATTTGTAGCAAATATGCCCCATCAATACCAAAAGAGAACTTCTCTGCTATGACCAGACTTGATCAAAACCGAGCTACATCCCAGGTAAATGTTTTTCTATTTTAATTTAAGAAAGTTATAAATGAAGCAAATGTTTGTAATTTATGTAGTTGTTTGATATTAAAATCATTATACTAATTTAATATTGCATATTTTCAGTGTTCCTGAACCCTTTGTGGTTAATAATACACAAAAATTATCTGAAATTATTTGTGACACTCTTTTTAAAAACAGGAAAGGTACAAGAAAAGTAAATTTAAGAAGATTATTATTAAACTTTTTTTCAAGAAACCATTGGGGTAACTATAAATATTTAGAAGTCAGTGTTCTGCAGTTAAGCTAATATTTATGTGTAAAATGGCATAGTGCCGACTTTTATAGATAATCTAGAAAATTTACATTTTTTTTTTAGCAGAATTATAGATAAACAATATTTTTACTTTTTTTTTTCTATAATAAAAATGTAATTGAAAATTTTTAATAAAGAACAATGGATTTTTCAATTTAATGATATATGAAAATTCAAAAATCTTTCATTTCAGCAGAATTTTGCATTGCTGATTTAATTTTTACTATGCCTTAAAGATAATAAATTCCTGTATGAACTTACCAAAAATGACATCATTGGATTGGATGTTATATTAGTTTAGTCAGTTTTCAGTTGTGCCTTTCAGAATTTAAAGTTTTATTTTCAATTTGTTGTATATATGTAAAAGCATTGATTATTCACATTAATTGCATTAAAGAGTATTTATTAGTGAAACACTTTTTATAAGGCATCTCTGGAAGTTGTATGTTTATATTATATAAGGTTCCTGACTTTGTCATACCTTTAATGAAAGAATTTCTTTTATTACCTAAAATATCTATAATCACCCACACTCACAAACTCACACATGATTAAATTCCTCGGCACAACAGCCCCTCAAGGGCTGGGCCTACAGTGCCAATCTGTTTCTGAGACCAAGGGCCCTGGGGTCTGAAGCATATGTTCCAGTTAGGTGGTGAACCTTATGTGGAACCCCCAGTGTTTAGTTCTCAAGCATACTTAATCCTCAGTTTGTCTACCCTCTGAAGGGATGAAAGGCTGACTGAACCTTACCCAGTCCAGGGATCGAACTTCAGACTTTTGTCATGGAAGTGCTAACCTAATGCCATTGACTCACATATGCTTAGTTTAATTAAAATTTGCATGACTGTTATAGTATAAACATTGAGTATTGCGGTGAGTTTTAACACCTGAATGTAGTAAATGAACCATATCACCATTGAATGTGGTAAGAGTCTTTGATTTTATAGACATATTTAATTATGTATAAATATCAAGACATTTTATAGGTTGCATTTAGTTGAATTATTCTTTTAGCTTTTTCTCAAATTTTTAATTTTGCCTTATTTCAAGGCAAACTGTATATTTGCGAATAAACCCATCCATACATGAGTTGAGAGTGCACTTTTTGTTAAACCTAAATTTCACCTTAATTTCAAAGTTCATATTTAACTTGTAATGAGAGAGGAATCTTGCTAATTTTTGAATATGTTGCTAAGAAGACAGAAATATCAACTCAAGTTAAATGGGTAAAATATTTTCAATTCAATACCCTAAATTTTAGAGTGCTAAACCAACAGCTCTTATTAATTTTTCGCTTTGGCATCCATTTTGAAAACTACAGAAGTAGAGGATTGGCTGTACTTTGAGAGAAATAAAACGACATTTCATAGCAAGTTGTGACAAGGGTGAAAGAAGACAAATTAAAATTTAAATGTTAAGCATCTACTTTTTTATTATTATTAAGCTGATTTTCCTTGATTATTGTTGTGGAATCCAGTTTGAGAATCATAGCAATAATGTTTTTACTTATTAGAACATCAGTGATGATAGTTTAAACCCTAGTAACCCTATCTGAAGCTACCACTTTTTCATAAATTTAAGCAATATAAACTTTGAAAAAAATTGTTATTTTTAGAAATTTATCACTTCCAGCTTAGGAAGAAGTATGTTTTCTACAGATTTTTATATCTGCCGATTTAGTATAGGTTTTCTTGGTGCATTTTCAAAATTTTGGCTTTAACCTGCTTTAGTTGAATTATAGCATAATTAACTCATTTTTTCTCCCAAAATTCATTTATTTTTTTACCATTATATATTTCATTTTTCTAATTTCTTATCTCTTTATTTAACACTAGCATATTAGCCCGTCATATGATGGGAGCATTAAAATTTTTAAATTATACTTTGAGGCACATAAAAAAAGGTTTGTTTTTTGGCTGAGAATTATCTGGTACATGCTCAATAATTTGTTTATCTTGTCATGGTATGTGATACAATAAAAGTTTCATTGCAACAAAAAATAATTGATGATTAAACTTAAAATTATCACATAATGTATTAAAGCCAAATATAAAAGAAAATTATTTATGTAATATCTAAGTCCCATGATAAAATGTATAAAAATAATACTGACAGTATTTAAATAATTTAAAAAAAAGAAATGATTCAATGAGATGGTTAAAGGAATGACTTCATAATGCTAGAAAAAAAAGTTATTTTCATCTACTTATAATGTGATAAAATTTATGAATTTAATCATCACCTGCTCTTAACTGGAGGAAATAGGGCTTGAAATAATGGCATTCAACAATCAAAAAGGGGCGAAGGGGTGGATTTCAAAAGTTTTTGAACTTGCTGTGAATTTTGCTAACCTTAACTCGTCAAAAATCCAATATGGATTCCTCTTCATAAATTTGAGGACAGACAACTTAGGCTATTATTATATAGAGGATTTCGATAATTATGGCCAATTTAAATTTTTTTTTTTCCCAATGATAAACACTTTGCCATTAAGGACTTCATATCTATTCTGCAGATCTGTATATTATCCCCCCCCTGCACACACACATACACTTTAGCTGTATAAAGTGTCCCAAAAATTCTCAGCTTATGCACAAAAATATACAGTGAAGCAAACACTTTTTCAAATATAATGTACAATATATAAATAAGTATAACAAACTTATTTTTAAAATTATATGCTAAATTCAATTTTGGTGAAAACCAGGCTTATCTCAATGAGATCTTTTTAAATATTACACAGCACATCAAAAAAAAATTATGTTCATTGGAATGAATCAAGTTTACTTACATTTATATATGAAACCAGATTATCAATACGTAGACAAAGAATTTGAATTCCTGTTATTTTAAGTGATAGACTTGGATAACAAGAATGTGGCATAAAGGAAAGAATAATCTATTGAATATGGAAATCACCATTGAAATAAATTGGTTAATGGGAAAAATTATTTTAATCTGAGAAAAGTGAGATGCTTTGAAGTGGTTGTAAAATGCAATCACTATTAAGCTTTTGCAAGCAAATTTTGTAATGGATGATGCAGAATGTACAAATATTGAATTTAAAAGTTCTTACTGGAAAATCTTATCCAAACTTTGTTTCGGTAGAGTTTAAATACATCTGATTCCAAAATTTCAGGCCGAACGATGACCGATTGGTTAGGGTGCTGGCCTTCGGTACCGGAGTTCGTGGGTTCAAATACCACAGTGGCATGAATGTTCATAGGAATTTGGAATCGGCTTTAAGCTGTAGGTCCCGGTCTCATTAGCCCTTGTGTTGCAAAAAGTAGACCGTAGCACTCCAAACCAAATCAAAAAATCCAAAATTTCAGTAGTGTGGCTTCTAAACTTTATTTCTATAGAAAGACATGCATGGAAACAGATTTATATGTAGATTGTTATCTTAAAAAGTCCAGTTATGTAATAACCATTATAATAAAATCATGTTAACAATTTCTTCTTTTTCCATTTTAGATTGCCAATCTTTTGAAAGTTAATGTTGAAAATGTTGCTAACATAATTATATGGGGAAATCATTCCTCCACTCAATACCCAGATGTTTCACATGGCATTGTAAATATCAATGGAGCAGTTAGCAGTATTCCTGATGCTGTTAAAGATGATGGGTATCTCCAAGGAGAATTCATATCAGTAAGTTAATTGAAATTAACCCCTTCCGGTATGATTTAATAATGAAAAACTGTGCATGAAATAACCATTTAATTTTTATTTAAAAAACTTGTTTCATTTTACAATTCTTACATATTCTTAATTAAAATCCACTTTTTACATAGTGTTAGATAATACCAGAAACAGTAAAATTAAGAAAATATTAAAGCAAAACATTAATAAGGTATACAGATAATAGTCTCTTCAAGCTAGTGGTACTTTTCAAAACAAAGTGCAAAGGAATTCTTAATTGTTTACACTGCCAAGTAGTCTCACTTTTAATTTGATTCTTGTAACACACGTGGCATTTCTTAGTAGGTTTTCTTTTTTTCTGACTCATTAATTTGGCAATGACTTGTACCAAGAAATTCTAAGTAAACAATATGCAATAGTGACTTGTGATTTTCACAAGTGATAAAAGTGTTGCCAAATTCAGTACACTAGAAATTTTAAACTAAATTAATTATCATATTTAACAGTAACTTTAATCGCATGACGAGTGTAGCTCGTCATTGTGCGGTATGGAATGAAAAACTAATGACGAGCTAGACTCGTCATTTTACTGGAAGGGGTCAATAACAATTTTAAATTGTAAAATTGGATTGTCATTTTACTATGACCAAAATTCGTATGTTATTCCCTAGAGATTGTAGCATTTGATATTTTAATACTTTTAACCCCTTGACCTACAAGTAAAGTGGAATCCGATATGTCCAAAAAATACTTTTTATTTCTGGCTCATCTGAACAATTTTGTGCAAGTTGAGAAAGAACTTTTTATTTTGAAATTTTCATTGCTATGTAACATTTAATGAGATTTATATATGATAATCTACAACAATTAAGTAAAAGCATAAAATTATGGTTTAATATCATGATGCATGACGTTTATCAGAGACAGCTATTGACATCTCGGAGTCATCAAAGTCTACTTTGGCACCTGAGATGACTGACGTCTGCCAGACATTGTATGTCAAGTTGTTAAACAGGGTTAGTTGATTTATACTATCTTGACATAAATCAGGATTTAAATGACTAGTTTTTTTTTAAATCATTAGTTTAAATCAGGTTTAGCCGAATGATGGCCGAATGGTTAGGGTGCTGGTCTTCGGAACCGGAGTTCGTGGGTTCGAATCCCACTATGGCATGGATGTTCTTAGCCGTTCGGAATCGGCTTTAAGCAGTAGGTACCGGTCTCATTAGCCCTTATGTTGCAAAAAGTAGACCGTAGCACTCCAAACAAACAAACCTTAAATCAGGTTGTTTTTTTGTTTTTTTTTCACACTTTGTGAATATTTTGAGGATTTTTTCTCATGATTTTCTTTTTGAATCTGACGTAAAATCACTAAATGCATTAACTTTCATTTTATTGTATTTATTTAACCCCTTAACTACAGCTTAGTTTTCGAGAAAACAATAAAAAGTTACCTGTTTTTTTTCATTCAACCATCTAAGAAAAAAAAAGTTTTGGTTATAAAAAGTGGAGTGTTTTTAATTTGTTTGGCTCATTAATATTAAAAACTCTATCCCAGAAATATCACTGACAAAGAAAAAGGTGAAACCTTACCCTAGAATTTTGCTAAGAGTGATAAGAGAAATGCTTTAATAATTGATTTGATAAAGTTTTATGTTTAACCATGAAAAAAAAAACAGTTTGTAAGAGTTTTTTTGTTTTTTTTAGGAGAGAGGAAAAAATGAATTTAATATATAATTTGTCATTTGTAAATAAAATTGCACATAATTAATAAATACAGTAATGAAACTTAATCATTAATTACTTTTAAAAAAATCTATTCTTAACTTTCACAACTTCATTTGAAATGTTTAAATTTTAATATAAAGTTATTTAAATTCAAATATGTAATAAAAAAAAATCTGGTAAATCTTAACAACCCTTCTATTAAAGTGCTGTTTAGATATTGCTTATTAACATACACGCTTACTGTGTTTCTAAAATCTTCATTTGAAGATCAAGTTTCCATCAAGGTATTTGATAGCATATCTTAATAACTTAGTAACAAATCAGTTGTGTCCAGACTGGTAATTTCACTGTTCATGTTAGGTGGTGATGAACTCAATTGTTCATTTTCTGCACAAGCTACTTACTTATTAGGATATATCAAAGTAGACATGTCAACTTCTCTGGAGATAACTCCAGAAACTCCTCAGATCATTTGTAGATCCAATTTTAGGTGCGTGTTATATTCAATTTTGCACCTTTTTTTTCTCCTTGCATAAAAAAGTGTTAACATTATTCACAGGTAAAGATGGTATATAATGTGTTTTCATAAAGACTATGATGAAGTTGGCGTTTGAAAGATAAATTTAAATTATCTTTCAAAATTGCGAACATGCATTAATTATGTATTTTTTTTTTCTTATTAGGTAGTACAAAAGAGGGGTGCAGCAGTAATAGCTGCTCGTAAATTATCAAGTGCCATGTCTGCTGCTAAAGCAGCTTGTGATCACATGAGGGACTGGTTCAATGGAACAGCAGAGGTAATTTTATCATAAATTACATAATGATTTAGTCTTCAAAGTAGAATTTAAATGTATAATTATATATTCATAATACATGTACTTCTGTCATTCTAATGAATATTTATCTTAATTCACTTCTTCCTCTGCTGGTCAACTAATTTTGTCTTAAATTTGCATTATAAATTTTACTTTGATTTGTCTTAAAGTATTCCAGTATTGTGGAGTGCTTCAAGTATAAATGAATACAATTTGGTAATTTTATAAGTAATTTTCAGATTAAAATTTTGAAAAATAATCAAAGTATACATGAATAGGTACACAAACTAAGCAGCTGCACATAAAAAAATACTTAAATTGTGGTCATTTAGTCTCTTTTCTTCTTGCACATTTTCATCTGGACTTTGCTTTTTATTTTTTAGTATATTCTAAAACAAAGGTGATGCTGTTATACCAGAGATGAAAATTTACAACTAAATCTCCTGTGATTCTCCTTTTTTTTAGACAAGTACATTTGAGCAAAAATCAGCGGGACAGTTTGTAATTAATATTGTAACGTCGCAACATACATACACCTGTGTTTGTGGGGGCTTAGTAATGACAATAGCTTAAAGTCCTAGACTTAATTATATCGACTGTATACAATATATACACGGTACAAAATAATATCATTGGGAGAGAGAAAACATCCTTCTCTACCCTCCAGTCCCCAACAACCGCCTTCTTGAAAGATCCCTCACAAAAGGGAGGAGAAAAGGGGCAGAGAGCACGAGAGTGGTCTGCAGATCGGACTCTATAAAGACAGCCAGCATTCCACACAGAGGTATACAGGGATATAAAAATCCTATTTCCCTCTGAGTCTGGAACTCTTCCTTTTTTTGAGGGGAATACCCATGAGTCCCTGAGAATGACCAACCCTTTTTCTGGTCCCCTTGTGACCAGCTGCCACAAAATATTAGAAATTGTTACTAAAGAAAAATTAGAGTTAAGAATTTAAGAATGTAATAATATCAAAAAACTTAGCTATTATTCAATATATCTTGAATTATTTTTATACATAAATCACCATAAGGACCTATTCAACAAACACTCTAATTTGCTGGCCGTGACTTTTTGCAAGGACACCTGTGCTAGGTTGGCATAGTAGATAGCCCTATGTGTATTGTCCTTCGCAAACTGTTGTGGATTTTACTCATTTGACAAGCTGCCCAGCACTTTCTTTTTTGAACTTTTCTACTGACAACTTTGTTTCTAATGCTAGTTATTATCGGGTTGCCAGAGGGCTTATGACTGATGTAGCCACAGCCTAGATATAGGGGAAAAAAAATAAAACTTTTGGCATGGATATTCATACTCATTTGAAATGAGGTTTAACCAGTTGGTCCTATTCTTATTGCCCCTTGTGTAGCAAAAAGGAAAAAAAAAAAACCACAGTTCCCCAAATGAACTGACCACACTAACAAAAAAATTGCACATGGTATGTGATGATGTCAGGCCAATTGGCAAATAAATTTCTTTCAACTTGAAATGTTCACTCCACAATTTTATAGCTTAGTTCACCTTTTCTTGCATTTCGACTCAAATATTCTGCATTTTTTACAGTTCTCTAAGTACATGCAGAAAAATATCAAGATTAAAGTTTTTGATGATTAGAATACTTTCTTTACATACTGTATGCATAGAGTATACATTGAGTACATATCTTCAAGTATTTATGGTAGTATGTAATAGACTAACACATTTTTAAAGTCCATTTTTTAAGTAAATTATTTTATTAAATATTGTGATTAAATTTTGAAGAGAATCAAATTTATCTTTCATATAATTGTGCTATTACTGATTTTATGTAGCATAATTTTATATTGTCACACTATATTGCTGTGGAGAACAGCAATATTGTATGGTTGACTTGACTAATATTGTTAAATGTCAACTCCTTGAGAAATATGGTTTTACCTTGAAATTTACTTAGTTTTTTTTTTTCTTTCTTGGTGTGTATGAACCCTGAAGAGATGTTTCAGATTTCTTGTACTTGTTCTTAATTATGCCTGTAATAAACTTGCACTGCATTTATCCATATTCAGGCATTTAGTTTTTATTTAATGAATAAAATTATGTAAAACAAATGTTAAATTTCACCATTTTACTCTATATCAGCAAAAAAATTATAATGGCTAATACGAAACCTGTCTAAAAATCAGAGCACAGTCTTTAGTAATATACTGTAGAAAATGTAGAAATTAGAAGATAAATTTAAAAAAGAAAGCAAAGATTTTTTTAATTTTAATTAAGTGTACAATTTAAAACATTTTTTAAATACAAAATTTAATTATAGTTAAATGTTAAAATGCACTACATTTATAATTTTCCCAATTTTTAAAAATTAAATTGTTGAAAAGGTAATGTCTCTTTAACAGCTTAAAGTTTTGTCGTAAGAACATACCTGCCTACTTTAGCAGACTATCCATAAAATTTATGATTTTGGGTTTAACTTTTAACTATGGGTTTACAAAAACCAAGAATTTTCAGTTTTTTGTACTATAAAAATCAAAAATTTCAAAAAAAGGATAATGGATTTTTCACTCTAGTAATTTATGAAAATTGGAAAGCAAAATTTTAATTTCAGCAGAAATTTACATAACTAACCATGTATATTCTTCTGTGGTATAATTTATTCTGCATAGCTGTATCAACCACCAAGTGTGGCATTGCCTGCTATTTTATTTTGATTGCATATTTATGCCAGTAGTTGATTATTTTATTATAAAATAAAGACCACATAAAAGAAAATAAATTGGTCTTATTTTTTAAAATTCCAAAAAGTTTTATCAAAATCAACTTTAATAATTGATATAATGAATTACTCTGCAAGAATTAACTTATTGTAAAATGGATTATCTGTAGATATTCAGTTTAAAATAAACTAATTTTGTGTTTTTTCTAGAATCAAACTTTATTGAGAAAATAAACTAATGTTTTATTATGTGTAAGGAATACATAAGGATTTTATGATTTCGTGAGGTTAGGAAAAAACTTATTCAGTCACTTTTACGACTAAACATCAACCAACTAACCAATATCTCAACCAAACAGCTTTACTGGTGTCAATTTTTATAAGTTAGCAGGTATGCATTAGAGTCCCAACATATCAGTATTACAGTCTGTATCGGTTATATGGTCAGCTCAGTGGTCCAGAAAAATCAGACCATATATACGGAACAATACAACCCTATTGTGCATATACCATGCATTTTTAATCCATAACAGAAAAGCCTTATCCACATTCCCATAAGGTGACAAGTGCTGGCGTTTTCTTTCTTGATCACCAATTTCAACACTTGAAGACCAAAGTTTGAAAGCTAAAATGTTGTTTAATGTCGTCCGGGTAATCCAATTTGCTTTGGCAAAAGTAGCCTTTGAAAGGTTAGATTTTTTAAAAATTTTAATCTATTCATTTTTGGCAGCAAATAATAAATTCTTTCTTTTCAAAGCCATAATTTAATTATGGCTTCTTAATAAACGTTCTTATTCGTGATGTATGATCCAAATGCAACAAAATTTTCCTTTATTTGATTCGTTTCAATTTAAGCAAAGAGATAACTTCAACCAATAAACAGACAGATGTCTACCTCTAGTCAGGGGGCAAGAGAACTGAGAGAGGTGATGTCTACACAAGCAAGAAAGGGAGGGGAAAAAAGGCTGGAATTCAGGTCCTCTCTGATTTTGCACTGACTTCTTTAAAAAAAAAAAAAAAAACCCGTTGAAAACATGAAATTGACCATATAACCGGTAACAAGAAAAAGAAAATGACTGTATAAGCTGTGCACTTTAACCCTCTGGAGTCCAAAGCTGGCCTTCCAGCCCTCAATTCACATGACCAGGCAGCCGACCGAAAATTTCTATCCCCCTCATGGAATCACCGGTGGTCATTCTTGAGAACACGCTTGAAGTTGACGTTGATTGATGTTGACGGGGATGCCTGATGTTGATTTATAACTGCATCATTTTGCGAGTGCTAGCTTCGTCGGCCGATATAATAGAAACTCAAATATGTGTATATGTTCTACTGAGCGCTGATTGCTATCCTCTTTCTCAATCAGTGTCTGATTTTTAGTTACTTGATAGCAGTTGAATTTTTTAGTGTAGTTGAAAAATAGTATATAATTTTAAAACGGTCTTTAAAAGGAGTAAATATAGAAAAGTTTTAACTCAAGAGTAAATTGATGCAATTCTTTTCGCAGATACAGACAAATCAGATCTTGAAATTGAAGATGATTGCTGGGGAGATAATTGCATAAATGAAAATTTCAATATGGATAATTCCATTATTGATAGCGAAAAGAGAGTCGTGGATGATCTAAATGATTCTTTGCAAGAGGACATTTATGACTCTAATGAAATATCTTCCCTAGAACTTTAGAGGGTTAACGCATGTTTCCTATTAAGTTAGACAGGACTTTAGAAAACTGACCATATATCCGGTACTGACTGTAATACTATTTTTAATTTTTATTCAAAATACCTAATAGATATTTATTTTCTAGGGCAAGTTTGTTTCTATGGGTGTATATTCTGATGGATCTTATGGTGTCCCAGCAGATGTGATTTACAGTTTTCCAGTTACCATAGGAGCTGATAAAAAATGGCAGATTGTTCAAGGACTTCAAATTAATGACTTTTCTCAGGGCAAGATGAAAGTAACTGGAGATGAATTGCTACAAGAACGGGAAGAGGCTCTTTCTGTTTGCCAAGATTGACGGGTTGATCCCCCTACAGCCCGTTTATAGTTACATTTTCTCCTGTTTTGTTGTAGTCATGCCTGTTTCCTTTTTTCTAGATCAGAATCATTCAAACCTTACTGTTACAACCACTTATCTAAATGGCACATTTAGTATTTGTCACAAATATTTTGTGTACTTTTTTTTCCGTTTTGTTTGGTGTAGAAACAAGGTAATATAACTTTGTGCCAATTTTATTTCACAACCTTCTGTTATAGGTCACATTATTTCATCGTTATATATGATCAAATTAGTGTTTAGGTTTGTGTTATGTGCTATCTTTGAAAGTATATTTAGCTTCTATATATATATACGTACACTTGATAATGTTAACGGTTGTAGCCTAAGGTTTTTGAATCTCTGGATTAGATCTACTTAATGTTATGTTTGATGACTGCATTACTTGAAAATTCCCAAGATCCTTCTCTTTACACTATTCAGCAGAATCACTTTATATCTCCACAATCAGAAATCTTTGCTAAAATTTTTGCACTCTCAAAATTTAGGCTGTAGGCTGGGATAAAATGAAATTGTTTACACATTTTGTTTTATTTCGTATAGTATATTTATCTGTTATGTTATACATTATTGGCTCAAATATATTGATATTTTATTATATAATGGTTTGGATATTATTTTGTAGGGTTACCCTTGTATAGATAAGCTATTTTAAGAATTTGAGTGGAATATATAATTTGAATACATTTTGTAGCAAATAAAAGCATTTTAAAATAAGTTGTTTGTCAGTGATTTATTGTTAAATTTTTCTTTAAATGAAATTTTGTTTTAACCATTTTTAAAGGTACTTATCACCAGTGTCACTGTTTAATGTTTATAGCAGGTTTGTATTCAACTTCTTACATTTTCAGGAAGCTTATTTTCTTAGGAAGCCTTTTAATCAAAGAGCATAAAAAAACTACAATATTAAAGCTTTATACTTAACTTCATTAACAGATGTTCTTAAATTGTGTGCAATTCATTTCCATCTTCTGTGTTTAATTTTTATAGATATATATCTTGTGTTAGTCTTTTTATAACATTGATTATTTGAAATAACGTAAGGCCAAAAAATTTTAAATATTGATCAATGGGATTTAGTTTGGAAGATGTTCAAAGTGTTTTCTTGTAATTTAGTCAGTTTCAAAGTTTCAGAGACATAAAATAAAACTTATTTTACAATTGAATTAAAAATTTATAGTTTCAGTTTGGTTATTATAGCTAAAGAAGGCCAAACTTTATTTAAGCTCTGGAGTAATATGTGAGCTTTAACTGGGAGGCAACATCCTCATTGGTTCTGCCTGTGCCCTAACCATTGCTGAAAATTACAAAAATAATCGAAATGTTTATTGCAATTTTAGATTTTGATAACATTGCAGAAAATAGTAGAATATTGTAATATTATATGCACTTCAACTTTTTATTATCTTTCTTTCCAAACTCTCATTTCAGAATAAACATTATTAGTAAAAATACTTATTTATACTTTTAAAACATAAATAATAACAATACTAGTACTTATAAAATTTTCTTTTGTGTGATATATTTCGAAACAAGGTGCAGCACATAGCCCAACATTGCAACTATTACACATGTAATGACTCTTTTCCTTTTTTCTTTGCTATCTCTTTTAGCACAACACACAGGAAGTGATAAGTAGAAAAAAAATATATATTTTATACTTGAATAAGTGTTATAGCTTACAATCCCATGTAAATGATAAATATCAATAAAACTTGTTTTTCTTTTTTTTCTTTCACATTATTTTCAATTCTCAATTGCATTTGAGTGTGAAAATTTCCAGTAACAAAGTACAATGCTGCTCGAATTATCTCAAGTTTGTACAGTTTGGCCAGTTTAGCATGATCGAGTCAACTCGAGCTTGCACAGTAAGGGTTTAAAGCTGAAGTCCAAACTATTTATGCTCCTGAGCAATATGTGAGCTTTAATTAATTGGGAGGCAGCATCTTCATCAGTTCTGCCTGTGCCCTAACAATTGCTCTGAAGTAAATTTTATCATAATACAAACATCTTAAAAAGATATTTGAAGGATAAGGTAGCTAATGGGTTTTTTGTTTTTGAAAATATGTTCTATGAATAGTAAAAAAAAAAAAAATTTCAAATTAACCCTTTAACAATAGCTTAGTTCTGAGGAAAACTGTCAAATGAGTGGCCAATACCTTTTATTCAAGAAAATATTTATAAAACTTTGAGTATGTATAACATGCATTCATTTTCAACTTTTGGGTGCATTTTGAGCTTAAATAATTTTTTAGCAAAAGCAAATGTTTAGGGTTATTAGGTTTTCCAGCAAATAGAAAAAAAAAATAAATGTCTTAAAGATTGAGAGTTTTATTACACTTATGTGTAATATAAATATTAGTAATTTTTTTCTTGTGGGATAAATTTCAAAACATTAGATGCTAAGTCCAAAATCACAATCTGGATAGCAGTACCACGTTTCATTCTTTCATTGTATTCATCTCTTCTAGTACAACAAACTTTGCATTCTCTTTATGGTTGCAATTTCTTATCAGTGGAAGGTACATATATCTAATAATTTCAATCAAACAGTTGGGGTTATTATCTAAACTTGGCCAGTCACTTTTTGCATTGGTATCTGATATCGAGTAAGTTCAGCTACTAAAGATAAATGGGATTCTTTTTCCTAAAAAAGATAATAGTTTGATCTAACACATTACAAATAGTTGTACTGTCATCAGATGTATAGAATGAAAAATATACGCGATTCCTAGCAATAAGAAATATTGTTTTAATATTTTTGATGTTACTTCTGAACACTTCAGCCCAGAAATATCACAGGGGCGAAACTTTATCCTGTCATTGTGATGGTAGTGAGAAGCAAGGAGTCAATAAAATTTTCTTAAAATTTTCTTTGTCTTGCCCATGATAGTTTTTAAGTATTTTTAGGTCTGAAATTTATTCAAGTTCAGTTGTTTAATACATAACTGTATTTAATATAAGAACGCTTCATAAATATAAAAACATTTTTTTACAAATTTCCTTAGGTATTTGAACAAGAATTGGACATTTTATTTTAAAATGCAAATATATACTTTGTTATTTAGAAGTTTGAATCAGGAATTAAAATTTTTATGATGAATATTGAAAAGATATGCACCAACAAAAAAAGTACCTAGAGAGAAACAGGTACACTGAGCAAGACAATAGGTCACCCTAAACTCAATATATGGGTGGACATAATAACCATTACTTTCCCGTTAATAATCTCCATTGGCATTGGAACTTTTGAGCATCTTTGACAATAAAGATTGGTACAAGAAATGTTATATTGACATTTGGTGTATTTAAAGTGGTTACCATCATTCAACAGCCTGGTCAGAAAAAATCAGTTGGCAGAGAACTGCAGTCTTCTGCTTTATTTGGGAACTACCTGGCTGACTTAAGTACAAGAGAGGGAATGTGTGAGACCCCCAGACAGATGATTCTTATTGAGGAAAAAAGATCAGACCTAGAGATTTGTGAGAGAATGCTTTTTTTGTGGCATATCTGAGGCATTGTATTTCGAGATATAGTTGTCTTTCTGAAGCAAATATGCCTCAATAGTTTTATTTTTTAATTGCTTCAATTGTTTTCTTTATGTGTAGTGTAAGAACCCATTGAGTCACACCTGATTTGTTTTAAGGGAATGACAGATCTATAAAAAGATTCGTTAATACCACATGAACAATCTAGCAGATGTAGTTAAGTGCATATTGCACATTTATTTGTTTCTGTAATTACAGTACAAAAGACAAACAAACTGATGAACATAAAATAGAGTTTTGTAAAATAGTAATTCTCCATTAGGTGAAATATTTCAGATGTGTTTCAACATGAATTTTCAATTGGAAGATCCACACTTTCTGCTATTACCTTTGCTTGGTTAAGAAAAAAGAACTGCCTGCAAAACAAAAGCATTGCGGTGAGTTGGGATAGAGATGAAAATTGTTGATAATGTACTTAACATAAATTAAGAACAGTAACATAAATAAAGAATAATTTTGAAAAACCATGTGAAGGTGAGGGAAACTTTTAATTGTAGGGTTTGGCTGACTTAACACCGGGAGCTGTCATTCCACGGTTTAAGTCCTAGAAAACGCCTCAGTTGTTTGTTTTGGAA
The DNA here is from genome assembly GCA_032207245.1 of Pardosa pseudoannulata. NCBI lineage: Eukaryota > Metazoa > Arthropoda > Arachnida > Araneae > Lycosidae > Pardosa > Pardosa pseudoannulata. Next base: position 55,018,250 of record CM063509.1, read on the forward strand.
TTCTACGGTTTACTTTTTTGTTACACGAGGACTAATGAGGTGGGATAAAGCCGATTAGAAATAGATACGAACATATATGCCATTGAGACTATCGAAGAGCAGTGTTCTACCTATTCAACCATCGTTCGGCTGTACATTGGTAATGAAAAACAAAGTGGCTACATGAGGTTTCATTCTTTAAAAACTTTGGATGAGCCCCAATCTTTACTAAATATAACGAATGTGTATGGAAAAACCTTTAAAAATTTAAATTCGGCAATTTTCGCAAAATTTAATTTTTTAATTTAAAAATACCATAAAATAAATATTTATCCTATTTGATACATTTTTTTCGGTTGGATGAATATGGCTACGACCAACTACTGCGGAGGAAAAAAAAATCTGATTTAGGACTTAACTATGTTGTTGTTACTGTTTATCCCCCTGGTGTAAACCTACATCAGGGGCCGGACTCGAGTCAAACGCGTATCTCTTTTATCTCACCTTTCGTTCGCAAACTTGCGGAGATGGGCAAGTTTCGGGTTTGGTTTGGAATTATACGGTTTACTTTTGCAATACGAGGGCTAATGAGGCCAGGACCTACTGCTTTACCGAATAGCCACGAACATCCATGCCTCGGTGGAATTCGAACCTACCGTAGTTCGTTGATTCAAATTCCACCGAGGCATAGATGTTCGTAGCTATTCGGAATCAGCATAAAGCAGTTGGTCCCGGCCTCATTAGCCCTCGTGTTTCAAAAGTAGATCGTAGCGCTCCAAACTAAACTGAAACTTGCATATCTCCTCAAGTTTGCACACGGAAGGTGAGATTTGAATAGGGCTCCAGGTTCAATAGACCCTGTCGCAATGTGCGACTAGTCTATGGCTATCAGCTTCACTTTGAGCCAGGAACTGAAGACTGACCTTAACTTCACGAATGGGTCGTGGTAAATTAGAAGCAGGGATAAAGCAGACCCGCAGACTTAGCCTGCCACCTCCAGAAATCTTTTGAAAATTAATATCCAGATATAATCTGAGAAAGAATTAACTATACACCTGTATATATAGTATATATAAAATGACTATTTTATCGAAATTCGGAAACCAAGGGGCTTACTTTGCGAGTCAGTTCGAACTTCTATGTGTCTCTTGTCATTTTGATCGTTTGCTAGCATAATGTCCGCAAGCTGACGTCACAACGAAAGTTCGAAACCGAACCGTAACGTCCAGAGTAAGGGCCCAAATTTAGATCTTTTAAAAGTAAACTTTAAGGGCCGGTCTCAGCAAAGTCGTTTAATGGCTAACCACGTTTAACCCATGGCGCTAACCAATGGTAGAAATCTCCGAATGGCAATTTTCCGTTTAAACAGATATTAATCGAAATTAGCCGTTAAACGACTTTGGAGAGACGGGCCCTTAATATTTGTGGCAATATATTGAGGGGTTAAAGCACTTAAAATATTTGAGGATGTGTAAACTTAAAAACACTTAAAAATTTCTCCCGAATCTAGTAAAAAACCATTTAATTGGAGTTATGATACAGTAATTTAATATACATAATTGTTTGTAAGTATCATAAATAAAGTAGGAATTTTTTATATATATTTTATTTATATATGTGAATCTTAAAAATTCTTTCCAACATGTTAGTAAAAGCACACTTGTCTTAACTATTAACGTATGTAGAAATGCATTCAAAATCAAAATGTACATTCCACTTGCCGATTATGTCATCGGGTAAATAGTAATACATTCTGTTAATACCGATGTCAGCTGGGTACAATTAATCGTTGTAGAGTCCTTAAATGATAAAACCACACGGTTATTACGATAAGTTAATTATTAACTGTTTCATCTATTACGAGTATAAGGCAATTTGCTACAACGTCACGAACTACTATAATGCCCTTCCCATTCATTTTCATGTTTACAACAGCCAATAGACAAACAATAAACTGCCCTTCCGTTTGAAACTAAAGCCAGAATTGTCATAAGTTGAGAATTTGCCCTATTGCACGAAATCGCCTTATTGTAATATAAAACAGGCAATCAACTGAAGAAATATATGTGTATTAATGAGCATGGAAAAATACATCCACTATATTTTATATAAACATATTAATCTCAGTTTGTAATCGTTATTCGTAAACACTAACGCCGGGTAACTCTTGACTTATTTATTAGTATATTCTAAAAGAGAAAAGAACAGTTCTAAAAACAACACTTAGACATTAAAACCTAGAAACAACAATTAAATTTATATTCGATTCTCAAACATAACATCGGACAACCGGTGTTGGAGGTCGATTGATGATAGTTTTTTCGCGTTGCCACTAGATGGCTGACAGAGGAAAAATAGTTCTAATAAAAGTTAGTGAATCGATATACAATTCATTATCGTCTTCAAGGTTTGAGAGTTCTAATTGAGCTGTCATTTGATTTTGTTTATATTACTAATGTAGGTAAGCATTACATTACAGCGAATAATTTGAAGGAAATTGGAGATATAAAGATTACTGCTGTTGTTTTGTTTATTCATCAGAAAAGTTTTAGAACTGATATACATACATATAATTTGTTTGTTTGGATATATTTTACTTCTATCACTGTTTTCTCAAATCTCAGGCTTCTTTGATGTATGAAGAACACTGATAATATTTGCCATAAAAATTATATATATATATAAATATATATAAATATATATATATATGTATATATATATGTATATGAATATATATATATATATGTATGTATATATGTATATATATATATATATATATATATATATATATGTATGTATATATGTATATATATATATATATATATATATATATATATATATGTATATATATATATATATATATATATATATATATATATATATATATATATATATATATATATATATATATATATATATATATATATATATATATATATATATATATATATATATATATATATATATATATATATACAAACAAACACACACATCAATTCTACTTTCTCAAAATATTGCTTCATGAAAAATAGAAAATAAATCTACAATCTAGTCATTTTCCCTATGCTATGGTAATATTTGAACAGATAACGGCTATAGCCGTTAACCGACTTTAGTGAGACGGGCCCTTAATATTTGTGGTAATATATTGAGGGGTTAAAGCACTTTAAATATTTGAGGATGTGCAAAATCCTCACACTTAAAAATTTCTCCCGAATCTAGTAAAAACCATTTAATTGAAGTTATGATACAGTAATTTAATATACATAACTGTTTGTAAGTATCGTAAACAAAGTAGGAATTTTTTTGTATATATTTTATTTATATATGTCAATCTTAAAAATTCTTTCCAACGTGTTATTAAAAGTATACTTGTCTTATCTATTAACGTATGTAGAAATGCATTCATAATCCAAATGTACATTCCACTTACCGATTATGGTCATCGGGTAAATAGTTATACAGACTGTTAATACCGATGTCAGCTGGGTTAATTTATAGTTGTAGAGTCCTTAATTGATAAAACCACATGGTTATTACGATAAGATAATTATTAACCGTTTCACATCTATTACGAGTATAAGGTAATTAGTCGCAACGTCACGAACCACTACAATGCCTTTCCCATTCATTTTCATGTTTACAACAACCAATAGGCAAACAATAATCTGCCCCTCAGCTTGAAACTAAAGCCTGAATTGTCATAAGTTGAGAATTTGCCCTACCGCGTGAAATCACCTTATAAGGCGAATTCACGCAGTAGGGCAAATTGCCTTATTGTAATATTAAACATTCAATTCACTGAAGAAATATATGTGTATTAATGAGCATGGAAAAATACATCCACTGTATTTTATATAAACATAGTAATCTCAATTTGTAATCGTTATTCGTAAACAATAACGCGGGGTAGCTCTCAACTTATTTGTTAGTATATTCTTAAAGAGAAGAGAACTGTTTCAAAAAACAAAATTTAGACATTAAATTAAAACCTAGAAACAACAATTAAATTTATATTAGATTCTCAGTTAGCTTCGATACCTGTTTTCTCCGAGCGGAGCTCGGTCACCCGGTACTATATTTAAAATGAAAACAAGGAATACTATGTATATAAGTAGATTTTGTTCACTATTGTTGGTAATATGTGAGCTTTTGTCCACATTCTATTGGTAAGTAAGAATATTAAATCTGCAATTTACGTTTTAATTATAATATATTCAATTTTGAGTGTGCAATAATAGGAAGTGTAATAAAGAGGTTCTTTTTATAATGAAAGAAAACTGAATATATTGAGAGTATCAATAAATATATCTAGTTTCACAATAATGAAATAAAGAAATTATTCAAGTTCATTTTAATGTATGTTATGTCAATAAAGTTTTAAAGTATGGTTAAGACATCCACATTTCTAAACAGTAACTTGGGGACAAATCAATGCCATGTTCTCGAATGCAAGGAAAATTTGGGAACACTAGAAAATGTTTTTGGGGATTAATTCGTGGACATAAGACACTAACAAGGTTACCCATATTATTAGGACCGAAACTAGGTCCTTCGGCGATTGTGGAAAAAAAATTGGTTTGTTCTCCTTACCAACAAGTGTATGTGATAACATATATAAACAATGTTTTGGTCTATAGCATTTTGTGACGTCTCTTACCCAATAGGCTTCACAAAGAAGTTTTGTTAAAACCCAGGCCAAGGCGACATTCGGTCTGAAATTTTGACATTAAACTATAAAAGATTTTCGGTTCGCCACACCTTGAGATGTCCGAGGTGATCAGAAACCCGTACTCGAGGCGGGAAGAACATACTGTCAGGAGCCAACGAAAGTACTAATCGGAGGTTAACAGGACGGCGACGTGGGAAGGAAAAACCAATCTGAAGAGGCGAAACGTGACGTCAGGCGGTGCGAGTTTTCGCCGGAGGAAGATTGACTATGAGAAAAAAGGAGAGCAAGCGAAGGCAACGACAGGTTCTGTTGGTGTTTTTGGAGACCCATTCTCCAGTTTTTGTGGGACTCAAGAAGTCCAAGTTGTACCCCTGTACAATGGTATATATGTCTGGCACCTAACTACAGATTGCTATTTAGGTTCGCCTCGAACCTGGGACTTTTGGGTCCGTACCAGCACACTTGAGCCCTGTGATTTCCATTCTGAAATTTTGTAAATAGCTTCATATTTAGTCAAGAATAAAAGTTGTTATTGTTGTAAGCTGCACATTGTGTCACTACAACTTCGACATCCACATGCTACCAGAGGATCCAGTGACTTTGCATTATATTAAGAATGAACTCATAATTTACAAAATTAAATGCTAACAACTTTATACTTACGCATTATATAAAAAGGGAAAAGAATTTATAACATTGCTTTCCAATATTTAACGTCCACGAATAAATCGAGTATTTCATCTCAGTTCAGAGTGTTTACGGTTTCTTTTTCAATGCAGAGTATGAGCATATTCCCATCAGATCCTTCCCCCTCGAAAACCGCAGATATATACGGTTGTATGAGTTTCGGCTTGCTAAAAGAACGTCACACTAACATGTCTTTACAGGAATGAATAGAAACATTCTCAAAGCGGTTACTAAATATGAATATATATTCTTTAGTTTTAGTCTTTAGTAAGAATTTTGCTAGAGAAACGCGCGCATGAGTCGTAGGTGGCACCAAGCCCCTACAACTGATGCGCCCATGTCAAGTGCCACTTTCGCCACGCCCTAGTTATGTCCCTGCATATTTTAAAGCTTTACTGACTTAATATACTCTAAAATGAACTTGAAATAGCTTTTTATTTCAATATTGTGAAACTAGAAATATTTATTGAAGTTTTCAATATGTTCAATTCTCTTGAGTTATAAAAGAAAAATCTCTTTATCATATTTACTATTATTACATACTCAAACTTAAATTTCTTATAACTAAAATAATAAATGCAGATTTATCAAACTTTCTACTAATATTGTGTGAGAAAGAGATACATAAATATAAAGTTCATTGCGACTAGATATCTCCAGATCTCCAAATTTCCTCAGATGACTCGCTTTCACCCATAAATTCTTGCCTTATTAATAATGTAAACAAAATTAAACTGCAACTCAGTTAGCGTAATGAAAAAGGACAAATCTTTAAACTTGGGGACTTTTAGCGGAATTAAGTAGTCAAAGAATTTTTAGGGACAAAATGAAAATCGATCTAAATTTCGGGGCTCTCCTCAAAATTCGAGTACTTTCGGTCACCTTAAGTATGGGTATATATGCATGCTTGATTCAAAGAATGTAGACACAAGGAGATAAGAAGGCGCAGTAGAGATAATCCAAACACGCAAGAGAAAAAAGTGATCTCTAATAGCTTTGCCAGAAAAACTACTTTACAGGCTTCTGCTCAAATTCAGATTTTTAGAGAATTTCTTTTAGGTTATATATTTCAAGTATATGTTAATATGTACACACCGCTTAAGATAATTTTGTATTATCTCCTAGATTAAATTTTCTGTCAAACAGATAGCTGAAAATGGCGTTGAACATTAGTTTCACAGAGAGACCGAGTCTGTATCATTCTTTAGAGCAGATGGTGACTTATAGTTCCCGCGCTGTGACGTCACTACGCTGAGACTTAGGGCCTGTCTCACCAAAGTCGTTTAAACGGCTAACAGCGATTAATATCTATTTAAACGGTGAATTTTGTCCCGCCATTGCTTGACACAGTGGGTTAATCGCCGTTAGCTGTTAAACGACTTTGCTAAGACCTGCCCTTACTCTAACCGTGATTAATCTCTGCTTAAATGAAGAATTGCTTCCCACCATTGGTTGGTGCCATGGGTTAATCGCGGTTAGCCGTTAAACGACTTTGGTGAGATCGGTCCTTAGCTAATAAAAATTAAAATTCAGTAGGTCTTCATCTAGCAATTGTTGAATACACAGACGGTAACTCGTATAAGAAAGTTCATTGCCTAACAGCGCCAGATCATCCGGGTTTCAACCTTTGAGCATGCCTTCCCTGGTTTGGCTAGAGTGTTTATCTCCCAAAATATTTCCTAGTTCCCTCAAGATTTCCTTGGATTCGAGAACACCACATTGATATGTCTCCAAATTACTGTTTTAAAATATGGTTACCTTAAGTATATAGGAAAACAAAACTCTGAAAACTAGATATAACTTACCTCAGCAGCAATCGTTTTATTCTTTACTTGAGATAGGCGAGTGCGTAGGCCACAGGTTTTGGTTGCACGTACTTGACAAAGGTGGTCGTGGCTGGAGCAGTGTACGTGTAACCTACTGGAACAGTGTGTGGATAGGCGAAGCCACCTATGAATGCTGAAGGTACCACAGCGTAGTAGGTGGCCGAGGCGAAAGTCAAAACAGCCAAAATGGCGACGGCGCTCTGTAAAAAAGGAAACATAAACATAATCTAAGTGAGTATGTATAAACAGGGGGACGGTCTGGGTTTCAAGGTATGTATTAAAAGATTTTTTAAACTTATTAAAATTTTTGTATATTATTAGTTTCTACAGAAAGTGATCAGAGATAGTCTTCAATCATGAAAAGAATAAAAGCATTTCTTAACATATCTAAAAATGTATAAAATAATTAAGTTCTAAGCTTTTAAGATACAAAGAATTATATTTTGTAAAATATTTTAGACATTTTTTTAAATAGTAAAAGTATTTAACAAATTCAAATGAAAATATCACCCGTTAAAATTTGTCATACTGGACTGGGTCTGGTTTATCCAGCCCTACAACGTGACTGGATACGAACAGTTTTGATTTTGTCTAACTGTAGCGGAATTGATCAGGTAAGGTGCTTGGTTTTTTTTTTCCTAGTTTCCTTTACCTATAATAAACATGAGCTCGTTCTCATAAAGGTGGGATTCGTCTGAGGATTTACCTTCGTTATGTACTCGACAACTCAGCGAAATATTCTCTTCAAAAAAGATAAGGTCAGTCTCACCAAAGTCGTTTAATTGCTAACCACGAATAATCTCTGTTTAAACGGAGAATTGCTTCCCATCATTTGCTGGGTTAATCGCGGTTAGCTGTTAAACGACTTTGGTGAGATCTGCCCATAATCTCTCAGATCCCGCAACTGGACTAAAAATATCACATATTTTCACGTTTGCCTTATTTATCTACTATTATCGCACAAAGGTTTCTTATAGAGTAATTTGTCGCAAAGTCACGATCTACTATAATGCCCTTCCCATTCATTTTCATGTTTACAACAGCCAATAGACAAACAATAAACTGCTCTTCTGTTTGAAACTAAAGCCAGAATTGTCATAAGTTGAGATGTGCCTTACTGCATGAAATCGCCTTATTAAGTTTATATTGGAGGTTAATATGAATAGATGACTTACACCCACATCCAACTCAATGGCTTATGGATGCGAAAGCTTAAGCGGGTGGGCGAAACCTTTCAACATTATGGGTCGGTCTCACTAAAGTCGTTTAACGGCTAACAGAGATTAACTTTGGCAGGCTCGAACCCCGAACCCACAAACCTCCGGTTAAAAGATCGCCGACTGAGGTACCACGGACCTATGCAAGAAAAGTAAGAAATAGAACACTAACTTTTTTTTCCTATGGGAAATTTATATTCTTTCTAGGAACTACATGAAATATTAGTATATGTTTAACATAGGCTTTTATACATTTACTTCTTAAAATACCGTGGGTCAGAGATAGAAAACCTATGCCAGGCTTGCCACTAGGTGGAACGAGATAGATCCATATTAAATTAGTTTTGTTCACGAACATTCACTAGTTGGTTGGTATCGTGACCATTTAGAAGTCGTATGACTACTCATGGGAAGATGGTTGCCATTGCCTCGACAGGTTGGACTGCTAAGAGTGGGTCCTCGTTATTTAGAAGTAGAGATCAAGCAAGCTGGACCACCTCCAGAAGTATAGCTTGCTAACTTGGAGGACATTGTGACCACGAATTTTTTCGAGCTTTGGATCTAGCCTCGAACTCGCAACCATCGTGTTAAGAAATTGAGGCCTTTGCCTACTGAGCTACTCCAACTCCAGAAATTAAAATCAAGAACAAATAACTTACCAAAAGTTTCATGTTTGGACAGGTGTGAAGTAGAGTTAGAAGGGACGACTTCAAACGTTTTGAAGTTGTCTTTTGAAGTGTGATATTTATATACTAACGCAAAACCCTCGAAGGCCCAATAGTAGCTGGGGAAATAGCAGAAGCGTTACCCGAGGGCGCTAACGTCTTACAAAATCTGAGAGAATTACAGAAATCCCCAATGAAAAATGACTTGTTTGACGCATAGGTGTCTGAAAGGTTTGACATCCGAATCTTCATTACTATTCTCGGGCAAAGGCTAGTTTTTTCTGCAAAAGACAATTCGAAGTGAAAATATTCTGCGCGTGAAGTCTCTAATTTGTGCTCGAGCACCCCAGGCTTGTTTCTAAAGTGGGTCAATAAAGAGGCCACCTTTTCTCATCGTTAACCCACACCTTGGACAATCCTTTGGTATTCCAGCATTTGGAAACCCCATTTATGATGGATTTTTGGTGACATCCTTTCTCAAATGTCATGAACTTCTAGTACAGTGGAATAAAAAGGTATTGCTGAATTTCTTCTTTTAAATACTTTTCAGTTATGAGGATTAAGATGTTTAATAATAATAATAAAGAGAGAGAGATTTTAAGCATAACATATTGCATGTTTTTTGTTACATATTACTTTTTTAAACAATATAAATTAAGAAGTAGGTGGGAATTTGTGGGTTTTTCTCTGCTATCCGATTCTAAAATAAATTGGTAAAAAATACTTCATATCCCAGCAAAAAGCACTGTCGTCTTTAAAACGTTCGAAATCCGCCATTTCCTCCCCCGTTTCGAACATTTAATGCCATTATTTCAAGCCCCACTTGCCCCGTTAAGAACAGGCAATTAAATTTATGAATTCATCACATAATAAATAAGTAAAAATAACATTTTTTTTTTCTAGTATTATGACATCATACCTTTAACCATCTCATTTAATCATTTCTTATTTTAAATTATTTAAATATCGTCTGCATTATTTTCATACGTTTTATCACTGAACTTAGATATTACTTAAATAATTTTCTTTTATATTTGGCTTAAATAATAGATTAGGCACATATGTGATAATTTTAAATTTAATCATCGATTATTTTTTGTTGCAATATAATTCTCAGCCTAAAAACAAACCATTTTTTTACCTGCCTCATAGGGTAACTTACAATTCCGGAAAATTAAAAATTTTATTGATCCCGTCATATGACGGGCTATATGCTAGTTTAAAATATTGAACAATTTTTATACTTATATTGATACCTGCTGCGGTTTCACGTGGAATGTGTGACGTCATTCCCCTTTGAAAACTTTTGCTGGTGAATATTGTCCCTGAATTTCCCCATCCTTTTTCTTCACGAACTCCAGTTTTAGCATCATTAACCCTTTGACAGTTTCATTTTTTTCCAGAATTCGGTCAAAAAATATCACATTTTTTATTGCATTTTTTTGTTCATTTTACATTTTTAAGTAAAGATATGTCATTAAAATTAACATTTCTAATATTTTTAAGCATTTATTACAACTTTTTTTTCTTTCTATGAAAGCATCATAGAACTGAAGTTTACCTTTAGTCTCATCGATATCCAAGTTAATTTTTGGAATTCCAGTGAAAGCAAATCTAGGAGGCGGATCAGCAGGATTATCACAATTAATTTTAAAAAATTGTCTTGTTTGACTGATTCCATCTGTACTACTATCAGAGTCGCTACTATACAGATCGCCTAGTAACTTCCGCTACTATCATTTACAGATAATTCAGTTTCTGATTCCGAGTCACAGTTCGAATCACAAGAAATTAGCTCCATAAGCTCTGAATTATCCATTATTTAAAAGTAAAAATATATTATTCAACTCTTACATCAATAAAATTATCAGGCGATTAGTAAAATGTAACCAGAAAGCTATACACTCAAAGATAGCAATTCGTCTTCTGAAAAAACCTGCGATTTTGAACCAATCAGAGTAGAAAATACAATAAACTACAAACTATCATTTACTGGACATCTATACGAATAATTTGTTACTAAAATTGGAAAAAATACGGCCGAAACAGTGCAAGCGAGGTAGAAATCAGATTGCCCGTACGCCGTACGGGTAAATCAGTAAATACCTGAAAGTTGTGCCCGTACGGCTTACGGGCAAAACAGGAAAGGGGTTAACAAACAACAGCTAAATGAGTAATAGGTTCGCAGCCTTGTTAAGGCTTTAAGATAATGTCTGTATCCCCTGCTGAATTGAAAAAAAAAACATTTTATAACTTTCTAAACAAAAGTTTCGAATGTAGACAACTTTAAAGAAGGGAAGTTTATATACTCACCTAGTATGTGTACAGACACAAATACACAATGAGTTCTTAATGCTGTTTTGACTAATATCTCTGGGTCAGAGGTCTCAGACCAAGGCTAGCTAGTTGGATGCAGCTTTTTACTTAGGTTTTTCCGACCTTTAGACGTCAGCTTCTATGATTGTATCACTGTCGCATTTACATAAATGGCTCTTTGATACTTCCGGCATCTTTCTTATAAGGCAATTTGTCACAA
>CM063509.1:55037331-55069831 GCA_032207245.1 Pardosa pseudoannulata
AAAGCTCTGCAAAAGAGTGGTAACATTTAAATATATGGCACTTGATTTATAGGATTATAGATTACCAATACAAATGTATAAATGCATATTTCTTATATGTTAATGAAAGTATATGAGAAGTCTTTGAATGGAAAACTTTGATATCCAATTTATCATACAATGGTAAAAACAGCAGCGACAGCCCTGCTTGTAGTAGAAACTAGTAAAGTACACAAATTTTTGTAATTTTAAAAATCTCGCAATGCTTACATTGAAAATACTTTGGGAAAGTCCAGTCGGACCCCTCTATAAATAGATCTGGAAATATAGATAATATTTTTATCCCATAATACAAGATAACAAATCATACACCACTATGCAAAGCACTCAATTTTTAAAAAATGGACCTAGTGCCATTAAGGTAGACATTTCAATAATTCAGTTTTACTTGTTTATGAAACGTCTTTTATTAAAATGAGCCTTTGGTTTTGTGATACTTTATGCGTTTCACATCTATGAATGAAGCAACAGTGATCCATTGCTTTGTTTTCATTCTGCCATTCAAGTGCTCGGGTTTTCACTTACAGAAAGCTGACACCGTGTAGAGAATATTACCTCAATCGCTTATCTAAACTTACTAAGTTCTTTCCACGAAGTTATTTCCCAATTAGAGAAAAAGTGGTGAAAAAGCCTTCTGGTTCTGACCAAAGGCGGTTTTGTTTGTGTATGTAGGAAGGTTAATGCATCAAAAGAAGATAACTGTCTTTCTCCTCTTTAATGATGTCAGGCATGTGATATATTACCATTAAAGGTGGCGTAGAATAATAGATTTCATTTCGTAAAGATCTTTCTAGGAATTGTATGAAATGTTAGTATACATTTAAGATAGGCTTTCATTCATTTACTTCTTAAAAGGTCGTAACTCAGAGAGGGCAAACCTATGCCACGCGTGCCACTAGGTGGCACTACACATGCACATATTAAATTATTTTTTATTAATTTACATTCACTAGTTGGTTGATGCCGTGACTATTTATAAATCATGACTTCTTATAGAAAGATGGTTGTCATTGCCTTGAGAGGATGGACTTCTAAGAGTGGGTCCTCGTAATTTAGAAATAGAGGCCAAGCAGAAGACCTTCAAGTTTGGCGTGCCACCACCAGAGGTATCGTTTGGGAACTTGGAGGACTTTGCGTCTACGAATCTAGTTTAAGTGCCGCAGCTGCCATTAGTGATTACGACTCATGCCTCGATCCCACTACTCTCTAGTTACGAGATACCGTATTTACTCGAATCTAATGCGCATCGTTTTTGGCCAAATGTAGTATTCAAAATTGGGGTGCGCATTAGATTCGAGTGCATCAGCAGTTCGCCGATGACGTCAACCAAATTTAAATCGTAACAATGGATTACTGTATTTCTCGACTACATTTACCGTTACATTTATCCAGGGCTTCGAACCGTAATTTTTTTTTGTTCCGGTTTTCGTTCCGGTTCAACTAAAAAATTAATATCGGTTCAGTTCCGGTTTTCGCTCCGCCAAAAATAACTGTTTTCGTTTCAGTTCCAAATGAATAATTTCATTTTATATATATTCTTATTTGTACTAAAAATATAATTCTATCATAAACAAAAAATGTAATTCTATCAAAATTTAGAAGATTTTATTCTTTTTTTAATTGGTATACTATGTGAATTGATACAAACAGCAGGTACGATAAGAGCGGCGAGCATTGGCATTGTTATCCATTATCAAAATCGCATTTGACAACTAGGTTCATGATTACCCACATTCGTCGTTTGACTCTCACATCGTGCACTTGGCCTTGCAATAATTATGTAAAAAATATATTATTTATTTAACATATGAAAATTGCTTCTAATTATTAATATATCTTCTAACGTGGTTTCACTGAGATTATTTCTGTTGTCTCGGAGAATAAATTTCAAACCTGAAAACGCTCTTTCAACACTAACTTGTGTAGCTGGAGCTGCCAAAACCACCATTGCAATCTTATACAAGTGCGGATATGTAATTATAAAGTTGACGTTAAATTAGAAAATATTGATAAGTTGGTAACAGTAACAAAATGAATGAAGCTATATCGAACCGAAATATACTAATATTTTTTCGATTCAGTTCCGGTTTTCGTTTCGACCAAAATAACGGTTTTTTCCGGTTTTCGGTTCAGTTCCGGTTCGAAGCCCTGCATTTATCGTTGACACATTATTGCATAGAAAATACAAACTGCTGGCTCCGAAATGTATGGGAACACCGTTCCGGTGGGCTCTCTAATCCACCATCAATGCTTTGTCTGGACGCTACTTTATGTATTAATCCATTGTTGTATAAAATATGGTATCTAAATTTAAATAAAATTATCATACCATTGATTGATAGTTTATATATAAATCCATTGTTGTATGAAATAAGATTCAATAAATTCCTCATACCATTGATGCGCATTACATTCGCGGACAAACATTTTTTTATTAGAGTTTTAAAATGGGTATGCGCATTAGATTCGATTGCGCATTAGATTCGCATGAATACGACAGCTGAATTTGCCTACTGAGCTACAGCAGCTCACTTGTATTGACTGGAAAAAACATTTATAAAAAGAGACTAACTCCAAGACTAGCAGTCATAAAATATGGATTAAACAAAATCGAACGTGAGCGCATTACGACACGTAGTAAAACAGAAGAGTGATTACTGCTCCCCTTCACCATGGAAATCCCTGTAGAAGAGGACACTGAATTTTTCTTGGGGAAGTACATGAGTGGGATCAGATATTAAGAGAGAATCCAAACTAAATTGTAAATGACATAGTTTGGGGTTTAGTTTCTTATATTTGAATATGAAGGTTAGTATGCAACAAAACTAAAGTTGAAAGATGTCTTTTATTTTTTAACTTTAAACTTATTCTTATTAATGATAGCTATTTAAATAAGTCACTGTTGTTTGTGTTTCAAATAAAGTAGCCTAAAAAGATCACCCTGTCCTCTTCTCTTCTGCATTCCTGAAAAAATGTATTTTGTGTTTATAGAGACAGTAAGAATAATGCTAAAACTATTATAAGGAATGTGGCTATTTTAATTCCGTAGACATAATTCAAGAATAATAATTTTAATTTACAGGGTGTTTAACCCTCTAAGCGGTTCGCACGTACAATTCCAGCAAACCGATGATGTCTTCGAAGCGCACTATTTTTGACCTTCAAAAACGCTCTGAAAATGGTTGTAATGTACATTTTTGCCAGTGCCTTCCCCCATGGAGTTTAGCTCTAGGAAGATCAGGTCGATTGTTTAGGAACTGCACCCCTCTTTATATATTTATTGAGAGATGCACCCCTACCCTCTGAAGCACAAAGAAGCTGATAGCTTTTCAAGGCTTTGTAAATCTCTATTTCGAAGTATTTTTTTTGCGGTGACAGATGTATCTCTAATTGCACCATTTAAATATCTTCGATGACTTTCGTAAGAAAATATAAATAAGTGTCTCAAAGAATATTTTATTTGTAATTTTAGAATCCAGTATTTCTTATGAGATGATCTTCGAGACTTGACGAGCTGTATGTGTATTAAAAATTAACAATCTATAATATCTATTTATATATCTATTTATAACCGGAAGTACAGGAACAATAACGAGGGTGGGTTTCCCGTCTTCCATTCTAGTCGACAAAGGGGGAAGGAAAAAGTCATAGAACGCTTTTGCCACTTACACAGTAAACCTTTAGCGTATTTTTGGAGATTTTTTTCCTCGATGTGTTCCACTCAGAGGGTTAAAAAATGACCGTTATATTTGAAAATTCAATCAAAAGTAAACTGGCAGTGATTGAAATTCACATTTTATTGCAATATGCTTGGGGCAATAGTAAATTTTTAGGCAGCAAGCTTTCAAAATTAGTTATAATATTCCACAAAAGATGGCGCTGCAGCCTGGAAAAATCTAAACGACTATATTTGTATGTGGGGACTCTTAAAAGATCAGGTGTACCGCTACTAACCAGAAACAATTGAATAACTAGAACAACATATCTGTTCTGCATGTAAAACCAGGTAAATTCCCAATTCCGGGGGCCCCGCCGCCATGTTTTTGGCGCTATTTCTGTACAAGTGATCGCCAAATTGTAGCCAAGTGATGTTTACAATTTGTGTAGTAAGTTTATACCCAATTTCAAAACGTATTTTGGACAAAAAAAAAGGTTTCAAATGTTGTTAAGATGAATGCAAATTTAAATTTCAGTTTTTAATGTATTTAATGGCGCTTTTGTATTGGTTGTTAAACTAAACAGTGCGGAATTTTTGCAATAAGTGCAAATTAAGCAAAATATAAGCATTTGTTGGTTATATTTAGGCAATTATGCTTATAAAATATTTAGATATATTTATAAAATATGGTTGTTATTTAATGATATTATTTTAAAACTATCAAAAGATTAAAAAATAATAAAGTACGGTACAAATTACTTCTCTAAATTATTAGCTTAAAATGAAAATATAAGAACGGAGTAAATGTTTTAAATAAATAATAAATTTTTAGCTTAAAGTTCTGAAGAAAGTAAGGGAGTGAAATGATTTTTCTTATCTAAATGAGGTAAAGCTCCCCTTGATCTTCCGTAACAATAACGGTAGACGGTCGTAATAAAATTGCTTTTATTATTTAGCGTATCACTTTTAACAATGTATTACACTATAAAATAATATAGTTTAAAAATATTTCTTCTTCATTTTGTATTAAATTAAGACACAACTTTGAATAAAAAAGTTCAAAAAGCAGTAAATAAAAAAATATAAATGTGAAATATGACATCACTTGTTAACTTCGAAAATTAAGCATAAAATGTAAAATAAATAAAGCGCTAACCTAATTTAAGTATCCTGAGTTGTTGGTGGATATACACGTTTGATCCGATTTAAAAAATCCTGAAAAGCATCGTGCGGACTTTTTTACATTTTCCTCCACATAAATTCACAAAGGTACGAATCAAATTGATTTTCACACTTTCGAACTGAGCGGAGGGATCTAAAGGCGCCGATTGACACCCCCACCTTTTTTAGGGGGTGGTGGAAGAGTCCGAAAAGAAGAGCAAGGTTTGCCAGAAAATAGGGTTCTAGAATTTGGCGATATCTCCCACGCTTGGCGTCCCCACCGAACTCGGTTCCGGGGGCCCCCCGAACTGGGAAATAGCCTAAAACCATCCCGCCTGAGCCGTTTACATGGGTTTCTGATAACTTCGTTCTGAGAATACGCCATATTATTGCTCCGCATGGTGGATATCTGGAAAATATCGTAGTTTAGATTTTTCCAGACTGAAGCGTCATCTGTTGCGAAATAATGTGACTAATTTTGAAAGTATGTCTGCCTAAAAATTTAATATTGTCCCAAGCATATTGTAATAAACTGTGTATTTCTATCACTGTCCGTTTATTTTTTATTGATTTTTCAAATATACCGGTCAATTTTTAAACACCCTGTATATAGATGTTCTATATCAGATCCTAAGATCTTAAACATGTTTTAGTAGATATCCCACTTCATATTTTTACATGCACTGTTGGTATGGGCATTTTTAGTCATTGAAAATCTGCACTTATTAGTAGAGCCCAGTCTCATTTGCCCTTCTGTAGCAAATTGTAGACTGTAGTGTTTGAAACCAAACCAAACCATGTTTGGCATGTTTGAAATAGTATCCATAACTTGCTTTTTTCGTTCGTTGTGACGTCACTTAGACGTCAGCTTGTGGACATTACGCTAGCTGACGTCAAAGTCTCCTTTATTGATTCAGACAATTTCATTTTCTAGATATAACAGTTAAAAAAGTGACAAGGTAAACTATTTCCATACCATGTAAAAACTCAATTCTTAAATAACTCAATTAAAAACTTTATATTAAAGCAGTGATTCTCATATAATGATAAAAGGACAAAGAACAATTTTAAAAATTAAACCCTTTTATGTAGATTATAAGAGTTTAAAATGATTTTAAAAAGAAATACAGCAAGTGCCACATCGGACACCTGAAAATAATAAACCTTGATTTAGCTAGCACACTAATCGAAGAAGGTTCTACATCAATGCTCTAGACCAATGCGTCTCAACATAGGGCACACGCCCTACCAGTGGGACATATGGTTTTTCAGGTGGGTGTTTGGTTTTTCATAAAACAATTACATTTTTAACCCAAGTTAGGTGGTATGATATATGAACAACTTAATAGCCTGTCTAATCAAAGTCGTTTAAAGGCTAACCGCAATTAAACCATGGTGGTACACAATTCTCCGTTTAAACAGAGATTAATCGCAGTTAGCCGGTAAACGACTATGGTGACACCGGCCCTTAATATGGTCATTAGAGAACTCACGGAATTGCAGAATGATGCGTCACTTAAGGCTTTATTCAACGCTAAAGGAGTGACAACATGGCTTTCTGGTGAGACACAGGTTAAATACCTAAATTTAACTGGATTTGCAAGAAAACTATCATTACCATTTTTACCTTCATATTTAGTGGAATGTGGCTATAGTTCTGTAAATGATTTGTTACTATAGAAAACAAATTCTCTAGATATTACCAAATGATGGGATTTGAGACTGAAGTTAAATAAATTTGTGCCTAATATGAAATCTCTTTATGCAGTCATCAAGCACAAGGGTCTCGCTATTTTTTTTAGGTCCATCCTATTTTCCTTAAGATCTATTTCGGTAGCCTGCATTCGGTATCTGCCTTCGGTTTAATGTACTTGAATAAAATAAAATAAAATAAAATTTTTTGCTTTTTATTACCTCAGAATTTTACTTTATCTGATTATTATATTAAAACCTATTTAATGTTGCTGCAGAGCGTGGTTTTTACTTTGATTAAAAAAAACTACAAGCAGGTTTTATTAACGACATAACAATTTGGACCGAACGATGGCCGAATGGTTAGGGCACTGACCTTCGGAACCGGAGTTCGTGGGTTCGAGTCCCACTGAGGCATGGATGTTCGTAGCCGTTCGGAATCGGCTTTAAACAGTAGGTCCCGGTCTCATTAGCCCTCGTGTAGCAAAAAGTAGACCGTAGTGCTCCCAACCAACCGACATAACAATTTATTATTAGAAGGACATCAGTTACACAACACACATACAAGGCATTACGAAAATCGCTTGAATTACACGTGTTGCCAGATGCATTAACAAAGTTATACTTTACGATTATGATTAATTACAAGAGTCTTTAGATTGCATATACAACAAATGTTTTAAATTTTAAAACAAACGTTATATAAACAGAGCCTGCAGTCTAGCATAGCTGGTCCATTCTGATCAGTATAAGTGTGGCCTCTCTGGGTTCAATTCCTGGAAACTCTTAAATATCTTACTCATCGTTGGGAAAGCAAAATTTAAAATTCTTCCCTACAACATCTGTATGATGTCATTGCAAATTAATGACGTTATATGATGCAATTTAACCGATGTGTTAACTTTAATCCCGGATGTATTTGACCGTGACTGTTAACTGAATGCTATTAGCAAATTTAACAGCTATTGTACTATTTGAGCATGAGATTATTCAGTACTGCAAGGCTTTTATGCTCTTAGGCTGTAGGTGAACCTTTTGCTTGCATAGCCAGCACCTTTTATATGATTAACATTGTCATGTAGCCTTTGTTTTATACTGCCGAATGCTGCAGTAAGTGTATATTTGGTACAGGTGTATTATTAACGCCGTGTTTTTTTTTTTTTTTTTCTCCAAACTTGGCTATTTTTTTGGCATTTTTATGGGGCGACGAGTGGGTTGGTGTTTTTGTTATTAAATTTATTTTACATTTCTTTTATTACAAGGGGGGTTGAGAAGGGACCCCCCCTCACATGTTAGATTTTTTTTTAAATATTAGTGGTTATTAAAATGATATATATTGTGTTTATGCTGTGTTGATCTGTACCACAAATATTACTAATCTCATATTTATTTTTCAAATAACGTAAAAAATGATAATTATTATGCTAATTTTATTTTAATAAAGCTATAAATTGTAAATCTGCTGTGTTCTTTTTTTTTTTTTTTTTTTTTTTTTTTTTTTAATTATTGTGTTTCAAATATGCCATGTGACCGCCACCATGTTTTTTTTTGCTGTTTTTGATAATGCATCTGTTCCAAACCAACTTTACACGGAAGGCATTTTTTTATTCATTTGTCCACTGCAATAGTATTCAGGGGCGTAAGCAAGGGGGGGTTAGGGGTTTAACCCCCCCTTAAATTTAGACAAAATGCCAAAAATAAATATTTTAGTAGAAATTATGAAGGCTAATATTTTTTAGAATTGTCTCTCAATATCAGCCGGAGATCATCGCGTGGAGGCGACGCGGGACTGATAAAGAGTGAAATCGCGTATACGAGACGAATTAATATTTCTGGTGCTTTCTAAACAGTGTATCTTCAAGCATAAGAAAAGATAAAAACATATATACGCATGTTACATATTAATATTGTTAGTTTGAGAAAAAAAAATCACCCCCTCCCCGAAAAAAAAACCCGGATTTTATACTCCCTGCTCCTCAAAAACATCGCTTTTTAATAAAACTCACCTGAGCTGCGATTTTAATACAAAAACCCGAGTTTTTTTTACAACCCTTATCAGATTCTCGGAAACGAACGTGGGGGGAGTCTAGAATATCGAATATACGGGTGAGAGAATGTCCCTGGTCTTGCCGCATTAACAAAAGAGAAAAAAACAGATGACTGATTGAATCGTACTGCTGCGATTGAAATATTCGATCCTTCCGGTGCAGTGTACTCTGCCCTAATGAGTATGTTTTTCTACGCTCGTATCTTCAACGGTTTCGCTTCTCACAACGAAATTACACACGATCACCGGCTCGGTCAAGGGCATTCCGATATCATCCCCTTCCCTCCCCCTTCTTTGTCACATCACAGGCCGATGCGTACTTTCTTTTCTTCTCAACCATCGGCAAATCACACGTAACGAGACACTACACATCGGATCACTACACCCCCTGGTCAGCCAGGTGGTCGTAGCAACTGCCTCGTCACGCAGTTAAGGCGCTTTAATATGTCACGTGTCTCAGTGAACAAAAAATTGATGAATGGGAGTCCAGCGCTATGAACAAAAGGGAAAAGTATGCAGCCGCTTCCGTTCAGAAAGGAAATTCGCTTGCAGAGGCATTTCTTGATTTTTCTTAATTGGTAGCTCAGCGGATCCATGACTTTCCATGACTTTTACTCATTTTACTTAGAAAATCATGATTTTCCATGACAAAATTAGTCCATTTTCTAAATCCATGATTTTCCATGACTTTCCCTGACTTTTCAGGTGCGCAGAAACCGTGAATTTGTTTCGCTAACCTATTCAAAGAGTTAAAAATAGGACCACATAAGAAATGAAGGGATCCGATCGTTCTTAGAAAAGTTTAGTATTCTATGCCTTATCCCTACTTTTTTTTTTCCTCACGGTATTTCTCAGAATACTGAAAAAACATTTACTATAATAGGGTTGTACTTTTGATACCAAATTTACGTGATACTGTTACGGCGAGCCCCGATCGCTGGTTTCTTTCTGTCCCACGATAGTTTTCGAGACTGGCTGGGATTCGTGAGGTCTTTATGCGGTGATTCTGCAATAATAGACGTTCTGTCGTCTTTGAGACAATTCGAGAATTTTGGAGATGCGGTGAAAAATTATATAAAAGGGGGAACAGCGATTCTTGAGGTCACATCTTGGTCAAATACTAAGATTGCCATTGGTCCATATTCTCACTTTTGATTCGCTGAGTTTTCTCTTCTTAATCCCTTCATAACTCGCTCTGTATCTCATAGGTGCTCATCATCTTAATTCTTCAAGAGCCTAGTGCTCTCTCTTATACCTTTAATTAATAAAAAAAAATACTTTACATTTATTTTAACATAACTCCTTAAATCATATTCACTACTAATGTACTACTAGTTTTACAGCTATCCTTCCATATCTGAGCCAAACGCTGGCCGATTGGTTAGGGCGCTGATTGGTTGTACCGGAGTTCGTGGGTTCGAATCCCACTATGGCATGGATGTTCGTAGCCGTTCGGAATCGGCTTTAAGTAGTAGGTCCCGGTCCCATTAGCCCTCGTGTGCAAAACTGTAGACCGTAGCGCTCCAAACCAAACCAAACCAAAACCTTCCATATCTGAATTATTTTATCTTACTAGTATTATTGTATTGCACCCTGTCCAAACTCAATCCAACTCTTCCCAATTTTACTATCTTTATTTCTCTGTTAGAGCCAAACAAATTGTATAGTGTTGTTTTGCTAAACTAGAACTAGAGGGCTAAACTATTACAGAACTAGAGTATTACAGAACTAGAGGGCCCGGCCCAGGCAGTTCTGTAACAACTGCATCCTATGATTCTGTGTGGAGTTAGTTATCACAGAAATGTGATACTTCCGTTGAAGAAAAAATTGCTAGCGTAACAAAATCTGATGAATGTGAAATTGTCCCTCAAAGTGTTACTTCCCACCTATATGACATTGGACTTTTTTCAGAAGATAGTACATGCGAGGATATACTAAACTGAACGTACTAAAAAATGTTTGGGAACCCAATCCTGCATTTGTTTTTTTCTGAAAAAGGAAAAAGAAAATTGATCTCTCAGTACAAATTGCTTTATCGCTGGAAATGGCTTGCATATTCAGAGGTTAAGGGTGGTGCTTTTTGCAAATTTTGTGTACTTTTCGGCCCTAGTGGTCCGGCTCTGGCAAGCAACCTTTAAGCCAACTGTGCAATGTAAAATTTGACAACATCAAAATTTGGACATTTGCTGATATTCACCGATGTAACATATACTTAAAATTTTTATCTCATTGGACTCAGTAAAAAAATTGGTCATTAATATGGATTACTAATTACTCTGAGCCAGTCTTCAGGCTGAGTACCCAGGTAGCATAAATATATCGGCCAATGGTCTACAAATATTGGTCAATATTTTAAATATCGTTGAATATCGGACTTTGACTTTGGACATCTGCCGATATTAACCGATATAACGTATAATTAAAATTTGAAATTCTTGAAAAGAGTTGTTGGCTTTGTTTATAAGGTAAATATTATTTTAAAGAAGGAAATTTAATAAATTTCAAGTTTTTTCGAAACACACCTTTTCTTCGAACTACACGGAGTAACTTTAGATTAAAATGATTTATTTTTTAATGTATTTTGAATTGTTTGATAATAAATCATTTGATATTATTACATTTGTGGTTATTATTATTATTATATTAGTGTCTTGCATTTTGCTTTAAACACGGTTTTAAAAGAGTAAGTTTTTTACATTGTAGTTATATAAGTAAGACAAATTCGGTATTTATTATTAACCCTCTAAGCGGTTCGCACGTACAATTCCGCCGGTTGTCACGTACAATTGTCGACCTCCAAAAACGTTCCGAAAATTAATGTATGTTTGGAGTTTTGAGGTAGGAGGGTCAGGTCAATTGTTTAGGAACTGCACCCCTCTTTGACTAACATTTATTGAGGTATGCACCCATACCCCCTGAGGCACAAAGATGCTGATAGCTTTTCATGGCTTTGTAAATCTCTATTTCGGAGTATTTCGTTTGCGGTAATAGATGTATTTCAAACTGCACCACTTAAATATCTTGGATGACTTTCGTGAAAAAAAAAATCATAAATAATTCTCTTAAAAAATATTTTTATTCGTGTTTTTAGAATCCATTATTTCTTATGGAATGATCTTCGAGACTTGACGAGCTTTATGTGTACAAAAAATTAACAATCTATAATGTCTATTTATATGCCTATTTACAACCGGAAGTAAAGGGACAATAACGAGGGTTGGTTTCCCGTATTCCAATCTATTCGACATAGGGGGAAGTAAAAAATCATAGAACACGTTGGTCGCTGACACAATAAAACTAGCTTAAACTTAGCGTATTTTTTGGAGACTTTTTTTTTCCTCTGTGTGTTCCACTCGGAGGGTTAAGTTATAATAAATATTGTAGAGTTTTTTTAGCTCAGCCACATCTATACCATTGAGTGGACCACAACACCTTAAAAAATTAGAAGTAGACCGTATGCTGGAAAAATCTGCCCACCATTGTAATGAATGGATAAGCTATAGAAATGCCATAATAATTTCAGAAAAATCACATTAATAGGTATATTAACTTATGTGGACTTCTTTTTCTCATAATAATAAATTAAATATTAAAAATAAAATTTCTCGTTTACACTTCCATACTTCGTCAAATTATTACGTGTGCAGCACCAGTGTGGTCGTATGCAGTGGATTGAGCATGAACACTTGAAGTTTAGGACAAAATATCATTCGTCGTGAAATTACTAATTATCCACAATACTTTAGGAATAACGATATTCATAACGAACTTAAATTTCTTTCTATTCCAAAATTTCTACTTAACCCTCTAACTGCCACGAGCGTAAAGAGAGTGTGCACATGATATCAGGTGCAGCAAAAATTGCAGCTCAACTTTCTTGATGGAAAAACATTTGAATTTCCTATGGATTTTGCTTGTTATTGGGGTTTTAATTTTGTCAATTATCTGAAAATGGTAGCAAGCTGATGTACGTATGGCTGTACTAAGCGTTTCAAAAAAGGTGAAAATGTTGGATTTTATTGCTTTCCTAAAGATTCTACATTACGAATGCTTTGGATAAAAGCTTTGAAAAGGCAAGAGTGGACTTCTTTTTCGAAAATTTGCGGCAAACATTTTCAAAATGGTAATAAAACGTTAACCTTATTGTAATGTAATAGATTACATAAAATTATTATGCTCTAAGAATTTGTTTTATTATTACTAAGTTTTTTTTTATTTCTAATGTATTTTCTATTCTTTTGTAAGAAGTACTTTACCTATAAATGTAATTATTTTTTGTCCTTAAAATGATCACGTTTTGCACATTTTTATTAGATTTTTATTTATGTAATAGTTTTTTTTTTGCCTGTTAACATAATCAGAGTAGTTATACTTTGATTATGACACTTAATAGTACTGTACAAAGTGTTTAATTTTTAAAAAAATATATGTATAATTTTGCAAGTGCTAAAACAATCTATTTTGATTTACTTGGCCAGTTTCTGATGTTTCCTTCCCCTTCCCTTAAATAAAATTTAGTTTTATTGTATACGTGATTCATATCGAAGCTCGTAAGATACAATGAAAACAAGCAATGTTTTGCCAACGAAATTGAGTTGTAGTTGTTTCTTATTTGTTTACAAACATGCAATTTCTCTATATGCATACGTTTTGCGCTTGGATGCATTAACTGCCCCTTAATGCGTATGTGTATATCTTGTATTGTTAAATGTTGGATAAGTGAGTGTACTTGATGACAATCAGGAAAGTACTAAGAAACGTATTGCAGGAAGACTTGTATATACTCCCAAAACAGTTAAAGCATTAATCGTGCAAGACGTATATATTGTAACGTATTCGCGTTACATTAAAATTACAGATACAGACTGATCTACGACCGTGAAAAAAAGCGGCCTAAAGTAGAATAATAGCAAACGTGCCTTTTGTGAGCACTTGAACTGAGCTCTTTTTTCAACTCCTCTTCTTAGCCCACTCTCCTGTTTCTAATCATGGATCTTGTTGGTGCTTCAACCACATTTGGCGAAATTGGAATGCTTGCAGCTTGCGTGCGTGGCGTGCTTGCAGCGTGGCGTTTGAAATCTGGCGAGGGGATCGTAACTCAACAAATTGATTAATAAAAATTCGAATTAATTAATTAATTATTAATAATAATAATTAACAAATTATTAATCACCAATTGATTATCCACTAATTATTAATTAATTAATAATTAAACACCAATTAATGTATAAGAAAATTTATTTATTAACAAATTATTAATCACCAATTTTTTTGTGAATTTATTTCTATTAACAATTAAATTTCGTTATTATCGCATATTCGCATATTCTTCATTAATTAATCAGAATCATTAAATGATTCTGATTTCTTCATAATTATATTTTGAGTGGAGGTTGAAGAGGAGTTGTAAAATAGAAAATTTTTTTTTCAAATCTCTTATTACATAGTGAAAGGACGTTGTTTCCTTTCAGAATAGGATGCTGAATAGAGGATTCTTAACACCGAGGACCATCTCAATCATTCTGTCTGAGAAATTCCTTAGGATGCTAGCGAAGTGTTTCCAGTGTTTGTTTCAATGGCATCCCGAAGAAAGAGTCTCACACGACAGAATTCCTCTACATTGTAAGGGAAGCAGCAATACTTTTCTCCAAGAGTTGCCCAGAGACAACGATTAATGATCGGCGAGATTGCTCCCGATTACTGCAAGCTTCCCTGGCACCTGCTGGCTTGAGAGCCGACAAGCGCTTTCTCCACCATGTCATCAATCAGCGGTCCGATCAGCTGAGATGGACATTTTGCGGAGACGAGGATATAAAAAGAGCACAGTTCGAGGCCCAGAGGGGATTTTTTGACCGATCGAGTCTCCTGTGAACTCATCGGCCCAGAACGACAAGGGAGCGACTGAGTGACCTCCCCCCTTTTTTTCTCTTAGGAAGCTGATTCCTGCATCGATCATCATTTCATTGTGGATATTCATCGTTTCATCTGTATTTATCATAACTTCAATATTGTGTTTCTAAATAAATATCTTTAGTCTGTACGTAGGTCTCTGCTATCCTTTTTCGGGTTCACTTAGAGCCCCAGTACGCTACAATATACGCCCGCCGCAGTTAAAAGCTTAATCTTTCCACTGAATTCCCTAAATATGTATGCAATGATCTTATCATCTTGTAAATTACGATCACACTGATTATTAAATTTCGACCTTAAGGGAAGAGCATTATCGAAAAAATAAATATCAAAAGGCTCTTACCCTTTTACCTTCAGATTCCGTGGGAAGCACTGGAAAGATATATTCTTCAGTCACGATTTAAAGAAGCCTTTCGGAACAAATAATACATTTATTTAGCACGTTCTAACGAATCACTAAATCAACACGAACATTATACACAGATTTTCAAAGAACAAAAAACAACCGTAATCAAAAAATCAAAAACAAACAAAATCGTTCTTTCTTTTTCGTTGCCATTCGGCAAGGGAAAAACTTTAAAAAAATACAAAAAAGAAAAACCATGGATACGTTTTTCACTTTTCCATACTGTTACTACTAATAAGAGGCCTGTGGCCGTTCTTGCTAAAGAAATTTAGCTTTTGTGTTCTTGTTTTCATAAAAAAATTCTTAAAAAGTACGATAAAAATATTTAAAAAAATTTTAAATGTAAGAAAAAAGTTTCAAAATTCTTTCAAATATAAGAAAAAATTAAAAATTGAGTAAAATAGCCATCACATCCATTGTTTACATCTTCGACATGAAATTTTCCCACTAATCGACATTGTCGTTTTTTAGAAGCTGTCCTGCTGCCGGCAGGATCTCAAACTTTATCAAAACTACTCGTTCCCGATGAATCTTTAAACTGAATGGATGTCCCTGGCCGCAAAAATGTCGTGTTTTTTTCTATTCGTAAACTATCTCTTCTTTAATTTTTGTGTCATGAACTCACGAATCCACCACTATCTTTTTTCCTATTTAGTTGTTTATTTATTCACCCGCTATTATTCATGTCACTGTTTACGCTTATTTATCATTATTTAGGCCCTTTTCGGATTTTTAGTGCAATTTATTTATTTTTAAAACATATATTTTTATTTTTTCAACATTTTTAACTTTATCGTTTCTGATCATTATTATTCAATAAACAAAAATTTATAAAACCTAATCTAAGTTAATAAAAATTATTTTTATATTTAAAAACTATTATTTAGGCCCTTTTTTGGATTTTTAATACAACTTATTTATTTTTAAAACATATATTTTTATTTTTTCCAAAAATTTTTAATTTTTTCGATCTTGTTCAATATTATTCTACATTTTCGGCTTTTTTCGTACAGATGTCACTGGCCACAAAAATATTTTATGTTTTTCTACCCCTAAACTCTCTACTCTCTAGTTTTGTGTTATGAACTCACGAATCCACCCGTCTTTCTCTTTGCTCTTTTATGTGTTTATTTTTCGATCGTTGTCATTTTTGTGCGTACTGACAGAAGCCTCTGGATTGACGGGCTCGACCCATATGGTCCAGTTACATCACCACCTTTGATATCTTTGATTCATGTCACAGAAAGGAATTCAGGAATGAAGGGCTTGGCCAATAGATTTTTGTTGACCTATTTACTGAAAGTACTGAAAGCTGGAATCGTTTATACAGGGTGTTTCAAAAATGACCAGTATATTTGAAAAATCAATAAAAACTAAAAGGACAGTAATAGAAATACACAGTTTACTGCAATATGCTTGGGACAATAGTAAATTTTCAAGCAGATAAACTTTCAAAATTAGTTACAATATTGTCATTTTTGAGACACCCTGTAATTAAATGGGCTCTGTAACGTCACAAAGATCCCTGAGCTGGCACCAATCTATTAATGCTGTAACGTCACAGCTCTAAAATAGGCAACTTGGTAGCGTAATCGCCGAGCAGGGTTCTTCACAGGCCTGTTGATGATGACACATCGAACACAAGCGAGGTGGAAATGAAAAAAAGAATTTATTCTCGTATATACAGATATTTACATGAATTACATCCTCGGCGAGCTCATTCATCCTCTCCCGCCGGACAACTCACCAGCGTCTTCTTCCACACCAAAAAACGCTTGGCCCTCGTGACGTCACTCGAAATCCCCCACACCCCTATCTCTCTCTTCCCCAGAGGAGAGGTTAGGGAGATGAGAATGGAGGCATGGGGATCCCCCAGATAGCAAGAATACGTTCGACTGACGTCAGAGTTAGCCGCAATACACAAACAAATACAAAAAGAAATAAATTTCCAGTAGCGTGATGCTACAGCTCCTAATGGTAAAAAAGTTCCTTTTTTCTGCTCTACTTCAGTGTGTCTAACTACTTTTGGTTTGGAATGATCATGTCCAAATTCAGACAGGAAAAATCATACACATATACATATATAATTTCACCTTGTAAAGTTCTCAAATTCACTATTTTTGTCCATTAGGCGTCTTTGCCTCTGTGTAAATATCTTAAAAGAAAGACAAATAAAAAGTATGGAAACAGTAAGGATATTTATTTAGCACAGAGAATTTTCTTTTTACAAATTTGGTTTTTGAACAGAGTCAATTTTGAAATCCTTTTTTGCTTCTTAACAGGAACAATGGTCAGTCAGTTATTTCTTTGAATCTGAAAGAAAAAATAAATAGTTAGCAACATTTTGTTTGGATTTAGAAGTTTCTTGAAAACTGAGTCTAACAAATCATAGACATAAAAAACTTATAATTCTGTTTGTGTTTTAATTATAGTAAATAAACTAAAAAATTTAATCTATTTACAATCTTTTAAAGCTGCATTTTTTCCTTTAAAAGAATGTTTACTCAGACAGTGGAATGAAAAAGACATCCTCTCAACACTTTTAACCACTTAGCAGTTTTGGTCGATCGCCACTTGGTCAGGATATACTTTTTCCTTGCCATCTTATATGTATAAATCAAACGACTGATTTATCAGAATTTTTCTCTGTTTACAGTTCTCAGCAG
This sequence comes from Pardosa pseudoannulata, assembly GCA_032207245.1. NCBI lineage: Eukaryota > Metazoa > Arthropoda > Arachnida > Araneae > Lycosidae > Pardosa > Pardosa pseudoannulata. The sequence continues at coordinate 55,054,911 of CM063509.1, forward strand.
ATCTCTCTGACATTACATTAAAGTTTGGGTTGCAAAATAAATCTACACACAATTTCGTATGTCACGTTTTAATTATTTTGACAGAAAAAAAAAGAAAAATACTGTTAAGTGGCTTTAGGGGTTTTATTTGAAATTTACTTCAACCAAAAAAATATGGCAATTTAAATAAATGAGTGACAACAACAAATTCAATTAAAAATAACTAAAGTTGAAATGTGAGGATCTTGCGTTGATCGTGAGGGCGAAATTGTATCGTGAGGGCGATATTTGTTGATTTGAACTTGTGAAAATGTCGAGTGAGACTCAACAAAGGAAATCCTGATATAAAATCCGAGGTCGAGTCACACTCGACAATAGAAATCAATTATAAGAATGAGTCATATAAACATATTAGTAAGCTTCTGAGTTTTGAGCCTACTGGGAGTTCTTATTCGTAGGAAAAGCCAAATATTGACTGAAACGACAAATACTATCTTGCACACAAGAGGGTAATGTCTCAGAACCGGCCCTGATTCTACTTCATAGGTTCTTAAACTGGGGTCCGTGGACTCCTGAGAATTCATGTAGCCATCACTGTGGGTTCGAGAAACAATTTTGATATCAACTTTACATTCTCCAATTTTCTGTTATTAAGTATCTGGTTCTGTAAAACTGCTAGATGGTCATGGACGAAACAATAGCTGAATGGTTAGGGCAGAACTTTTCAGTATTGGAGCTCATAGCCACTTGGATGGTACGGATATTCATAGCCGTTGATAATCGACAACTCTGAGCAATAGCTTCCGGTCTCATTATCTCTCATGTAGCAAAACAGCAAAGTAGCAATCCAAAGTACGGTGCACATTAGTTTGTAAAAGTCTTTGACTAAACTAACCTCTTCTGGTGAAACTTAACACATTGTAAGCGGGACACGTACTAGTACGTTTTCTGACAGTTGTACTTGTGACAGTTGAGCGCAGGTCACTTACTAGTACGGGTTAGTGTAACAACATGGTTTGTTTGTGTGTACAAAAATAACAGTATATACAGGAAAACGAAACCGAATGTTCTTGTCTACTACATAGATCCTGGAAAAATTTAGACAAATAAAAACTGATTTTTACATCAGTCGATGCGGAACCCCAAAACGGGAAGGTGGATTAAAAAAATCAATTTAAATTTAAAATTAACTTTTTATTTATCCTTGCGAAAATGCTATTTTATAATATATATATACATATATATATACATACATATATACATATACATATACATATACATATATATATATATATATACATTATATATATATTTGTATTTATATGTATATTTGTTTATTTGTCAATTTATATATTTGTTTATATATTTCAATATAAAATACGAAAAGTTGGTTAAAAAATTAAATAATTTTCGATCTATTGAGACTTAACTGAATAACTAAATTTATGCGCAAAACGCTCGCTCCCGGTACAATTCCGCGGCTAAATGTACCCGAACACAATGTGTTAATAAATATAATATAGCGTGAGTTGGTCCTCCTGCCCATGGTATGGCCGGGTGGGAGTTGGTATTTTTCCACATCCTCTATAGCTCTTTGAGAAGTTACTAACACCTTGACTGATTTTTTTCAATGCAGCTGTCAATGCAGACAGATACCTTTATGCCAAACATAGCTGTGAGGGTGTTACTTATTTAGAAGAGCACGAGTAGCTTAATACTACGGACTCGAGCAACATTGTCCCCACTGGTCTTCATAATTTAGATGCAGGGACCAAGCAAAAGTCACCCAGGCTTGACCTGCGACCTCCAGAACTGAACTCGGAGGACATTACGAACCACGAACCTATTTTACACATCCCAGCCACCAATAATGAGCCTCGAATTCACAACTCTCCGGTTATGAAATCAACACCTTTGCTGATTGAAGCTACCACGGTTTTTCCTTAGTTACGTTCAAAGTAGTTTATGACAAAAAAATTTCACAAGAAATTTAACATTAAATATTTTCTTCTAAATCAGGGATGGGAAAACTACAGCCCTCGGGCCAACTCCGGCCCGCCGGAAGGTTTTATCCTGCCCGCGGATAGAATTTTCAGTTGCCGGTCCGAGGCAAATTAAAAGAAATATATATTTATGCTTTATTTATCCATCTCATTTTCTACTTTGCTTAAATATTATATCCCAAATTTATTATCTTACTCCCAGAAGATCAGCGGTATATTTGCTTCTTATATGTGAACAAGTGTTTTCAACTTTGAACCTTAGAAGGAATAATTTCAGAAGTAAACTGACAGATGAGCATTTAGCATCGTTCCTTAAAATCAGTACATCTCACTTCGAACCTCAGTATAAGGAACTTTTAAAAATGAAATCGCAATTTCAGTCCTCCCATTAAAGTATTTACACCATTAGGTACTTGTATATTGTTTTTAAAATTTTAGAAAAATTTATCTTAGCCCACCAAACCTATTTTCTTTCGATTTTTGGCCCGCGGCCGAAAAAGTTTGTCCATCCCTAGTCTAAATATTTCATTTAAAATTATTAAAATCAATATTTAAACATATAAATTAAAATCATTAATAAGGTAAAATTTTAAAGATTTTTTGACTATATCCTGGAGAAATTTCTGTTCTATCACATGGTAAATTTTGCCTGTGCATACCACTCAGAAGTAGAGAAATATCCCTCATAGGTAAACATAGAGCTATAAAATCCAATATGGCCGCAACCCAACCGCATTAATCAAGCCCCAAATACACGAAGAGGATACCATTTCTTTCCTACATAATCAGCGTATATCCTCTTGTAGCTTCTATTAAAGGTAAGCTGGTTAAACATAGTTGTTGAATACTATTTAGGATTATGTCATACCTTTTGATTTATTTCTTGTAGTAGGAGTAGTAGGGGTAGCCGTAACTTCCTCCAAGACCGTAGCTGTATCCTCCGAGACCGCTATATCCGTATCCTCCAAGACCACTGTAACCATATCCTCCGAGTCCACCGTAACTGTAAGTGACGGGGGTCGAGGCATAGCTGTAGACTGGAGCACTGACGGCAGCATAAGAGACGGGCTTAGCGACTGCGTAGGAGACTGGAGCGGCAGCGTAGGTCACGGCAGGTCGGCTGACGGCGTAGGACACGGCAGGTCGGCTGACAGCGTAGGAAACGACGGGTTTGCTGACAGCAGCGTAGGTCACGGCAGGTCGGCTGACAGCATAGGATACGGCGGGTTTGCTGACTGCATAAGTGACGGGTGTACTGACGGCGTAGGACACTGCAGGTCGGCTTACGGCGTAGGACACGGGAGCGCTGACGGCGTAGGACACGGGGCTAGAGTATCCGTAGCTACCTAATCCGTAGCTGCTGCCTAATCCGTAGCCATAACCGTAGCTTCCTAATCCGTAGCTGCCCAAACTGTAGCTTCCCAATCCGTAGCTAGTTGGGTAGTAGGTAGCCAAAGCACATGCTACGAGGCATACAAGGGATGCGGCTGCCTGAAATAAAGAAAAAAAGAAGTCCGTGAGACTATATGAAAGTGTTTCCGTGAACCGGGCAACTCCGATATGCAGACATTAAATTTCTCAAAAACATAAGGACAACTGTTACTCATATAATCGTTGGTATACACATCGGGTTGGATCGGTTGAGATGGTTTTAGTATTTCTAAACAATATAACCGATCAATATGTAGCCCAATGATTATATGGGTAACAGTGACTATTGTCCTTTTCAGAAGTTTAATCAGCTAAATAGCACCCGCTTCACAAGGCTCCATGGCTATGTCGGAAACCAACTTAAGGTTTATCAGGATACGAGAAGGGAAAGTAATAAGGCGATTTCACGCAGCAGGGCACATCTCAACATATGTCAACTTATGTCTGGCTTTAATTTCAAACAGAAGGGCAGTTTATTGTTTGTCTATTGGCTGTCTTAAACAAGAAAATGAATGGGAGGGGCATTATAGTAGTTCGTGACGTTTCGGCAAATTGCTCTATTTCAGCAAACTGCGTGAATATGGAAAAAACAGAAATTTATCAAAAGCTCATGAAGTGAAGGGGGACTAGCATTTATGAGCTGCAATTTCTATATTTGAGGAGCTTAATCCGCTGGACAGCATTTACTTTATAAACATACAAATCCAGGTCCAGACGAAGTCGAAAGACACCTTATGTTTTACTTGGAAACGAAAAGGAAAAGTAATAATTTCTGCATATATATGGGAGAATAAGAGATAAGTAATGAAGAAAGTATTGTATAAAGTGTCTGTTAACAAGCAGCTATGAACTGCAATTTCTGTATTTGAGGACTTTTATTGTCTGGAGGATATCACTCAAATAATTCTATTAACGCATTGTGCGCGAGTACATTTCGCAGCGGAATTGTACCGGGAGCAGGCATTTTGTGCATAAATTTAGTTATTCAGTTAAGTCTCAATAGATCGAAAATTATTTCATTTTTTAACCAACTTTTCGTATTTTATATTGAAATATATAAACAAATATGTAAATTGAAATGTATAAATAACAACCATAAGATTTTTTGTAAAAAAATATATTTTTGAGTGGATAAATTTATAATAGTATCGTAAATATGAAATATCAAATAGAAATAGTAGTATATAGTTTTAAAATTTTTACCATTCTGTGGTTCAGCATCGACTGATATAAAAACTAGTTTTTATTTGTCTAAATTTTTCCAGAATCTATGTAGTAGACAAGAACATTCGGCTTTGTTTTCCTGTATATACCGTTATTTTTGTGCCCACAAACAAACTATGTTGTTGCACTAACCCGTACTAGTACGTATTGACATGTTAGAGCCAAATCATATCAATTATGTTGTTTTCCCAATCCCAATGGAATTGCAGAATTAGAGAGCTAGGCCCAGGCAGTTCTGTGCCAAAACCATCCTGTGTGGTCCTGTGTACTAGTACGTGACCCGCGCTCAAGTATCAATCGTCACAAAACGTACTAGTACATCTCTCGCATACAATGTGTTAAAAAAATTACAACATGTTTGTGGGAAATTAATTTATATTACATATATGCAATTAAGGAAAGAAATAATTTCAGAAACAAGTTGAAATAAATAATATTATTATTAAAGTTACTAAATATTAAGTTACTTAAGTTACTTAGAAACTAAGATGTTGAAACTGATAAAATTAATTCTCTCTGGCCAGTCAATAAATGCCTCGAATTGGGATACTAATGTATTAAGCTCAATTTAGTCTTAACCCCGTAATTTTCTTTAAGTTTGGAAATTTGTTTAAAAATCATAGAATTTTTATTGATTTCTTATATTAAAGTTATCATCATAAAAGTTACTAAAGATTAAATTACTTAAGTTACTTAGAAAGTAAGATGTTGAAATTGATAAATTAATTCTCTTTGGTCAGTCAGTAAATGCCTCTAATTGGTATTAAGCTCAATTTATTTTTAACACTATAATTTTCTTTGAGTTTTGAAATTTGCTTAAAAATCATAGAATTTTTATTGATTTCTTATATTAAAGAAATTACAAATCAGTTAATAAAGAAAATCCAGTTAATTAAGAATAACATTATTTTTCTGGAAAGTCAACGATTTGAATAAAGTTGTCTAGTATTTATAGTTTATTTTAAAGGTATAGTTTATTAAAATAAAAACTTCCGTAAATTTTAAAAGGAAAAGCGCTGTCCATTCGACATATGACCGTGATAAAATGGGATGACATTGGTGGGAAATAGTTTCACTTTCATACCGGGGATTTTATTTTAAATAAATATGAAAATAACAAAATCAGTAAGGAAATTTTGAAAAGGAAAGCGAATTAAAATGATAATTACGATTATTCTCATTTTGAACAAGAAGACAATTGCATTAATTCCTTTTCCAACCATTTAGTTCATTGTGTATAACATCATATTTTAACAAAGAAAGTTTCAAAAATTTGCAGTCAACGAAACAGAAAGATTGTTCATTTCAAACTGAACTAAGATTGCAAGAATAAAATCAGCAACAGAACTTCTGAAAGCAATCGAAAATCATACTGGCATTTTATATAAGGAAATTATTATAAGATTAGTTCCTTTTCAAGCCATTCAGTTTATTGCGTGGAAAAATATATTTTATTAAAGCTAATTTCAAACATTGGTAGCAAAATCAGAAAAGGAAATTTTGAAAGGAAAGTGAACTAAAATGATAATTACGATTATTCTCATTTTGCACTAGAAGACAATTACATTAATTCATGGTTTGGTTTGGAGCGCTACGGTCTACTGTTTTGCACACGAGGGCTAATGAGACCGAGACCTACTGCTTAAAGCCGATTCCGAACGGCTACGAACATCCATGCCATAGTGGGATTCGAACCCACGAACTCCGGTACCGACGATCAGCGCCCTAACCAATCGGCCAGCGTTCAGCTACATTAATTCCTTTTTCAACCATTTAGTTCATTGCGTATAACAGCATATTTTAACAAAGAAAGTTTCAAAAATTTGCAGTCAAGGAAACAGAAAGATTGTTCATTTCACACTGAAATAAGATTGCAAGAGTAAAATCAGAAACAAAACTTTTGACAGCCATTGAAAATCATACTTATGAGTACTGGTATTTTGTATAAGAAAATGATTATTAGTTCCTTTTCAAGCCATTTAGTTTATTGCATGGAAAAATATATTTTATTAAAGCTAATTTCAAACATTAGTAGCAAAATCAGAAAAAGAAATTTTGAAAGGAAAGTGAACTAAAAGGATAATTACGATTATTCTCATTTTGCACTAGAAGACAATTACATTAATTCATGTTCCAACCATTTACTTCATTGCGTATAACGGCATATTTTAACAAAGAAAGTTTCAAAATTTGCAGTCAACGAAACAGAAAGATTGTTCATTTCAAACTGAACTAAGATTGCAAGAGTAAAATCAGCAACAAAACTTTTGACAGAAATCGAAATTCATACTTATGAGTACTGGCATTTTATATAAGAAAATGATTATAAGATTAGTTCCTTTTCAAGCCATTTAATTTATTGCGTGGAAAAATATATTTTATTAAAGCTAATTTCAAACATTAGTAGCAAAATCAGAAAAGGAAATTTTGAAAGGAAAGCGAACTAAGATGATAATTACGATTATTCTCATTTTGAACAAGAAGACAATTACATTAATTCCTTTTCTAACCATTTAGTTCATTGCATATAACGACATATTTTAACAAAGAAATTTTCAAAATTTGCAGTCAACGAAACCGAAAGATTTTTCATTTCAAACTGAACTAAGATTGCAAGAGTAAAATCAGCAACAAAACTTTTGACAGCCATCGAAAATCATACTTATGAGTAATGCCATTTTATATAAGAAAATGGTTATAAGATTAGTTCCTTTTCAAGCCATTTAGTTTATTGCGTGGAAAAATATATTTTATTAAAGCTAATTTCAAACATTGGTAGCAAAATCAGAAAAGGAAATTTTGAAAGGAAAGCGAACTAAAATGATAATTACGATTATTCTCATTTTGATTGAACAAGAAGACAATTACATCAATTCCTTTTCCAACCATTTAGTTCATTGCGTATAACGACATATTTTAACAAAGAAAGTTTCAAAAATTTGCAGTCAACGAAACAGAAAGATTGTTCATTTCAAACTGAACTAAGATTGCAAGAGTAAAATCAGCAACAGAACTTTTGACAGCAATCGAAAATCATACTTATGAGTACTGGCATTTTATATAAGAAAATGGTTATAAGATTAGTTCCTTTTCAAGCCATTTAGTTTATTGCGTGGAAAAATATATTTTATTAAAGCCAGTTTTAAACACTGGTAGTCAAAGGAACAGAAAGATTGTCCATTCCAAACTGAATCAGAATTGTAGGCGCAAAATCAGCAAAAGAACTGTTGAAAAGGAAAAGGAACGAAAATGATAATTATGATTACTCTCATTTTATACGAGATCATTTAGTTCATATAGTTCATCGGGTATCCCTTATATTCTAAGAGCCAAAATTATCTGCCCGTCTGTCCTCGAATTTATGAAGCGGTTGGACCTGGAATGGATAGAGGCATAAATATTGGATTCTTGACGAGTTAGAATTAGCAACGTTCGAGATCCACCCCTTTCCCCAATTTTTTTCATTTAATGCCATTATTTCAAGCCCTATTTTCCCTGGTTAAAAGCAGACGATTTAATTTATCAATTTTCACATAATAAATAGGTAAAAAAAAACATTTTTTTCTAGCCTTATGACGTCATTCCTTTAACCATCTCATTTAATCATTTCTTATTTTAAATTATTTAAATATCGTCTGCATTATTTTCATACTTTTATCACTGGATTTAGAAATTACGTATGCGGCGACGTAACTCAAAATATTACCTCGTGCAAAAGCAAATGCAGCTATTTCAATTCTGACTTTTCCTTTTTTCCTGATGGCATCTCGAGACATTTTTCTATTCTTCTGCCATTTTGTATTGTAAGCTGTTCACTTCATTTTCTCTCCAGATGTTGAGAGATGTAAAGGAAATTCCGATGAAATCTATATTAAATATTTAGGCCTAAAATGTTATATTAGTTGTTGCTCTTCATTTATTTCCTCCTCCTCCTCACGTAAATAATTTTCTTTTATATTTGGCTTAAATAATAGATTAGTTATATATGTGATAATTTAAAATTTAATCATCGATTATTTTTGTTGCGATGAAAATTTTATCACCGGTATTAACAACAAATTCTATCTACCTCCAGGGTGTAGTGGAAATGACAGTTTCATTCCTTTACTTCCATTAATTACTGTGGCAAAAATTTGGGAATAACTGAACAATAATTTCGACGTAGCTAAGAAAATTTTGAATTATCTTTCTAAATGAATTCAACTTGATTCTAAACTGCATTCACAGTATCGGGAGATTTTAGAGGAGTATGAAGATAAACAAATTATTGAGCTTGTACCAGATAATTCTCAGCCAAAAGACAAACCATTTTTTTTGCAAAAATATTGGGAAGAACTGAACGATAATTTCGACGTAGCTAAGAAAAGTTTGAATTATCTTTCTAAATGAATTCAACGTGATTCTAAACTGCATTCACAGTATCGGGAGATTTTATAGGAATATGAAGATAAACAAATTATTGAGCTTGTACCAGGTAATTCTCAGCCAAAAGACGAACTATTTTTTTGCAAAAAATTTGGAAAGAACTGAACGATAATTTCGACGTAGCTAAGAAAACTTTGAATTATCTTTCTAAATGAATTCAACGTGATTCTAAACTGCATTCACAGTATCGGGAGACTTTAGAGGAGTATGAAGATAAACAAATTATTGAGCATGTACCAGATAATTCTCAGCCAAAAAACAAACTATTTTTTACCTGCCTCATAGGGTACTTTACATTTCTGGAAAATTAAAAATTTTACTGATCCCGTCATATGACTGGCTATATGCTAGTAAGAATATATTTTAATAAAGCAAATTTCAAAAATTTACAGTCAATGAAACAGGAGTATTGACCATTTCCAATTGAGTTAAAATTGCAGGAGCAAAATCAGCAACGGAAAAAGATACGAAAATCATACTTACGAGTACTCTCATTTTGTACAAGACGACGTTCCAGTAACTCCCAAGTACTGAATAACTGAATGGAAATCAGACGAGTGTGGTGAGGTTTGTGTTTCAAGACTACCTTTATATACTTTTTGGCGAAGACCTTGGAAATACTGTCCGATCACTGTAAATGGTAAGTTAAACTGTTGACTTTTTTTTATCGTCACAGCCTTGGAGTTATCAAAGCACGGAATTTTTTTCCGTACCAATTAAATCATTCATTCCCCAGCACCAAGTTACCACATTGGAATAACACCATTTCCCTACAAATGAGCTTTAAGATAAGAGGGAGGGTCACACGTCACAAAAGAAAAAAGCTTTTGTAATTCTGTGACAGCGACTCTTGAAACCTGTTCCTCACATATTGGTCAGATAGCGTCGCTTGCAAAGGATTGTTGTGAAGGTGGGACCGAGGAAGAATTGGGTTCTGCTTTTTTTTCTTCTCCATCTGCAACGATAAGAACTAGATCATAAAATAGAAGGGTTTGTCAGGCTAATATCCACTAATCTCTCCACGTTCTTGAAAAGTTTAACAAGCGAAAATGAAAATGAGATTTAATCGCATAAGTTTTAGACATTTATTTCTAAAGGCAGATATATTTAAATTCATTTTTTAAGGTTGAAGGAAAAACTTCGTGGAATGTCTTGGTTCATAAAGTACTTAGCATAAAAAATGGTGGTTTTTCCCGTTAACTCTTCTTATATACGTAGTTTGCCAAGATAAAATATTGTAATTATTCAAAAACATGACCTTATGATCGGAATAATCCTCTGAATAGACCTCCCTATCCAAAATTCCTTTTTGAAATTTGTTTTTTGTGTGAACAGGAACCCATCTAAATGAAATGACGAATTGGGTAGGATTTTCGGTACCGGTTCGTGGGTTAGAATCGAGCTGTTGGCATGGATTTTCGTAGCTGTACGAAATATAATTTAAGCAGTAGGTTAAGGTCTAATTATCTCTTGGATTAAATTATCATAGTAAAAACATAGATCATAGTACTAAGATGGTAAAAGTTTTGTTACAATAGAAGGTGGTCTGAAAAAATAGCAATGAGGAAAGATTTACTTTTGGTATTATTCACAGTGTCAAACTTGGTCTTAGATTTATTAATAGAATGGTCTTTTACTTTGTTTTTGGTGAAGATAAATTCCAGGAATACTTTCATAAAATTGTTAGGCTTGAAACTCCCAAATTCCAGTGTGGACAATTAGGACATCAATGCTATTATCAGACAAAGCGCTTTTTTCATCTCTCTCTCTCTCTCTCTCTCTCTCTATATATATATATATATATATATATAACGTAGTACTTTGGAACCTCTTTTGAGTTAAAATCAAAGAATTAGTCACAAAGCTTATTGTCTAACTAACTGCTAATTATAATAAATTAAATGAAACTTATTCTATAATTGCTTGCTGATTTGCCGCTTCAGTTATGAGATTAATGCCAGACTGAGCTACGGTGGCTACAGAAAATAAAATAAAGAACAAATAACTTAACAAAATTATTGCCAGACCTTATCACACGTCAATATGTGCGTGTATTAAGTTTAGGATACCATTTCCCGTTGAAAAAGACGCAGATTTTTTTTTGTGTCGTAGGAAAAATGGTTGATTAGTTGGTGTCATGTCCATTTAGAAGTCTTAAGAAAAGATGGTTTTCATTGCCTCAAGAGGTTGGACTTTTAAGAGTAGGTACTCATGTAGAAGCAGGGACTAAGCAGAAGACCCTCTGACTATTTCCTGCCACCTCCAGAGAAGCCTTCAGGTGCACACCTCCTTTCGGTGTGTACGGACTTCATACACCCAGAGTACCTCAATGATCTTTTCTTAGAGTTCTTCCTGGTAGTCACGAGCTTACCTCTGTAGTGTTCGTTCCTTACCGGGTTGGACCACATTAAAATTGGACCATGACGGGCCTTTAGTGGATCAGCAGCTGCTAGTTAACCGTTATGGGTCGCTGTTGTGATGACTAATCTTCAGTGGTTGCTGCTGTATGCCTTCGGATGGATCAGCGTAAAAACACACTAACCTCCACATGTATCGTTTGGGAACTTGGATGTCATTAAGACCACGAATCTATTTTACGTTCTCCAGACACCAATAAGGAACATGGTGGATCATTTGCCGGTTCGAATCTCGGTTTCGTTACCTTCCGGTTCAAAACTCGCTGCCTTTGTGACTGAGCTACGACTGAGCTCTGTGTACTTGCGAGAAGGAATTCAAAAAAGGGAATTCCAAAACACTTATCTGCATTCGTAAGTTTGGAAAGGATGGCTTGCATACAAAAGAAATGTAGGTAAAAAGAAAACTTTAGAAATGCATGTTTGTAAAGAAAAAATTTGGATGATACTAGAAAGTGAAAAAAAAAGTGAAGAATAAACCAACTTGGGTTAATGGAGTGTTTTGGTTAATCAAAGTTCAGATAATCAAGGTTCTGCTGTAGCTGCAATAGTATTTTCGCACTACATTACTGAATTTAAAAAAATCAATTTCAGTTTTGATGGACACTGCAAAATTGTAAATTATAATCTAATACGGTGAATACTTATGTATATTTTTAAAAATTATGCAAGTTATGTTGGTAAAATTAAAACTGATGTACATATACTCTAAAGTATTAAATATTTAAGAATTGTAAAAATATAATTTGTAAATAAAATTTCAATTGTAAAAGAAGAATAAATAAATGTAACAAGTTTATAGATATGGATATTCTTGTTACTCCTGCCTCTTGGACAAGCCAAAGACGTGAGCAATAGGTTACTTAAATCAAGGCAAGGGGTGCGCCCTTTTTTTTTAAGACGAGCACCGCTAGGTAAAAGATGACTTTGCTCAAGGGTCATCGTAATTTAGAAGCAGGAACCAAGAAAAGATCCCCAGGCTGCCACCTTCAGAGGAATAGCTTGCGAACTTGGAGGACAATGTGAACATGATCAAATTTTACGTGCCCCAGTCACCTTACACTAACGTGACGGATCTTAAGTCGGCTCGAGGTCTGAACCTGCAACGCTTCAGTTACGAGATCGCTGCCTTTCCCGACTGAGCTACCACTGCTCTTGATATGGATATACTTGTTTAGAAACAGAGTAAAAAAAAAATGTAATGTTACTGTAAATATTGTAGAGTCATATTAAATTTTTGTACATTGAAAAATTTAAAAATGTGTATATAACGATAATGCATGTAAAAAATTTAACTGCAGTGACGCAGAAGATTGTAAATTGTATAGGTATATATCATTAAATACGGGGTCTCATCGGTTTTTCTAGGGTCATTGCCCGGGCTGGGTTATGGTAGACAGTGGGAGCAGATTTTCCTTCCCACACATACTATAGGGACTGGATGTGTGTAAAAATAATATTACGGTGGCCTAGTGTTTGAGAAAGAAGAAATTAAAACTAATTAAAAAACACCTGGACAAATATATATTAAATAATTTCATATAATTAAATGCCTAAGGAATACAATGGAACACAACTTATCATTTGCAGATATAGATGGTTGGTTGGTTGGTTGGTTGAATGGGGTTTTATGGCACTGAGTCCTCATGGGACATATTGTGCCAAACAAATAGTTAAATCCTAAAACTACAATCAAGTTAAAACAGCTATCAATTGAGAACAGAAGATAAAATCAAACATGTTAAAAATACAAAACCAGTGTAGAAAAGATACATAAACCCAAAGTAAAGAAAACAACAATGAGGCATAAAATTCAGATGTAACAGTAAAAACCAATGTGTTTTAAAAACAGGAAGAGATTAGAATGAGGCGAATTATTTAAAATATCTTTAATGTTAATAGATGACGAATTAAAATAATGAATACGATGTTGTGTGAACCGGGGACAATCAATGAGGACATGCTTAACGGAGATGACTACATTACATTGATCGCAAATTGGAGCAGATTCTCCAAGTAACAAATGACGATGAGTAAATCGCGTATGACCAATCCGGAGGCGAGTGAGAACAACGTCATGTCTCCTAGATGGCAACGTACTCCAATCTTCAATGTTTGGTTTAATTGTACAGATATAGAAGACTCCTCTCAAATCGGTGTCGACCCCCCCCCCAAAAAAAAAAAAAATTGCTTTGATTTTCCTTTTTCTCGTGTCGCTCCAAAAAATGTCTGTCCCGCAAGCAGCGGATACCAGCAGCGTCAAGGGTCCACTTAGAACCGAAGGGTCAGAATCACACCAAACCAACAGGCCTTTCTATTGGTTGGGAGAAGTCTGGAGTTTCTTCCTAGTTCAAACTGGTCCTGTTCTGTATGTCTTTGTCGAAAGCTTTCGGGAAGGAGTAAAAATACGTTGAACCGAATGTAACGTATTGTTACAATGTGGAATAGGAGTAAGTAAATAAGTAAATAGGTTGAATATTCGTCCTAAAATAGTACTGAGTACCACTAAGGATTTGTCTAGACAAACTGCTCTTTTGTCTAAAAGAAAAAGAAATCGCTTATTATATCTCAATTTTTTTGTTTGTTTGCTTTTGTTTTTAATAAAGTTTTTTCTTGCGGCGATATGCAAACAGACTGCATTCCCAAAAAATATTTTGGTAGGTGCTGTTCTTCATTTAACACCTTAGGCATTCTTAAATGCTACATTTAAATCAGGAGCACTTGTATAACGATTACTGAGATACATGCATTTCAGATTCTAAACGGGAGAATTTGTTATCACTGGCTTTCAGCACGATCTGGCAGTTCTCTTAACACCTTCTATGCTGAAGTCCTGCAAGGCTGTCATCGCAGATATGGGTAGAGATGTACTAAATCAGGGGTGGCCAAGCTCCTTGATAGTCCGAGCCATTTTTCAAAATTTGACATTTTTCTCGAGCCGGAATTAAATACGTATTTAAAAGGCATGGGAAAGGGGCATTAAAAATTTTTTTTCTGCAGAAATTATATTTATTGAATATCATTTGGAAGTTCTTCGTCTTTTAATTTTTCAAGGAAATTTTTGAATTGTCGATGATTTTTTGCTTTGGTGCGAATGTAATTTACAATGTGTTACACTGTTTTCATAACATCAAGATATTTTAAATATTTGGTAACGAGATATTTTCGGTGAATTATTCAGTGAATCGGTATGAATTATGGAATTTGAGAATCCTCTCTTAAAAGTCCCAAAAGACCGATTTTTTTACCCAGCATTGCCAGAGCTCCATCAGTTGTAATAATTTTTTTTAATATAATAACACAAAAATGAAAAGGGAATTCGGTTACATTTATCGACAGCCACAAATAATCTTTCAAAGAGCCGCAATTTGGTTACCCCTGTACTAAATACTGAATCAATTCTGCATGTATACATATCTAAGTATATGTAAAAAAAAACTGCTGT
>CM063509.1:55079831-55136901 GCA_032207245.1 Pardosa pseudoannulata
CCTTTCAGGGGCCATATATATATAAGTATATGTATATGTATATGTATAATTCCTTAGTATATGTATAAAAATATGTATATGTCTATGTATAATACCTTCGGTCACCGTATATGTATATGTATATGTCTATGTATAATACCTTCGGGGGGCGTATATGTATAAGTATATGTATATGTCTATGTATAATCCCTACGGGGGTCGTATATGTATAAGTAAATGCATATGTCTATGTATAATCCCTTCGGGGGCCGTATATAGACAGTAATACGACGTCCTTTTGACGTCCATAAATCGATGTCGTGTGGATTATGAACCATTATAACGTCCTCGCGACAGCCATCAAAAGACAGAAAGCCACGCATCGTCTTTGAGATAGCTGAAGTTTTGTGGTCCCTTAACGAACGTTATGGTGATGTCCAAAAGTAGACCTGTTTTCGTCAAGTTTTCTTTAGAGGGCATTGTATATTGGCCGACATATGTCAATTTGTATTTTAAGCTAAATCTCATGCCTTTTTCTTCTTTTTTTATATATGCTTTCGATAAGTGTTTAATTTTTTTTAAAGATTTTACAAAAGAATTGCTAAACTAGTTAAGATTATTAAAACTACTTCGTAATATTAAAATAGTAATGTTTAAAGAAGCTTTTTGAATGCATCTTATTTATTAGATATTTCCTTCCACATTTTGTACAATAAAATATTACTTTTAGAGAACTATTCTAAACATTGTAAAAGTAATGCATCTGAAAAGATTGATATCATACTTGATTTATACTACATTTTGTCTTATCTATTTCACAGCTGAATTCTAGCTGAATTTCATAGCTAAGTCTTATCTAACTAATTCATAGCCGAATTTCATATCTAATTTCATAGTTGAGTTTAAAATTTCTAGGACGTTGTTTATCAGCTCTATTTATTTATTTTTTTAGTACTAGGTTTGTTACGGTTCTGTGAGTACTAAGTGAATGTTCGTGGAGTACACTCGCTGAGTACTCACAGATAATTTTATTTTATTGTCATGAATTGACAATTCTTATTTATTCGTTGAGAAGCAAAACACACATAACTTGAGCATATCACTCCACCATTCAATTTTAAAATGCTTTAATTAATCACAAATTTATGACTTCACACTGGTTCATCATTCAGCGGAGCTACGATTTTTTATGTAGCCTCCAGACTATGGCCAATTGTTCACCACTTCCTGATGATGGCCTTGAACGATGGTTCACGGGTTGCATTCACACTCTGGGCCACTAAATGAGCCGAACGCGTGGATTTGTCCATAGGGTTTACTGCACAATTTAGTTGAGTATCTGGCTGCCTTTGATCTTTGGAGAAAAACCGCCTCCGACTCCATCGTCCTCCAAGGCTATTTTATCGTCTACCACCATCGATCACGATAAGATATTCCCCCTCCAGGCGATGGTAATGGCTTGCAGTGGACCATAGTGAGGAGGGACCTTTACACGAACCAATCAAATCCGGGAAACATTCATCGTGAGAAGTAGAAGTTGTAGTTCTTTTGGCATCCTAAGCGAGAGGAAAAAGTTGTTCTTTACACTATACAAGATACTCAATGATTTTTGAGGTGCTAAGTTCCAGGAAGAAAATTTCCATTTACTGCTCTATATTTTCTTCTTATATTACTTGAATTTTAAACTTTATAATATTCTTTTGAATGCTATACTTTTAGGAAAACCAACAGTTCTATAAAAATTGAAGTTTTTGTTTATTGCTGACAGTGGAAATTTAGCTTTTCTTTATTTGGCCCATATTAATCTTTAAATTTCACACGTTTCTACTAGATTAGCTGTTTTCACCATGGGAAACGTGCCTCCAAGAAAAAGCTCCAAAACGTTTTCATAAAAAAATTATTTCGCAAAATATTTTGTGGGTACAGAATCTATTTATAGACAAAGAAGAAGAGAAATTTTAGTGGACAATCACCAGAAAGGAATAACTGATCGAATTGCCTTGCAATAGCCCAAGAAAACAAAAGTTTCAAAATGAAACCCTAATTCAGTTTTAGCTAAAACTTAGTAAAGAATATGAATATTTGGAGTGAAAAGCAATTCAAGTGCTTCTAAGACTAAAAATTAAACCTCTGGGAGAAACAGACCCTAGGGAGCCAGGAAATATGGTGCTAATCTCTAACCCAAGAAAACAAAAGTTTCGAAATGAAACCCTAATTCAGTTTTAGCTAAATTTTAGTGAAGAATATGAATATTTGGAGTGAAAAGCAATTCAAGTGTTTCTAAGACTAAAAATTGAACCCCTTGGAGAAACAGACCCTAGGGAGCCAGGAAATATGGTGCTGATCTCTAACCCAAGAAAACAAAAGTTTCGAAATGAAACCCTAATTCAGTTTTAGCTAAATTTTAGTGAAGAATATGAATATTTGGAGTGAAAAGCAATTCAAGTGTTTCTAAGACTAAAAATTAAACCCCTGGGAGAAACAGACCCTAGGGAGCCAGGAAATATGGTGCTAATCTCTAACCCAAGAAAACAAAAGTTTCGAAATGAAACCCTAATTCAGTTTTAGCTAAATTTTAGTGAAGAATATGAATATTTGGAGTGAAAAGCAATTCAAGTGTTTCTAAGACTAAAAATTAAATCCCTGGGAGAAACAGACCCTAGGGAGCCAGGAAATATGGTGCTAATCTCTAACCCAAGAAAACAAAAGTTTCAAAATGAAACCCTAATTCAGTTTTAGCTAAATTTTAGTGAAGAATATGAATATTTGGAGTGAAAAGCAATTCAAGGACTTCTAAGACTAAAAATTAAACCCCTAGAAACAGACCCTAGGGAGCCAGGAAATATGGTGCTAAACAGTTTAAAGTTTCGGTGGAACCATGATCATTTTAATTTTAAATGCTAAAATTTTTGTGTTTATAAAGTATTCAGTATATCGTCTTAAATGGGACAATAGGGAATGCTAAATTATAGTTTACGTTGTTTGAATGACTGCTAGCATAATTATTTATGTTAATATAGTAATTAAGCCCCCTAAAAAAAAAAAAACTAACCGTACCGCTCTAAACCGTTAAAATATATTATTATAAGTAAAACATGACTAAATAAAGAAAGGTAGTAACACATTTATTAACTGCATTTTACACCAATTTTATTAAAAGATAAAATGAAAATATCTAATATTTTAAAAATAAGCAAAAAATCTTCGTGGAAAAACAATACAACCAACTCAGGAATCATATTTTAAGCTTAGTAAACAGTTTTTGCTTTCTTATAATCCGAATTCTCGAAACGTATCTAGCGTTTCATCTGTGACTTCGTGACTCATTTGGGTCAGCACTGAAAAAGCACACTCATCTGCATCCGAGACATGTACGCGAGGCTGTGATTTTCCCCACTCTTCATCACCACCTTTTCTAAAGCTGTGACCCGAATAGGCATCACACGACAAGAGTTTTGTCACATATTACCTTTGAAGCCTCATACGTCTTATTTCTGTGTAACGTCTCTTTCAGAAGAATGAATAAATATGCAAAGACAGTGATTTCCAACCTGTATGCTACTAAATATTCCACTTAACCCTTCCCCTCTCTTCACAAAGATTCCGTACCTCCTTTCCTTTTATTTTTTTAATAGATGTGCTCGCATTATAGCCCGTCATATGACGGGATCGGTAAAATTTTTAATTTTTTAGAATTTTTTGAAATTTTCACCCATAGACCCTTCTATAGGAGTTGGATGTGGAATGGGAGTAAGTAAGTAAGCGTGTGTGTGAAGGAAAAGTAAACTAAATCAGTAAATTAATTTAGTGATTTTGTTATATAACCCTGAATACAGTCCGTAAAAGACCATAATGTCAGAAATCTTTCCGTTATTTAATAGTTCAATCGCGTTGAAGTAAATTTATAGCTTAAAGCCTTCATTACGGCCTGAGAAAATTCTCCTGGATTTTCAAATCTAAAGTTTAGGGCAAAAACCCCGTGTCTCTTTGCTTTCCCCTTTATTACTGCTAATCTAAACTGATCACTGAGCAGGATTCCCTCTCTTTTTCCAGAAGAAAAATTAAGGACTTTTTAAGGACCAAAGTAACTTTTTATAAGGACCATCTTGAAATACACGGCATAACGACGTAAACCCTATTCCCCGAAAAACATATTTTAATGATTATGAAGCAGACAATGCATGTTCAATAAATGCCCTACAATATTTCATAATTATTTTTTTAAAAATGCCTAAAAATTAATATAAGATAAATCTGACAAAAACTAATTTGAAAAATGTACATCTAAAGTTTTTTGAGTGATCAAACTAAAAGTAAATTGTTAATAAAATGCATTATAAACAGTACTTTCTGAGGGTTTAGAAATGACTGATATATATATATATATATATATATATGTGTGTGTGTGTGTGTGTGTGTGTGTGTGTGTGTGTGTGTGTCATGTCGTGATCCAGAGTTAAGGCGAATGGAAAACAGTCTTCTTGATAATAATAATTTTATTAAATCATCGTTTCTTCCAAAAGCAAAACCTGCGCCATTTTCATTGTTCGTGGCAGAGACACGCGTAATATGTTCACAGTTCCATGTACACGCGCTGACTGAAACTTATCTGTTTGCAAGCTCATCAAATAGCTCAAAAATGCTTCCGCCTGACCGGATGATCCCAAAAGCTTACACGAGCTTGGGTCTTTTTCATTTATTGTATTATTAAAAAGAGTTCCCTTTTTAAAATCGTTTTTAACTCAAGTAATTTCCAACTACCCCTTTTTTAGACCTCACACACACACACACACACACACACATGTATATATGTATGTATGTATATATTAGTTGATTATACCTGACGTTGCCTGGGAAAGAAGCAAGTTTTAGACTTTTCTATTACATTCAATGCAAGGAAAATTAAACTTCCGTAAATAACTGAAATATCTACAACCTCCCTCCATGCTTCGTTTAATTAAAATCTGCATGATTGTTTAAACGTTTTCAGTATGCGAAAGATTATTTATTTGTGAAATAAGTTTTCTCGCTCATGACCATAAAAATTACTAATAAACTGAAAGTATTTTCATAAATTTTTAAGGATATCAAAGAAAGGAATTTTGAATTGCTACAATAATATACTGACAACATATATGTATTTGAAGATTTTCTTTATTATTAACCCTCCGAGTGGAACACATCGAGAAAAAGAATCTCCAAAAATACGCTAAAGGTTTACTCTGTCAGTTGAAAAAGCGTTGTAGGACTTTTTCCTTCACTCTTTGTCGACTAGAATGGAATACAGGAAACCCACCCTCGTTATTGTCCCATTACTTCGGGTTATAAATAGATACATAAATAGATATTATAGATTAATTTTTAATGCACAGAAAGCTCGTCAGGTCTCGAAGATATCCCGTAAGAATTAATAGATTCTAAAAGTACAAATAAAAATATTCTTTGAGAGACTTGTTTATATTTTTTACGAAAGTCTTCCAAGATATTTAAGTGGTGCAATGAGAGATACATCTATTACCGAAAACGAAGTACTTAGAAATAGATATTTACAAAGCCATGAAAAAGCTATCAGAGTCTTTGTGCCTCAGGGAATAGGGGTGCATCCATCAATAAATGTCAGTCAAAGAGGGGTGCAGTTCCTAAACAATCGACCTGATGCTCCTAAGGACCATAAAAATCCATAATAAACTGAAAGTATTTTCATATTTTCGGAGAGTTTTTGAGGTCGAAAAATTGTACGTTTTGAAGACATATATGTTTTGAATTTTCTTTATTATTAATACTGCACTTTTGGCTAGAAAATGTAAAAGAATGTTAGGAATATTAACAAGTATTTATTTACTATTTACAAACAATTTTCCAATAAGTTCACATACATAAATAATTTCATTTTGAAAGTTCAGCCGATTTCTTTTCTTGTTTCAGAAATTTTTTCTCTTAAATTTTGTAAGTCATCTACTTTTTCTTTTATATCTTTCGATGGAAGAAATTAATTACATTCCAATTTAAAAATTAAGGTGTTTTTAAGGACCTTTGACGAAAATTAAGTAGTTTTAAAAGGGCCCTTAAAAATGAGCTAAAATTAAGGAGTTCTTAAGAACTTATAAGGACCTTGGGAACCCTGCTGAGGCTATAATTCACACCTTAAGGAAAGGGGTCTGACTTAAAATGTTATAGTGCCTTAGCAGCCAATTTAGGAAATTTCCGATCAAAAATGAGACACACGCATTGAAACATCGAGCGAGTGAGGAATGTTCAGAACATCGTCCGTTGATAAAGTTTACGTTAATTGTGGAATATTCAATTGAGATTTCACAATTTTACTTAATACTCAGTTGCTTGAAGAAAATGGTACATCGAGTTCGCTTACAGATCAGGATCGTTCACCACGATAATGCTCAGCTCCACAAAGCATTTGTTGCGATTAATATACTAACAACTAACACCAAACAAAAACGTCTCCCCCCCTGTTCTTCCCCATATACCATACAGTCTCGACCTGGACCCCTGTTACCTTTTCTTTTCCTTCCGGCGACAGTGGACCTTCAGAGCAAACTTTTTTTTGTTTTAAATGAATTTCCTTGAAGATTGACTATGTTATTAGTACTATTGATATATAAATATTTTAAAAATTTGGAGACAAAATATTAATTAGTTTTGGAGTTATTAATTATTAATTGTTTCATAATTAGCTTAATTGAAATTGCTCCAAGAGCATCAATTTTGCATAAAATATTATAAAAAAATTTTAAGCATACCTTATAGACTTTACAAAAAAATATAGTTGTTTCCATAAACATTCATAGAAAATATAAGGAGAAAAAAAATGATGATGATGATACTCATATTTTGCAGAATAAACAGCTATAGCGGTTAATTAAAATGTATAACTAACATATTATATACTTCAAAACATACCCGTTTCAACTAGACTTTATTTTATAAACTCTAACGTAAATAATACTGGAATTTCAGAGACAATGATATATTTTCAATGCGCCTGGAGTACTTTAAACATTTGTAATACATGAAAATTTTACTTCTGAGTAAACGGCATTTGAAGTTATTATTGCTATACCCATAAGCAGGGCTGTCCAACTGGCGGCCCGCGGGCTGCATCCGGCCAGCCAACACAAATTGTGCGGCCCGCCAACTTCTTATTCAGCATATTTCTTTTTTCAGAATTTTATGGTATCAAGAAGCATCCGAGAATACCATTCTTAGTCAAGTCAAGGTCGCCGAAGTTTCCTCTTGATCGCAAATTGTTTTATAATCCTTCTGTTCCATTGTTTTATAATTAACTAGCAAGTTTGCCCGTGCTTCGCTACGGTGAACTTAATATATTACTTTTAAACAAAGATTTATTTTTCGTGAATAACTCTAAATTCGTCACAGTTCAGTTCGAGTCATTGGCATGTTTATATATTTCTATCATAAGCGTATTATAACATTATTCAGTTTTTATAATCGAATTTGTCTTATATTAAATTAGCTCAAACTTTTTTTATTGTAAAATATAAGCTTAACCCTAAATTGCATTACTGTATTACTACTGTACGTTTATTAGCAAAGTTATCAGATCTTGCCATATTACGTGATAGAATAGGAAGCACAGGTTTTGACAGCAACAGTGCTTATTTTGTTTGTAGTAATAAATGTTTTCCAAAATTAAGGAAATTTATGACAAACCACATAGTTTTGTATGAAACATAAACACATTCATATCGACAACCATATGAAAATGAAGATAACTATATAAAATGATAGGTTTTATTTGGCCATGAGAGTCACTGAAATTTGTACTTTTTGTACTTAGAATATTGTTGATATGCATTTCATTGTAACATGAAAATGAACCAAGAATTAAATTTAAAATTAGATCTCATATAAAAATGCTATAATTTGCGTCACATAGAAATGAAAGTGAATCACTTTATATCTCAAATTTCAGTTCAAATCGAATAGATACTAAGCAGACGATTTTAAATAATATAAAATAAGAAATGAATAAATGAAATATTTAAATGGATGACGTCATAATGATAGAAAAATATCATTTTCGCCTATTTATTATGTGATGAATTGAACATTTTAATCTCCTGCTTTTAACCGTGGAAAACTGCGTTTAAAACAATTACTTGGGATGACGTCACATTGCTAGAAATATTGCTTCTTTTCCTTAGATATGATGCGATAAATTAAAAACTTAATCGTTTGCGTTTAACCGGGGAAAATAATGCTTGGAATAATGACATGAAATGCTCGAAAAAGGGGGAAGGAATGAATTTCGAACGTTGAAAATTTACAAAAACCTTCCCAGGGATATACCTAAACATTTCCCAAATTTTCACGGCGATTGGATGCATAGTTTTTGAGTCTATTGAGTACATACATACATACAGACAGACAGACAGACAGACACGCACAAATTCATTTATATATATATATGTAGATAATTCAACTATTAATTGTTATTGTATAAGCGATAAGAGGTTATTGTTCAACTTTTCCAAACTGCGGCCCGCCAGGTGATTAGTGACCGGAATTCTGGCCCGTGGGCTCTTTGCAGCTGGACAGCCCTGCCCATAAGTAATATGCTTATTATACCCATAAGTAATGATAAAATGATGGGAATGAAAAAATTCTTTTTGCTCCGTATTCCTAATGATATATTTCACTATTCACTAAAATCGAAAATTCGAATTTTCCGTCGACTTTGGCCAATTTGAAAGTCCACCATCGCCTTAAAGACATGAAAGAATGCTATTTTGGTTTGGAGCTCTACGGTCTGCCTTTTTGCATCACGAGGGCTACTGAGACCGGGCCTACTGTTTAAAGCCGATACCAAACGGCTACGAACATCCATGGCACAATGGGATTCCAACCTACGGATGGGATTCCACTCCCAGATAACCAAAGAGCCGTAACCGCAAGGCTTCGCGGCATCCACGGGTGATTCTAAGTAAGAAAAATTTTTCTGAAAATCCTACAAAATTTTCTGGAAGAGTATACGCTACGAATTTAGAATAAAAACTATATTAAGATTAATTTCTGAATGTCAAAACTAGAGCTGGATGATATCTGAATTTTAATATTGTGATTTATCGTTTACTAAATATCATATAATATGTTCTAATATATATCACCTTATAAGCTATTAATATTTGAACGAAAAATACTAAGAAAAATATTTGGAGCTATTAAAGAAAATAATGTATGGAGAATCCATTATAATCATGAGATATACTCTAAATTCAGACAACCAAATATTGTGAAAACTATAAAGATCTATCAATTAAGGTGGTTGGGACACATCTATAGATGCAATGATTTAAACCCAATAAAAAAGTTCCATTTCAAAAAGTGAATGGAAAAAATAAAAGAGGTAGACCAAACACCATATAATATGTTCTAATATATATCACCTTATAAGCTATTAATATTTGAACGAAAAATACTAAGAAAAATATTTGGAGCTATTATAGAAAATAATGTATGGAGAATCCATTATAATCATGAACTATACTCTAAATTCGGACAACCAAATATTGTGAAAACTATAAAGATCTATCAATTAAGGTAGTTGGGACACATCTATAGATGCAATGATTTAAACCCAATAAAAAAATTACATTTCAAAAAGTTGATGGAAAAAGGAAAAGAGGTAGACCAAACACCATATAATATGTTCTAATATATATCACCTTATAAGCTATTAATATTTGAACGAAAAATACTAAGAAAAATATTTGGAGCTATTAAAGAAAATAATGTATGGAGAATCCATTATAATCATGAACTATACTCTAAATTCAGACAACCAAATATTGTGAAAACTATAAAGATCTATCAATTAAGGTGGTTGGGACACATCTATAGATGCAATGATTTAAACCCAATAAAAAAGTTCCATTTCAAAAAGTGAATGGAAAAAATAAAAGAGGTAGACCAAACACCATATAATATGTTCTAATATATATCACCTTATAAGCTATTAATATTTGAACGAAAAATACTAAGAAAAATATTTGGAGCTATTAAAGAAAATAATGTATGGAGAATCCATTATAATCATGAACTATACTCTAAATTCAGACAACCAAATATTGTGAAAAATATAAAGATCTATCAATTAAGGTAGTTGGGACACATCTATAGATGCAATGATTTAAACCCAATAAAAAAATTACATTTCAAAAAGTTGATGGAAAAAGGAAAAGAGGTAGACCAAACACCATATATGTTCTAATATATATCACCTTATAAGCTATTAATATTTGAACGAAAAATACTAAGAAAAATATTTGGAGCTATTATAGAAAATAATGTTTGGAGAATCTATTATAATGATGAACTATACTCTAAATTCAGACAACCAAATATTGTGAAAACTATAAAGATCTATCAATTAAGGTGGTTGGGACACATCTATAGATGCAATGATTTAAACCCAATAAAAATGTTCCATTTCAAAAAGTGAATGGAAAAAATAAAAGAGGTAGACCAAACACCATATAATATGTTCTAATATATATCACCTTATAAGCTATTAATATTTGAACGAAAAATACTAAGAAAAATATTTGGAGCTATTAAAGAAAATAATGTATGGAGAATCCATTATAATCATGAACTATACTCTAAATTCGGACAACCAAATATTGTGAAAACTATAAAGATCTATCAATTAAGGTGGTTGGGACACATCTATAGATGCAATGATTTAAACCCAATAAAAAAGTTCCATTTCAAAAAGTGAATGGAAAAAATAAAAGAGGTAGACCAAACACCATATAATATGTTCTAATATATATCACCTTATAAGCTATTAATATTTGAACGAAAAATACTAAGAAAAATATTTGGAGCTATTAAAGAAAATAATGTATGGAGAATCCATTATAATCATGAACTATACTCTAAATTCGGACAACCAAATATTGTGAAAACTATAAAGATCTATCAATTAAGGTGGTTGGGACACATCTATAGATGCAATGATTTAAACCCAACAAAAAACTTACATTTCAAAAAGTGAATGGAAAAAATAAAAGAGGTAGACCAAACACCATATAATATGTTCTAATATATATCACCTTATAAGCTATTAATATTTGAACGAAAAATACTAAGAAAAATATTTGGAGCTATTAAAGAAAATAATGTATGAAGAATGCATTATAATTATGAACTATACTCTAAATTCGGACAACCAAATATTGTGAAAACTATAAAGATCTATCAATTAAGGTGGTTGGGACACATCTATAGATGCAATGATTTAAACCCAATAAAAAAGTTCCATTTCAAAAAGTGAATGGAAAAAATAAAAGAGGTAGACCAAACACCATATAATATGTTCTAATATATATCACCTTATAAGCTATTAATATTTGAACGAAAAATACTAAGAAAAATATTTGGAGCTATTAAAGAAAATAATGTATGAAGAATGCATTATAATTATGAACTATACTCTAAATTCGGACAACCAAATATTGTGAAAACTATAAAGATCTGTCAATTAAGGTAGTTGGGACACATCTATAGATGCAATGATTTAAACCGAACAAAATAAGTTACGTTTCAAAAAGTGGATGGAAAAAGGAAAAGAGGTAGACCAAACATCAGGTGGATTGATTTGGTTAAGAAAACTACATGAAATTGGAGTCAACCAGAGAAGAACTGTGGTGATGGATGGTTAGAGATGGAAGAAACTTTTAGAAACAACCTTGATCTGTAGAAGACTGTAGTGCTGTACAAGAATATATCATCTTATAATAGAATTGCAAATATAAGTGTGTTCTGTATAAAATAATACAAACACACATATATCAATGTGTGTGTTTGTTACCTAGGAAACAAAAATTCCATTTCCTAATCTGAATACATAAACTTAAATTTTAACATATTGCTTTAAAGGAGAAAGTTACATAACATTATTACTGTTCTTTGGTACAGAAAAGATTTGTGGATGAGTCAAAAAAGAAAAAAGGGTGAGAAAAGATATGACTTTCTGATTATCTTCAAAATTCTTTTATATATTTTTTTATTTGAAGCTAAAGATGATTTTAAAAAAAATTTCCAATTTTCAGAAATATTATTTTTTGAAAATTCTTTTCAAATTTTTTTGGGTAAAAAAAATCAATTTCTTGTAATTTTTTGATCAGAATCACCCTTGGCAGCATCTTACAAAATTGGTTCGAACAATGTTACAACTACTAGCAGCAACAGTGGCTTTGTTGACAAGGCTCATAATTTTAAGATTATTGACTGTTTTTTTTTTTTTGTTTTTTTTTTGTAAGTACTATTATTTGATTCATATAATTATTTTCTCATTGCTTTTGGTACAGACCTCACTGGCATACCCACCTAAAAAGGGGGGCAGGAGTTTCCATTAAGAAAGGAAGGAACCATTTAGAAATTATCTAATGGTTAATATTTCTTAACCTGTGCTGGTACTCTTTGCTCCAGTGAATGGGGGGGTTTCAGTACAATAGGCCTTGGGCCGCAGTGCTGGTGCCCTTGTGGGCCACCCCACCCTAATTCTAATTCTAAGACTTGATAGTAACGAATGTAAACCTGGTCTTTGAGTAGGGTTGGACAGGTTACGTTGAAATTTGAGTGTTCTAGAATATTCTGACAATCGGCCATTACTTATACAACCAGCTGACTCATGTTAATTGCACATGCTCTGTCCAACCAGTCAGTGGAAGTTATATGGAAAGAAAGTTATAATTTATATTTAAGGCTATTGTGAAGTTATTAATTGTAAAGGAATAATTAAGGTATTGCTTATTTTTAAAATGCAAACTAACGATGCATTTGAAATTCCAACCTCCAAAATGTTTAATTTGATGTATAAAGCAATATAGTAGTGTTGCAACTCAAATTTTATACATTTTTGTTGCTTACAAAAGTATCAGTTCACATTTGTCTAGAAAACATATATTTTCTGAAATAAATGGTTAAACTTTTAGAGATTATGTTCTCTATAAAAATAAAGTGTCGCAGCAAGTTGCTTGATAAACACATGACAAATCAGCTACGATGAATATCGACTACATTATCCGTTGATATTAACAAAATCTCTAGTAAAATACAAAAACAAATCTCACAATTTTAAAATAATATGTGTGGTAGTGCTTGTGAATAAACTACAATACATATTTATATTATAGATATAATAATATTTTAACCCTCATGATTAGGGAGGAAGGTAAGGTGTTGGGGATGATTATAAATACAGTATAGTTAATGTTCACTGTTGTTGTAGTTATGATATATGTATAACACAACTTTTTTGTACAGTCACAACTGGCACTGTAAAAATGCATATTTTGAATATTGAACAATAAAATATTTTGAATAATTTGTTGTTTTATTTTTATATGTGCGGCCCACCTCAGTTCAGTAAATTGTTTTTTGGCCCACCAACCAATTTGGGTTGGGCACTCCTGGATAAGGCATTTTGTCTAGAGAACGTAATCTTTTTTGCTGGGAATCTACCAGCATATCTAAACAGGTGCTTCAGCCTTTGATAAGAATGCTTTTATAGCTTTGACATTTCCACAATCATTATCAATTCTACTGTATTTTTAAAATTTTTGTAAATTTTATGATTGTAGAGAATACTACTGCTATTACTGTGCAAAATTGGAGAAAATATCTTAGGATTTTTCTTTCAAATAGGGATA
This sequence comes from Pardosa pseudoannulata, assembly GCA_032207245.1. Lineage (NCBI taxonomy): Eukaryota > Metazoa > Arthropoda > Arachnida > Araneae > Lycosidae > Pardosa > Pardosa pseudoannulata. The sequence continues at coordinate 55,093,508 of CM063509.1, forward strand.
TAATTTCTTCTGTTTTGTTGAGTTTTCAACACTTACTTCCATAAAACCTCCTTTTTGCGTATCTCCATATCCCATGGGTGATTCTAAATAAGAAAAAAATCTTCTGAACATCCTACAAAATTTTCTGAAAAAGTATACTCTACTAATTAAAAATAAAAACTATATTAAGGTTAATTTCTGGACGTTAAAACTAAAGCAGGATGACATCTGAATTTTAATATTGTGATTTATCATTTACCAAATATTAATATATTAATATGTTCTTATATATAGCCCCTTAATATAGAGTTGCAAATATAAGTATGTTCTGTATAAAATAATACAAACATACATATATCAATGTGTGTGTTATCTAGAAAACAAAAATACAATTTCTTAATCTGAATACATAAATTTAAATTTTAACATATTGCTTTAAAAAGGAAAATCACGTAACATATTATTACTGTTCTTCGATAGAAAAGATTTGTAAGCACGTCAAAAAAGAAAAAAAGGTGAGAAAAGATATAAAGCTTTCTGATTATTTCCAAAATTCATTTATATATTTTTTATTTGAAGCTGAAGATGGTTTAAAAAAAATTTATTTTCAAAAAGAGATTTTTTCAAACATTCTTTTCAATTTTTCAGGAGAAAAAAAATTGTTTTTTATAATTTTCAGATATTTAGAAATCTTTGGATCAGAATCACCTCTGCCATATCCTCATTTAACAGCAAATAAGCATTTTAAAAAAATTCATACGAAGTCTGCAATTGGTATCTCTTATTAAATCTTGACTAACAAAATTCATTATTTTTTCTTGTTTGCAGAAAATTTCATGACTTAAAAAAAGTTTTTCACAATTTTCCTAATAATTCTGTAAATGTAAAATTCATCAAGTTTCATTCCTTTTACAATGAGAACCTAATAAACTGTGTCACAGTAAATGGGGGATTATTTGGGAGGCATATAGAAATTTTTCACAATTTCCCTGAATTTCCATAATGGCTTAATTCCCTGATAATTCCTCATTGCTGGACCCTCTGCAAGTTTCAAGTCTTCTACAGGGTTCCCACTTTTTTTTTTTCAGAACAAAAATTAAGAACTTTCTAAGGACCAAAGTAATTTTTTATAAGGTCCTACTTGAACTAAAAAAGTATTTTCATAATTTTTGAAAGATATCAAGATGAATTTTGATTTACTACAGTAATACACTAAAAACATGTATTTGAGGATTTTCTTTACACTTACAAAACCAGAAAGTTCCGAGAACACAATGAAAACTGATAGGAAATCATGTGGCAACGACAACAGATTGTGTTCCAATTTAAAAACTAAGAAGTTTTTAAGGACCTTTGACGAAAATTAAGTAGTTTTAAAGGCCCTTAAAAGTTAAAGCTATAATTAAGAAGTTCTTCAGGACTTTTAAGGACCGTGGGAACCCTGTTTTAAGAAGATTGAAAACCTAATACACTGTGTCACAGCATTAGGGGGATTATTTGCATATAGAAAACTTTCACAATTTCCCTGAATTTTCATAATTGCCAAATTCAGTATAATTCCCAATTACTGGACTCCCTGCAAGTTTGATCCCTTTAAAGATTAAGAACCTAATAGACTTCATATCACAGCAATTAGGGGATTATTTGGGAAACATAGAAATTTTTCACAATTTCCCTGAATTTCCATATTTGCTAAATTCCATAAATAATTGCCAGTTGTTGGATTCCCTGCAAGCTTCAGCTCTTCTAACACATTATGTACATGTAGATTTTGCAGCGGAATTGTACTGGGAGCAGGCGTTTTGTGCGTAAATTAAGTTATTCAGTTAAATCTCAATAGATAAAAAATTATTTAATTTTTAAATCAACTTTCCGTACTTTATGTTGAAATATATAAACAAATATATAAATAACAACCATAAGATTTTTGTAAACAAAAAATATATATTTTTAGTGGATGAATTTATAATAGTATCGTAAATATATGAAAAATCAAATAGATATAGTAGTATATAGTTTTAATTTTTCCGAATTATGTTATATATAGATACTTAAATAAAAAAAAGGGGGGGGAGGGCAATTATAAAATTTATAATTTTTTACAGTATGGTAAAGTTTAAAGCATTTTTCTCTATGAAGAGGTACACAGCAAAACCCGTACTAGTATGTGACCTACACTCAAGTATCAATCATCAGAAAACGTACTAATACATGTCCCACATACAATGTGTTAAGATCGAGAGCTTAATAGACTGTGTCCCAGCAGATGGGGGATTACTTGGATGTCATATAAAATGTACAGTATTGTTTTATTTCCTCTCAAAATAATAAGGAAAAATAATTTGTACTTTTATTTCTATGGAAATCCATAGATGGTTAGAGTCAAATCTCTAGAAATTCCAGGGTTTTCTATAATCACAAACATCTCTCTTAAAAAGTTAAATCACTACAAAACTCATCAAATAAAATAACAAAATAGTCTTTTCTTCCAAAAAGATATTTATTGACAACACAAAATTCAGTGAAGTTTATTAAAGAAATTAAAAGAATAAAAATTAAAGTTAATCTAATCCTATTTCTATGGCAATATAAATTAAGAATTCTAGTTCATTAAACCAAGAATATGATAAATTTAAACTGTTAACAAGATTTTCTGATAGCAGACAAATACAATCTAAGAAATTACAAACACTCAATGTATGCATAAATAATTTAACTATTCTAATTAATAGTTAGATCAAATACTATTTGAACGACAAGGCTGTTACTGAAAAAAAAAATGAAACACAGAAAATAAGAATAAAATCTGTACAGAACATACAGGTCAATTCAAAAATAAGTTCCTACATAGACTCAAGGCATCAATCTCGTATATTAGATACTTAATTCAAATGCCAGAATGACATAAGAGTTTAAGTTGACTAAATACACCTTTATAAACAAACTAAATAAACAATGTGACTAGAAAACTAAAAAATTTTATCACAATGTTGTGACCCAAGACTAAGCTAGAGATGGCACATAATATGGCAAAGTGAGAAAATAATTCATATTTTCTCTATTTAAATAAAAAAAAAGCTTGTCAAAACTGAATATTAAAAATATTGACAAAAAAACCTTAGCCTTAAAAATGAAGTTTTAAACTTTTTTTTGATTATGAAAGAAATGATTTAACTATAAGTATCAGCATAATTTTAAAATAACTACTTCCATACGGTGATATTTTGAGTTATTACTGAATGCATCCATAGTAATAGTTTCCATGAGTAAAATCTCATAACTATTCTAATAAGTAACAGCATAAATCCATGCAATATAACTGCTTAAAAAAACACAAAATTGATGTTTTCACGCTTAAAATTTGCTACTCAATATATATAACTACAAATTATAATACTACACACAATATGGACTTAAATACGCAAAATCAACAATTTAGCTTAATATTTGTGATTTCATATAAATAATAATTATTATACTATGCACAATATGCCCTATTTTATTTAAGAAGAAAGAAAAAACAAATTGTAAGGTTTCTATGCTATAAAACTGCTTAAAAATATGCAAAACTGAATATATATAACTACAAATTATAATATTACACACAATATGGACTTAAATATGCAAAATCAACGATTTAAGCTTACTATTTGTGATTTCATATATATAATGATTAATTATTATACTACACACAATGTGGCCTATTTTATTTAAGAAAAAAAAATTGCAAGGTTTCTATGCTATAAAACTGCTTAAAAATATGCAAAACTGAATATATATAACAACAAATTATATTACACACAATATGGACTTAAATATGCAAAATCAACGATTTAAGCTTAATATTTGTGATTTCATATATATAATTATTATACTACACACAATATAGCTTATTTTATTTAAAAAAAAAGACAAAACAAATTGCAAGGTTCTATGCTATAAAACTGCTTAAAAATATGCAAAACTCTCTTAACCTTAAGATTCTTTCCCAAATATATAGTTATAATTATGATATTATACACATTAAGGCTCTATTTATTTTTGAAGAAGACAAAAAAATGCATGGGTTCTAAATACACTACAAAATAATATTAAATAATAAACTTACGAATACACAAATTTGCATAAGATGCTAAATTCACAGAAATCTATTCACGTTTTGAATACATTTATAATTTTTCACATTTTTGTGAAAGCTTAAGACTTACAGATAATAATCAAAAATATATGTGCATAGAAAAAAGTAAGTAGGATAAATGAAAAAAGAAACATCACAAGTGTCTTCTATAAATAACATAAAAAGGTAAAAGAATTCATTAAAATTACAACAGTTGCAACATAGTAATAAAGTATAAAAATTGTACATTAACATATATATTAGGCACTTTGTCAGACTAAAACATTAGTTTATCAAATCACATCACTAAGGAATATTAATGCAAGGATAACATTCCTGTATATGTCAACATTTGTAAAGGTAATACTACAAAAACTTTGGTAGAAAAGCATGCAATGTTCTGATATATAAGAAAATAAAACTCTTATAAATAGAATAACTTAATGGTATTATGACATAAAAAGTTTTATGCATACAGATGAGGGAACAGATTTTTGTGATTAACTACAAGGAACTTGTCAAACAGTCCAAGTAAAAAATAATTGCCATTGAAATAATGATGTATAATTTTCAGCTTCATAAAGGAAACTATATCCTGTCAAACCTTCTTAACTTCATAAAACACCCAGCTACAAATATGTTAAGGAATCACACATAAGTTAGTTGAAATAAGGATAAAACATATAATAATCATAAATCCAGTAACTCAAACAAGATTATATATATATATATATATATATATATATATATATATGTGTGTGTGTGTGTGTGTCAGGTCTAAAAAAGGGGTAGTTGGAAATTATGTAAGTTATAAAAGATTTTAAAAAGAGAACTCTTTTATAATAATAAAATAAATGAAAAAGACCCATGTTCGCGTAAGCTTTAAGGATAATCCGGTCAGGCAGAAGCATTTCTCAGCTTTTTGATGAGCTTGCAAACAGATAAGTTTAATTTGGCGCATGGACATTGAGCGGTGAACACATTCACACATAGCTTCGCCATGAACATTGAAAATGGCGCTTGTTGTTTTCTGTAAGAATGATGAGTTAATAAAACTTATCATTATCAAGAAGACTGTGTTCCATTTGCCTTAACTCTGCACCACAACATAACATATATATATATATATATATATATATATATATATATATATATATATATATATAATCCTTTATCTTATATTTGTTATGTGCAGTTTCAGTATAAGTCTAACATTCCATACCACAAGTTTGTGCACATTAATTTTTTATTTTTGCACAAATTTTTCTGTGAATTTCAAGCAACATTTTAAAACAGGAATGGGCAAACTTTCTGCAAAATAGGGAGAGGGAAAAAAAAAAAGAGGGGGGGTTTGGTTTGGAGTGCTACGGTCTACTTTTTGCAACATGAGGGCTAATGAAACCGGGACCTACAGTTTAAAGCAGATTCCGAACGGCTACGAACATCCATGCCACTGTGGGATTCGAACCCACGAACTCCGGTTCCGAAGGCCAGCACCCTAACCAATTGGCCATCGTTCGGTGAGGGGGGGGGGAGAGAGAAAATATCTAGCAGGCTAATAAGTTTTTCTACAATTTTAACAACTAATTTATAGAAAAATACAGTCAATACAGGTTTCAGAAAGTGAAAATTAAGGAATTATATGGACTTTTTAAGGAGTCTTTCATTACTCTTTAAATAACTTGGATTCTTTGATTTGTATCATACACAACAAATCATTGGCTTAGAACTTAGTCATTACAGAAATTTTAGAATTTACAAGCATAAAAAAAATAAATAAAGTAAAATAAAAATGTTTGGATTTGTTGAAATATGTAATCGCACTCATACTTGGCAACTTGGCTGTTTATTAAGTAATAGCTCTCTCGAACGTACGAGGATTTCTTGAGTTGATTCTTTTGTGTTTTCATTGGTTGTGTTTGATTAGTTTTGTCTTGTGCCAGTAATTTCATTGGCTGGGCTCAGGATCTTTATAAAACTATAAAAGCCCAATGTACCTCATATTTTTGTATTATCATCAATATTATTATTATTTTGGTGTCTTTAATAAAAGGTGTTTTGCGATTTCGGGCTCTTCATTATGCTTCAACAGGATTATGAAACCTACTTCTGTTACAGTAGGACAAACCAAAGAATATATCTCATTAATAGTAGACAATTTTTTTCACTTTTGAAATGAAGTTTTTCTTAATTAGAATTTACTTAATACGAACTTCTATTTCTCTCATTCGAAGTGCCAATATGGAACATGGAATACAATATTTCTCCATTAAAAAGGCTTAAACACATGAGAAGAAAATGGTATACACTACTGATATGATACAAAAAAACATATTAGGGAAAGGAAATAAAATAACAATAATTGAAAAAAATAAAAAAGCCAGTTGCTGTCTTTGACTGGAAATCATTATTTGTTGTTATAATGAGTTGGCACTTTAACAGAATTTTAAATTGCAAGTCCCATAAAGATTTGTTCACATATGTGGCACTCAAATGAGATTGGTACTATATTTAAGTTTTAATCTGTATATATGTATAAACATACATAGATATAGATATATAGATAGATCCAGGGCTGGGGCAGGTAAGTAGGCAATGCATGTGTGCAACTGGTTAAATTCCTAAGGTAGTTGATAGAATACTTGCTACATATATGCAATGATAGGGAACAGCAAATACTATAGCACATGCAGGAATAGAGGCCAGCCAAATACTACCTTGCCCACAGGAAGTGAAAAGCCCAGAATCAATCCTGTAGAGATTTATCAAAATATCACTCACTGACTAATCAACATCACTCAAGAAAACAATGCCTAAAATGCTGAATACTTGAATAGTGATTCTTATAACTAAAACATTCAGGTAAATTTCTTTAAAAAGATAAGAATTTAATGTTATCAGACATCCCAACATTCAGGCTCTTGTGTCAGTACCAACAGCGTGGTTTGAAACTTCAACATGCTACTTACAGATTATACATAAATACATATCTTATTGGTTTCTAAATTAAAATTAAATTTTAAATATTTACACAGTAGTAAATTGTAAAAAGTATAGTAAAATTTATGCATTTAAAAATTTATGAGTAGCTTCTTTAGCTTTAAAAACTTATTTTACAGAACAGTGTTTCTTATAGCAACATTGACCCCTGATTAAAATATTTCCGTTTTTCTATCATCAGGGATTCTAGAGTTTATCTACTCAAATTTGACCTAAATTCAATTTGGTTTTCCCATGCAGTACTGAAAATTTTTAACATGCAAGCATTACTGTAGGAAAAGAGTAATATTCAGCATTTTTTATTTATTTGCAAAACTTTGTATTTAACTGCTGCATTGTAATCTTTTAGTTGTTTAAAAGTTTTGTTATTTTCCGGAGTTATCAAATTCCCTCATTTCTCAGGAGCAACTCCAGAAAATCTGGAGGCATGTCTGTGTTATATAAGTTTTTTTTTTTTTTTTTTAATTATCCTTCGGCTTAATAGATAATAGATACCAAATCACTACAGTGACGTATATATAGTCACTCAGTTAAAAGAATCAATAATACATCTAAAAATTTAATAGTATAATAATTATCTACATTTTATAAAAATTTTCTTAAATTTTTTGGGGAAAAAACTACATAGAAATTATTTACACAACTTAAAAAAGCAGTGAAAATTTACAATACAAATTTTAAATACAATTTAAAATGTATTATGTAAATAGTATTAATTAATTAGCATTTAAAATTACTACTAAATTCATCTAAATGAATTAACAGCAATTTTTTTTATTTAATCCTTTTTAATTTTGTCTAAAATTAACAGACTAAAATATATTAACTTTGTTTTTCAAATATATATTTCTCAAATCAATTAACAATAATATTTAAGTAAGTTAAAATTTCAATTCTTAAAACATAATGAAAAAGGATACTTTTCCATAAATGATGGAACATATGAAGAATGTTTTGTAAACGTAACTTTTTCAGGGAGATTTGAAAGAACATTTTCATAATTTTTTAAAGCTTCTACACAACCTTCTCCTATAGCCTAATAATGAAAGAAATATTTATTACTGAGTATACAAAAATAAGTTTAAAACATGCTTAAACTACAAAGATTTCCTTAACAATGATGATAAGCTATAAGTTTTGATAGTCAATATTTAAGAAAAAAATTATAAATCTTTAAAACAAAATACATATATAATACATATGTGTATTACAGTAACAAAGAAATACTATTATGTTAATTTTTAAGAAAATATGAAAATATTTAAACAAACTATTTAAAGTTCAGAATCAAAAAAAGTTATGCCCTGCCAACTTTTTAAAACTGACATCAGTAAAACTTTTTAGTTGAAACACTAGTTGTTTAATAGGTTGATATTTAATGGCTCAAATTATAATAAAATCTTTATGTATTCATTATATAATAAAAAAATTTAAAGAATTAAATCTTTAATCACAGTTTATATATATAGTTCATGTTTCATATTCCTTTCTATATATTAAGCAAAAATAAGTCAGGCATTAATGGTTAAAATTGACTATTTTAAACCAACAAAATATGACTGAGTAAGAAATACTATTACTTTCTCCATAAAAAAAATCACATTAAACTTACATGATTTAGATAACTGCCATGATCTTTAAGAACAGCAAGTGACTTAATTAGGATTTTTTTGATGAAATCCCATAGCTCTCCTAAAAAATAAATTACATTTATTAGTTACATTATTATATATATATATGACATGGATGAGTGGTTAAGGCATGGAAGACACATTTCATTTCACATATAAAAACTTCTTTATTGTCATCCTTCTGTCCATAGCTATGCCATTTAGATATCCTTCGTTCTCATACTTTGATACGACAAGCATGGAGGATGTTATCAGCCCGAGTTCCAGCTCAGAACTGTCTCTTTTGACATTGCTACCTAAGCAAAATTCCTATGTGTACTTTTGTGTCAGTTTCTTCACTCTGTATAGTTCTGCTCAAGGGTGTATCTTTCTCCTATTATGTTATCGTTAATGAGTTCTAGCTATTTTTAATTATAACTTACTTAATTTTAACCCCCATTTTTAAACCTGATATATATATATTAAAGCAGTAAAAATCTTTATACATGTATATATATATATATATATATATATATTACTTTGACTATAAAAATGAAAAAATTTGTGATCAGTTTTTGAAATCTTTAATATTATAAAGAGTTAAAATTTGTATGTAGAGGGGAATATCTGAAAGTACTGAATCAATTCTAAATATTCTCTTACTAATAGAAGACTACATTATCCCTGAGTAATATGAACACTACACTAGCCTAAGTAGCATGTATGTGTGTTTATGTGTGTTGAATTAGCAGCTGAACCAATGGTGATGAAATTTTGTATAGAGATTCAGAAGATTTTAGGAAGGTCAAGAGCCATGTTGGAAATTGAATCCTTTTTATTGTCCTAAATCACGACTAGTAACAAAAAAAAAGGTACCAATAGAAATGTTTTACTTTTAATGTGTTAAACTTAATAAAAATTTTATGTAAAATAAATAATTTGATAGTGTTTAAAATGTATCTTAACATAATAACAGCTTTGGTCTTGTTTGACTAATTTACTTTAACCCTCTAAGCGGTTCGCACGTACATTTCCGCCAAACAGATTATGTCTTCAAAGCGGTTGTCACGTACAATTTTCGACCTCCAAAACGTTCCGAAAATATATGTAATGTACATTTCTGCCAGTGTTTTCCCCTATGGAGTTTTGAGGTAGGAGGGTCAGGTCGATTGTTTAATAACTGCACACCTACTCTCTGAGGCACAAAGACGCTGATAGCTTTTCATAGCTTTGTAAATCTCTATTTCGAAGTATTTCGTTTGCGGTAACAGATGTATCTCTAATTGCACCACTTAAATAGCTTGGATGACTTTTGTAAAAAAGATAGAAATCATTCTCTTAAAGAAAATTTTTATTTGTACTTTTAGAACCCATTATTTCTTATGGGATGATCTTCGAGACTTGACGAGCTTTATGTGTATTAAAAATTAACAATCTATAATGTCTATTTATATATCTATTTATAACCGGAAGTAAAGGAACAATAACGAGGGTAGGTTTCCCGTATTCCAATCTATTCGACAAAGGGTGAAGTAAAAAATCATAGAACACTTTGGTCACTGACACAATGAAACTTTACTGTATTGTTGGAGACTTTTTTCCTCGGTGTGTACCACTCAGAGGGTTAATAAATCAAAATTTTATATGCATATATCTTTCATTTTTATTTCAATTTTGCTCTTTTTTTATTTTTCAAATGCTAAATCTATTCTGTTGTGTAGCAAGTACAATTACTCCCTCTCCTTTTCTGATAGATGGCACTAAGAGAGCCATCTAATTTGTTTTCCATAGTGCCAGTCACCTCTCTCAGTGTGCATGTTGTATATGTTGTTGCTTGTGTACTGTGTTGTAGAACATAGCAAACAAAATAAAAATGGTTCCTAAAAAAGACTAATTATTTCACAACGCCTTTTCGAATAAATGAGTCTTGTCATTCTGCAGTTGTAATAAAGTGGCCCTTAGAATAAAATTATTTTACACATTATTAAATCACATGCTTTAGCTGCAAAGAGCTAATTAGTAATTATTTATTTTGTATACAAATATATGACAGCATCTGATTATTTTCAACTGACTTTTTTGAGATTGAGACTTGATATTTTTTTAGGTACCTTGATTCTGTTAAAATAATCTAACAAAACACAAAGTGTAAGGATTAAATTGCCCAATACCTAATGCTTTTTTTTTTCTTAACTTTAATTTTTTTTAATTTAATCCTGTTAATGAAATTAAGCAATTTAAAAATTGTTAATATTATTAGTTTAATATAAATTTTGAAATAACTTTATTTACGATTCTCATTTACTGAGACTGAAGGCAGCTGGTTAAGTAGCTCATATGGAACTAAAAACAATTTTTTCTCTTTATTAAAACTATCTCAAATTTTATTTTTAAAAACACATAACTTCAAAGAAAATAAAAGCACTATAATTTTGGAGAGATAACAGAATTAGCCAAGGTAGCATTAAATGTGAATACAATTTATTAGAAAAGTCATTAAAATAAAAAGAATTCTACATACCTTGAGGGGATGTTGCAATAGGAATATCAGTCAAATCATTTATGACTACATCAAATTTTCGCCCATCACTTTTGTACTGGTCTAAAAGTTTTAAGCAATCATCTATAATTACCTATGCAAAACAAGAAACATGTAAATTAAGAAGCTATAATTTATTTTACTAGCTTAAACAGTATAGGTTTACAGCTACATTACCATTAGAAAAAACATACATTTACAGACATATTTGTAAAATTTAAAAACACCATAAAATTTTAAGGACAAATCTCTAGAGGTATGGAAGAACAAGTAGAATGAAAGATCGATAATGTAGAAACTTATAATCTAGTAGACCTGTAATTCTGCACTAACAGCATTTTCTATTATTTTTTTAAATTTTGATGATGGCAATTTTTATTATATATATATATATATATATATATATATATATATAGTGTGTGTGTATATATATATATATATGTGTGTGTGTGTAATATATCAAAAGTGTTTAACTTTGATATTTCCTTAAAAATCTCCTCTCTCCCATTCTAATTCATTAAAATCTTTTTCCCAGCCACTAAATGTCTTAATCAAAGGTGCGGTCTCAACTGAAAATTCTTTTGATTCATTTACCAAAGCTTTTTGTCCTACAGATGTGGATTTTCTGTCTATTCAACACGTTTCCTAGTTGTTGCCGGTAAATGGCTCCGTGTATTTCCTGATCTTACACTTAAATTTGATGAGTAAATGTGAAATTCTTTCTGTCTTCGCTCTTGGGTGCACCTCTGTTCGAGCAGAGTGATTTTTATGTCTTTCCTTTGTCTATTATTAACTCATAAAGATGTCCATTTTAGCAGTTCTGGAATCAAGTTTTAATTCGACTTATGCCATTCTCTTCAATGTAGCCAGACTGTATCATTCATTTTTACAGTTAGCTGGTTAAGCTTCTTCTTGCCCAGAGCCCAGGCAAGTAAAAATAATAGGGGCTATCATGTGTCCAGCAGTTTTACAATTATTAGATAACATATATATATATATATATATATATATATATTATTTTGGCATTTATAGAACTAATAAGAATCAGTGTACATATGTGGGGGGGGAAACAAATGCTTATGTCAGATAAAAATTTACTACAGACAATTTCTCAAGTGCAATACCCAAATGCAGACATTCTTAAAAAAGAAAGAAAAAAAGGTCTGCACAGGACAAGAAATCTAAAGGCTCTTCTCTGTGTCAAAAACAAAACATGGATTTCATTCTTCTGTTTGTAAGCTTGGATTTTGACTGGAGTGTGTTGTATTTAATTTTTTGATTCTTTAAAAATTATTAACAACAGTAGTAAGGATATAAAATATCCACACATTCTACCCGTTGCAAAGATGGTATTTTGAAAAAAAAAATTAGAGGAAAATTTGTGAAGAGCATTTACATGAATTTCAGCATCAAATCATCCATGATATATGATTTATAAAGCAAAAAAATAAAACTGTTGAATTTTATACTGCAGATGACAATAACAGGAATGACTAACCATAAATTAATAAAAGAAGCAGCAAATCCTAATGTTGATCAAATTTTGATGCAATGGTTTCATCAATGCCAAAGTTAGATGCTCCTATACAAATACAGTTTTACACATTAACCAATAAAAAAGAAGGGGGGGGGGAGAGAGATAGAGTCTGACAAACTTAGAGAAAGAAATAAAGGTGATCTTGTCTTGAATATATTAAAATATAAATATATAGAAAAAATATCAGGCACAAGTCTCTCATTTAAGTTATGTATTTTCCTTTGTTTCAAAAATGTCACTAATAATTTTGAAATATAACTTAAGATAGTTTAGGGTTCCCACTGTTTTTCTAGAACAAAAATTAAGGACTTTCTAAGGACCAAAGTAACATTTTATAAGGACCTACTTGAAATACACGGCATAATGACATAAACCCTATTTCCTGAGGAACCTATTTTAATGATTATGATCCAGACAAGGAAAGTTCAATAAATGCCCTACAATATTTCAGAATTAAGTTTTTAAAAATGCCTAAAAATTAATATAAGATAAATCTATTTGACAAAAACTAATTTTGAAAAATGTACATCTAAGGCTTTATCAGTGATCAAACTAGAAATAAATTGTGAATAAAAATAACATTGTAAACAGTACTTTCTGAGGGTTTAAAAATACTCTGATATATATATATATATATATATATATATACTAGCTGATTATACCCAACGTTCCCTGGGAAAGAAGAAAGTTTTAGACTTTTCTATTACATTCAATGCAAGAAAAAATAATCTTCCATAAGTAACTGAAATATCTACAACCCCCCCCCCCAACCTCTATGGTTTGCTTGGTTAAAATCTGCATGACTGTTAGCTATTAGGAAAGGGCAGCTAACTAAACATTTTCAGTATGCAAAAGATTATTTATTGGTCAAATAATAAGTAAGTAAAAAAACTGTCCCATAAGAAAACTGATAGGAAATCATGTGATGACAGTGGATCGCATTGATGGAGAAATTGATCACCTTCCAATTTAAAAATTAAGGAGTTTTTAAGGACCTTTGACAAAAATTAAGGAGTTTTAAGGGCCCTTAAAAATGAAAGCTAAAATTAAGGAGTTCTTAAGGACTTTTAAGGACCATGGGACCCCTGTAGTTCTTTCAAATTACAATTGCTCAAACCCAATAAAATAACCTATGACAGGCTAATGTATTTTCATATAAACTTAAGTATTCTACTAAAGAAATTGTTTACAAGAGTGTTCTTTACCAGCTTGGCAAAGTGATTAGCAAACAGAAAACAAGAAATGATGAGCCGTACCTTAAAGATTAGAAACAATATATAATTTAGGCTTGACAGGTCATGGGCAAATTGAAAAACCTAATTTATTACAAAGTGCCAAATTATTTTGCAATGTGCTAGATACAGTGGAATATTATCTAGTTCACTACTATCAGTCAAACCATTTATATTTTAAGAAATGATTCATGAGAGCAATAACAATCATCATGCATTTAAATTTAATGTCAAATGACTTCTTACACTGTTGTTGTATTATAACATAAGGCATGCATTCATTGCATATCTAACTTACTGAAACTAACACTTTTAGATAACTTTTCAAATTTACTAACTGTTTTGTAAAAATGACTGGCTTCTATTAATAAACTAGATTTTCCAATTTGTATTTGTTATGTGTATTAACCTGCATGCCTACCTCATAAAAAAGGTGTAGACTGCAAAGAATAGAATATACTGCAGGTAACAGTTCCAATTTATTTATTTAGAGTCATAAGTAGTAATTTTCAGTATTAATATTTTAGAGCATTAAGTGTATTTTAAGACTTCATAAAAAAATACAAATACAAAAACTTTCTTAAGCACTTACAGGTTTTTAACTTTTCATAAGGTTATAAAATGAAAAATAATACAAGACGACCTCCCCCCACCCCCCACCCCAAAAAAAACTTTTTAAGTGAAGTATAAGATTGTTTATACTCTTAATTATTTTCCAACATTTTGACTGATAAAAAATGTATTAAAACACCACCAAAGTTAGTACCAAAGACTAAAATTCTATGGTTGCATATGAAGAGGTATTGAACCTGGGTTCTGAAGAATTCTAGCATTCTTTGGAACTTTGACAGGGTTTTTGTTAGTGATTAATATTTGATAAGTCAAAACTTTTATTTTCCTGTTTAAGTGGAAAAATTATCTTGGATCCAAAACCCTTTCAGGCTTGCAACTGCTGAGGTACTTTCAAAAAGGTGACAAAAGTGACAAATAATACAGAATAAGTGACTAAACATTAAAAAGGCGATTTTGTTCTCCTCTTGATTACAGATGCTATTATTAAGATTTTTCTATTTATTTTAACTCTAAATCAAATGATTCATGCAAGACATGATTTTAGCATCAAATACAAAAAAGGTTAAAAATTTTGTTTAACACAACTCAACATTGCTTTTTATTCAAGAAAATCTATAAATTAGATTTGAATACATACAATACATTAATTTTATAATCACAATTTTCTGCATATATTAATGATGTTTTAAAACATGTTCACAGCTAGATTAATGTATCTAAACAAAAATTGTGAAGAAAAAGAAAAATGTGTGCTTTGACGTAATTTACTTTATTAAATGTACATTTCAGGAACTTCTTTACAACTTTTTAAAATCACCAAATTCCTGCTATTCTATGGTTGTGTTAAAGGAGAGGTATTCAACCTGGGTTCTCAAGAACCCTAGCACTCTTTAGAACTTTGACAGGGTTTTTGTTAGTGATCAATATTTGATTAGTCAAAACTTTTATTTTCCTGTTTAAGTGGAAAAATTATCTTAAATCCAAAATCCATTTCAAGATTGTGATAATTCTGAACACCCAACAAAAGAAAGAGAAGAACAAATTAATACATATCAACCAACACTCAATTGAAACTAAAATTTAGCCTTTTTAGATTAACATTAAAGAAGAATATACTAAAACTGCTAAAAGAGCTATGAAACATGCAATGTCATTTGTTTCAACCTAGAAATAAAAAATTTTCTCTTTGTTCATTGGAAAAAAAAACAGATTTGAGGGTGAAACTGACATCAGGTTGTTTAAAGGGTATAAAACAAAGTAAACATATATTCACACTTCTTAAAATAAATTCTAAATAAAAGTTATATATACTCACTTTATAATTTGCACCCTCTAGTTTATCTAAAGAATCCCCACAACAGCCCCTTAAATGTTCTCGGCAAGCATCAACAACCATTTTGTCTATGTGATATAAGTCAAGGTAAATTTAATTACAAATTTTCTTCACACTTTTATCTCATATAAATGAAAGGGAAAAAAGTAACACACTTAAACAGTTAATAAATATAAATAATTTAAAACTGAATCTCATAAATTCTTAGTTAAAATTTACAACATGATTTAATAAAAAACGCTATTTTTAATAAAGAATCCATTATAAAATTGAAAATGTCTATGAAATGTTATCTACAAAATTATTCAAATTTTACTACACATAAAACAATTAAAATTAGAAGTAAGTTATTTAACCATAATAAAGAAATTTATTGTAATTTCACATTGATAATTTTAAGTTTTACAGCAATTTAAAAACTTAATTCAGCTGCAATGAATTTTATTCTATTTTTATATGCATTATGTACAAAAACAGTAGGGGAAAATAATACATTGAATAAAAAATCAGTATTGAAAGAATCTGTATTTGGTTAAATCTATAATAATTTCCATATCTACAAATCTATTGGGCAATTTAAAAATTAATTCAGCTGCAATGAATTTTATTCTCTTTATATGCATTATGTACAAAAACAAGAAATAATACACTGAATAAAAAATCAGCATTGAAAGAATCTGTATTTGGTTAAATTATCATTCTATAATAATTTCCATATCTACAAATCTATTGGGGAACAAAAAGAAGTTGATCATTCTAAAAAATGTTAGTTAAATCCAAGCAAACTTGATTAGAAAAATATACACTAATATCTATTAGTTCTCAACAAACAAATTAAAATAATCAAATATATTTAAAGACATAGGGGTAATAATAACCTATTATACAGAAAGCTGCATGCATAAAATTTAAAAGCTTTAGTCCTAGAAATATGACTTATACACTAGATCAGGCATGACAATTATACAATAAATCAAAATATTCGAAATATGGATAAAAATAAATAAAATAATCAAATATAGTTTTTAAGTTATAAAATGATATTTTCCTGATTTGGTTTTATGTAAATCTGATCAAATGTAACAATCAGCTACATTGCATAAAACACAATTTGGAAAATTAGTATTGATTGTCGCCGAAACATTTCATACCTATGGTTTTATGTATTTAGTGCTACTGTGATGTCTGTGGTGAAATAAAACTTTATTAGTCCAATCCATTAATTGCTATAAAATGTGTTTTCATTTAAATATAAAAACTTAATATTCATAGGGGTTTAAGGATGATTAACCCCACTTATAACCTCACAAACAACAACAACATACTAACTTGATATTGAAATCTCACAAGTAACATCAAACTTCTCACAAATCCCTTGATGGTTTTTGTGTTCTCTTCATCAGTAAGTTTTGGATACATTTGTGTAGTTCCCTCAAAGATAATAATGTTGGCCACCTATATGGAGCTACCATAATAAAATGGTTCACAAGATCTGCAGCATTATAGAGGCTAATGTGTTAATAAAAGCAAATGGCCACATATTGGGAGGGGGGCACTTAATAATCATAAGAAATAACTATTTCAATTATTCAAATTTTTTTTTTTGACATTTTTAATATAAAAATAATGTAATTTATCACTATGATTTTTTAATTATTTATCACAAATTAAAAAATCATACAGGTACTACATAAACAAATATAAAGTCGTCTGACATAAGAAATATCAGCATTTTACTACAGCTTCAGGGTTGGCATGATTTAAATCAGTTTATTTTTTTTAAATCATTGATTTAAAATAATTTAGTTTTCCCTTCTTTTAAAACTTATTATCCAAAGACAGGAGAATTGGGAATCATACAGCACAGAAATACCAATAAGTAAATAAGTGTAAATAGATAGCATGTGTTTTCCAAGAATTTATGGGTTGTTATCAGAAAGTATGTAGTAGGGGTAGGTACAATGACTAATTATGACTAGCGGAATTCCTTTTATGTAATGGCAGGTAAAGAGTATTACAGAACTTTAAATCCAGTTTATCCTCCAAATAACAACAGCCGTGGTTTCATCTGCTAGAATAGAATGACAGTTTTCTTCTTTTGGTATTGTTCATCCTAGCATTCGTAACGAATTAGGAGTGGATAAAGCATCGAAACTAGTGTATTTATTGAAACAGTTAAATCCACAATTCGTTGCTTAAAAAATATTTAAATAATTGCGATTTTTTTTAAAAATAGTTTGCACTATCCAATTACAAAATAATAGAATATATTTAAATTTATATATTTAATTTTAGGTAAACAGTGTGTAGAATATACTAGATAGATAAGATGTTACTTATAACAAACTATTCTATGTATATTGCAAAGAAATATAAATACACAACAATACTTAAAATTAGAATTCAGAAAAAATCAAATCTGATTTAAATAAAAAAAATCTCATTTTAATCAAATAAATCTGATTTTTTTTATCTTTAAAAAAAAAAAAAAAAAAAAAAAAAAAAAAAAAAAAAAAAAACTTTTTTTCAACCCTGTTTTACTTTGATTTTGGCCCTTTGAAAGATCTTATTTCCCATCCCTGTACTACAACAATTACTGCTTCAAAAATAAAAAAAAATAAATATGTAGCTTTAATATTAACACTATATAAATAAGATTATACATTTTAGCAAAGTTCAATCCCACAAAGTAAAAGAGCAAATAGGAAAAATTTAATACCAAAATTGTTTTTTAATACTTGTACTATTTGTATAAATATTAAATAAATATACTGGCACACTAATAAAAAATCCTATGGTGCAAACACACTATTCAGTAAAAGGATATATCAACCATTGTGACATATTTTGGATTTTCTTTTAGAAGTTCGTGTAGTAAACCTCCATCACCACCTCCCAATATAAGCACATCTTTTCCAGTATATGAAATATCACCATACTTCATTACTCCATGAGTGTAATTTATATCACTTTCTGCAAGATCTAAAAGCAATTAAAATAAAATTTCAATTATTCATGAAATAAAAGAAGGAAAAATGGTATGAATTATTAAAAATTTTATCATTACAAAAATTTGTTATACATGATTTAGGGCTGAACAATATCAGAAATTTAATGGTGTTGTATCCCAAAATTATTATAATTGATATGTATCACAATACTGCTTTGAAACTATACAGAAGCATAAATTGCAACTTGATATGTTTTCATTTTTTATTTTGCCATCTTAATCTCTGGATAAAATGTAAAATTGCTAAATATTGTCTTTTGTTACTTAAAAGAAAGAAAAAAAAGGTTCTTTTTTTTTGGACAATTAACATGTTTTCAAGTATTTATTTTGTATTCTGATATTCACAAAAAATACCATGAATGAATAAGCAAGCAGCCATATACCATAATATGAATAAGCAAGTAGCAAGTTATCGAAGACATATGAACAAGTGGACTAGCTATTGTGATCACACAGTTTATTTCAATATCTGATATATCCTGATAAAAGCCAATAGCAGCTAGGGAAACAGGTCAGTAATAAACTTCTGCTTTTACCCAAATGCATTGCATGAATATCTTGGGATATATTGAAATATACTACCAAAGCCATTGACAGAAACATGATAATCTCAGGGTTGTATTGGTTTTAACCATCCTGGTCAATATCAAATTTAACCAGTTTTGAAAACTAGAATTCACTTTACAATATATTTAATTCTAATCGAACATAGTTTACTAGCATACGATAATGGCAAGTTATATTTGTTAAAAATGTCATAATATAAATAACACCAACAAAAAACAAATATAACACCAAGATACAAAAGAAAAAAAAATGTTTAACTTATTTCTTTTATATGAGCAGTTTTATATGTAATTTATGTTGAATTCAAAAATCGGTTACAAGTAACAAGTTTTGTAATTGTCTCTAAATTTAAATGATTACATAATTTATTTTGGATTACTCCAAACTTTGAAACAATTTTAATTGCAAAATGTTATGTTATTTGTTTTAATTTTAAAATAAATGTTTTTAACTGTAACTCATGTTTTATTTTTTAACTGTAACTCATATTTTATGTTTTTTGCTGCAACTGAATTACATTTTTACAATTTCATGTGCATGGTTCATTTTTAAAATTAGAACATTTTTATTATACTGTATAAGCATGTTAAATCTCATGAACTTGTTAGTGTAATATTTTGTTTAACTGCACTACTATTTTTATTGCTTATTATAAGTCACTTCTAATTACAAAATATATTAAAATTAAGACCATTTAAAACTATTTTTAACAATTCTGACCACTTGGGACTGTTAAAACCACTTTTATCCAGTGTCCTGGTCAAAATCAGTTTTGACTGGTCAAAATTACAACCCTGGATAATCTTCAAAGGTAGATTTTCTGGCTGGTATTTATATGAAGTATATTAGTATGTCAAATGCAGTAACTAGAACAAATATTGCTTTATATTGATACATACAGAATATTCAATTTTCTTTTTATTTTTTTTTTATTTAATTTATTTATTTATTTATTTTGGCAATCTACTACATTGCACACAGAAGAAAAACAGTATTACTGACAGGAAATATATTGACAAAACAGAATTTTAAACATTGTTAGGGTATTACTTAAAGAATACCAATATTTCACAATATATTAAAAAGCAATCCAGCCCTAATATGATTATAAAGTCATTCTACATAGATTAAATTACAATACTTCATATATAGACATATGTTAAAACTTACTTTGCAAGTCATCTAATATTAAACAATTTCCTAGGGTTGGTGAGTGCAAGATCTTTATGTTTTGATAGGGAGAATCTTCATACACAAGGACTTTGTCAAAATCATATTCTAAAATTCTCTCATCAGCAGATGTATAGTACACAGGAACAGCAGTGCCTCTTTTAATAACAGGTATTCTAAAAATGAATTGCAAATAGGATTTATCCAGATGTTAATTATATTTAGTTTAATTAACAATACATTTTGTTAATAATATATTTAGTTTAATTAACAATACATTTAGTTAATAATACATTTAGTTTAATTTATTTAGACAAGATTAAAGCAGCCTGCACACTATCAGCTAAACTTACACAGTGTAACAGAGTAAAAAACTGAATGATGTACTAAAAAGTGCTGGGAAGCAAAGTTGTCTTTAGTATGGAGTACCATGATTTACTGTTTTCCTACACGAGGGCTCATGAGACCAGGATCTACTACTTGAAGCCAATTCGGAATGGCTATAAACATCCATGCCATCAGTGGGATTCGAACCCACAAACTCCAGTACCAAAGATCAGCGATCTACAATTTGGCTATCATTCAACATTTTCGCCTTTAGTCTTGACAGTTTCATTTAATGTAACCGAGTGACAAAAGTAAAACAATTTCTTTTAGCACCAAAGATTTGATACATAAATATATAATAGTATGTGAGCCACTTAAGAGGTATATTCTTCAAACTGATTTGGCTATATACTTTATGCTAAGGTTTTATAACTGGATAAGAACTCATACTTATAATTTTTAAACCCTGGTCATAAGTATAAAAATGAGAGTGACAGCATGTAAACTACAGTTAGTACTCAAAGAATATTTTAAAGTTCAAAAGAAAGAGTAATAGTGTTAAAAATATATACAGAAATTATATATCAGTTACATCAAAAAACATAAGATATCAGTCTTTAGTAGGAAAAAGAACATATTGAGGATAAATGTTCTTTTTTGTTATAAAAATATTTTTAAAAATTAAATATATAAATAAATAAATGTACATATATATATCACGCATGAGAACGAATAGTCCCAATATAGCTCATGCATGTCATAAGAAGAGACTAAAATGGGCACCCAGTGTCTGGGGGTATAATAGGCACGCACCCTGCCCCTTGGGTTAAATCAGGGGACTGGCCCTCCAAGTTGGGAGTTCGGTATAGGGCTAACTACCCCATCCTGTAAAAACACACCTGTTCAAACATCCCGGGGAAAAAAAAAAAAAAAGCAGGACTGAATCTACGACGACGCAGAATAGATATGGACATGAGAATTAGAACTTGGAATGTACACACACTCTATAAAAGTGGTGTACTGAGAAGTCTGGTTGGAGTGTTCAAAGAATATAGAACTGATTTTATGGCCTTACAGGAAGTCAGATGGATTGGCAAGGACATCCTGGAAAAGAAAAACTAACTATAGCTGTCAGGATAAACACCATCACTTTGGAACTGGTTTTATTGTTTTAGTAAAAGAAATTAAGGTGATTGACTTTAAACCAGTTGAGAGAAAATGTAAAATTCATATTAAGGGTAAACATCATAGTCTTAGCATCTTCTGTGTACATGCACTCACTGAGGAATGATCTGGATTTCACAAGGAAGGTTTTTATGATAGATTGGAATCAACCTATGATGTGATTGCCCATGCAGCAATATAAAATTGGTGATAGGCAATTTTAATGCTAAGGTTAGAAGAACAGATAATTTGAGACAAATTACTGGACATCATAGGTTGCATGAAGTGGATAGTGAAAATGAGGTGAGATTGGGTGTCTTTGCAATTGTAAATGACCTCTTATTGAAAGTACCACACTCCTGCATAAGAACATGCATAAAGTAACTTGGAGGTCACCAAATGGGGATACCATGATTGACCATGTACTTATTGACTCAAGACACCAAAGTAGCCTGAGAGATGTATAGAGTTAGAGTTGCTTTTCTGGACTCTGACAACTATTTAGTAGGGACTAAGTTAAGATATAGGCTACATAAAATATTCTAAAAGAAAATGAGACAAAAGGGAAGCAGACTTAAAGTTGACAAACTTAACAGATTATGAAAAACTATAAAGATAGTCTGAGAACCAAACTACAGACAAGACAGGGCACCTGGAGTGAAGAGAATGGTTGGAGAGACCATCGTCAAATCATTATGAAGGTGGTAAAAGGCATTATTCCTGAAGAGGGAAGAAAAATTAATAAAGATTGGTTTGACATTGACTGTAAGAAAGATACTGAGAAAAAGAATGGGGACTACAGGCTTATGTTTCAGAGACATAATACCAGAGACTCTGAAGAAGCGTATACAGAGTTGAGAAAACGAGAAAAACGAAAGCATAGAATGAAAAACAGAGAGAATATGGAAGAACAATTCAGAGCTATTGAAACAGTCAGATCACAGAAAGAATCAAGAAAATACTATTACCAAGTCAATATTAGAAAAGAATTCAACCCTAGAATAACTACCCATAGAAAAAAGACAATGTGGAATTTACTTGTGAAAAGTGGAACTTTTATGTGAAAAGCTGAAGTGATTGAGTGAGGGAGAGAACATTTTAAGGAACTGCTGGATGACAGATATATTGTTAGCAGGGAGTGCACTGTTATAACCTGATACAGACGACTGTCAAAATGCTCAGGATGATTCCCCTACAAAAGTCGAAGTTGAAGAGGCCATAAAGCGACTAAAATGTAACAGATCTGCAAGACCAGATGGTATCAGGGCAGAACTGCAAAAGATTAATGAGCCCCATCTGATAAAGGCAACAAATGAAATCATATGCTGCACTGGGATAACAGAACAGATGCTTATTGAACAGGATGAAGGCTCTATCTGTCCAATTTTCAATAAGGGAGACAAGATGGAATGTGAAAACTATAGAGTCATATGTATCACCCTATTGAACTTTGCATTTAAAATTTTCTCCAATATATTATTGCCATATGTAACAAAAGCAATTAGATGCTACCAATATCTTTTAGTCAGAGGAAAGTCTACTATAAATCAACTACAGGCACTGAAACAAAT
This sequence comes from Pardosa pseudoannulata, assembly GCA_032207245.1. NCBI lineage: Eukaryota > Metazoa > Arthropoda > Arachnida > Araneae > Lycosidae > Pardosa > Pardosa pseudoannulata. Next base: position 55,117,237 of record CM063509.1, read on the forward strand.
CTTATTAAAAAAAAAAAAACTAGGGAATTTAATATTGACACCTTTCATCTTTTTTAGGATTTTAATGCTGCATATGACAGTATAAAAAGGGACAAATTATTTGAAGCAATGGAGAAATTTGGAATCCTTGAACAGCTAACTAGACTAGTTAAAGGAACACTTAGACAAGTCAAATGCAGGATTAAACAGCAGAACATTTCATCAGAGCCATTCTACACTGATTGAGGAATGAGACAGGGAGATGCTTTGTCATGCCTATTGTTTAATATCACTCTTGAAAAGGATATTAGATATAGAGGGATCACTGTCACGGGAAATATCTTTCAGACATCTAGACAGATTTTGGCCTATGCTGATGACTTGGACATTATTGGAAGAACTAGGCAAATTGTTATTGAAGCATTTATTGCCCTTAAGACAGCAGCTAGAGACGTGGACCTGACTATTATTGAAACAAAAACTAAGCATATGGGAATAACTGGGAGAAATACTAACCTGCCATTTCTTGAAATAAATGGATACTGCTTTAAAAGGGTTGCTGAGTTTAAATACTTTAAAATGCTCATTACTGGCAAAAATGAAATAAATACTGAAATTAATAATTGTATCCTCATGGCAAATAGATGTTTTTAAGGTTTAAAAAATTTACTCGAAACTAGGCTCATCAAGTATATTACAAAAATTAATATGTATAAAACCCTGATTTAACCTTTAATATTGTATGGGTGTGAGTGCTGGACACTCAATAAATCAGAAGTGGATAGATTGATATTTGAGAGGAAAATACTAAGAAAAATCTATGGAGCTGTCCATGAAATTAATGTCTGGCAGATGCATTACAATCATGAAATTTATGACAAATTTAAAGAGCATGACATTAGCATTTAAAGAGATGAGATCATTAAGGCTTATGGCATGAGATGACTAGGTCCTCTATTTAGATTGGAAAATCCCAACCCAGTTAAAAAAAATAAATAACATTTAGCAAGCCTGGATGTGCTAGAAAAAGAGGTCGGTATCCATACAGATGGCTTAACAACATAGAGAAAGACCTTAGGATTTTGGGCTGTGCAAACTGGAGAGATGTAGAGTCTAATAGGCAGCAATGGCGAAAACTGATTGAGACAGCCTTGGCCTGTTCTGGGTTGTAGCACCAAAGTATATATATATAATGAAACAGTCTATATTCGATTTAGTTTTCTAAAATTAATATAAATCTTATCTTTCAAACTACTACAGAGAGACAATTTTAAATTAAAAAAAAAAAGCTTGGAAAAAATCCATACTAAGATGTACAGTAATATTTAATAGAAAGTAACACAATATATTTCAATGAGCTCCAGAATTTGGGATAAAACACATTTTAGACAATGTGTTAAATGAGATTATAACCAAAAAATTTCTACTCTTTTCCAGATAAAACTAAAAAAAGAGAAACATCACACAAACAAATAAAAACTGAAGTAATTGAATACATACGCCTCAGCTTTAGCCTTTAGTTTATTGATAATGGTCTTTCTCATTGTTTCCAAATTCTAAAAGAAAATAAAAAAATATATTATACAATCAATACTGTAAATAGAAATTTTAAAAAAAGAAAAAGACTATACTTTAAACTTACAGAATTTGTTACAGCTGTTTCTTCTGGACAATGTTCAAATGTTACAGTGATTAGACCAAATGGATAAGTTTTCAAAGTCGCTGTTAAGCTAAAAAGAAATCAAATACAACAAAAATGAATCCTTGAAAACAAATGATATCAGTTTTAAAAGAGCAACATTAAAAATACTTATCGAAAGTAGTGGCAAATATTTTTATTACTACTAACTACATAACTTTTCATATTAATATGTACTGTGAATACACTAATTTCACAGGGTATTGCATTCACGTTTTCATAAACTGCATTTACTTTCTTATAAATATTTAAAATATGTGAAAATTTTCCAAAATTCAAGCTTTGTTTATCAAAGTATATTTCAGATGCAGTAGCTCAGTCAGCAAAAACAGTGATCCCATAATCAAAGGATTATGAGGTCAAAGCTCCAGCTGGCCAAAGATCTGCTGTGTTCATCAATGGCATCTGGGACATATAACCTAGGTCCATGATCACAATGTCTTCCAACAATACATCTGGAGTTGGCAGGCCAAGCCTGGAATTCTTCTGCTTCAAAATTACAAGACCCACTTAACCAAAGTTGTACTTTCACCCTAACAGTGGTCTTTAGATGAAAGGCATAATACCCTTTCACTTTAAATTGAGTAGCCTAAGGTACAAGTGCTTGGCTCATCCAAGTGGCATAATAAAAAAAAAAAAGAACCATACTTTAAATTTATATAAGTTGTCATAAACAATACTACCTAAAAGATCTCAAATTAAAAATGAGTATTTATTCTAACACATACAGATGCAGGTATTGCATCTGTTCTGCCTTTAAATAAAAAGCATACCCTTTCACTTTAAATTGAGTAGCCATGGCACAAAAGCTTGGCTCATCCAAGTGGCATAAGAAAAAAAAAAAAAAAAAAGGAACCATACTTTAAAATCTATATAAGTTGTCAGAAACAATGCTACCTAAAAGATCTCAAATTAAAAATGAGTATTTATTCTAACATATACCATGGTACAACACTTGCTTGGGCTTATTTCTAGATTGGTAACTAGACTTATAGCCGAGGTAAACATACTAATCATAAAAAGTGACTTTTTTTTTAATAATTGCCAATATGATTTTTAATTTAGATAAAAATTACCATTTGGTATATACATAAAATATATAAATGAAATATTCATAAAATAACAAAACAAATTAGCAAAAATTTACACTAATTACCTGCCACTCTCATTACTATATAAAATAATGTGAGATTGTCCATATTTATCTTCATACTTCTTTTTCATATCACTCTGAGATAAAATATCGTCTATATCTTGAAAAATCTTACTTCTTGCATCTGAATAAAGCAAAAAAGATATCATGAATATGATGAGTATAATTTTAGGCTGAACTACTGAAACTGTTGGAAAAGCAAAGTTCTGAACAATATATATTTTTAAATTTAATAAATATAAATTCACATATTTAAACAATTCGAAGTACATCTTAAAAGTATTTTGTACCTGGATCACTTAGCACCTTAGGCTCAATCTGAATATCAACCATGGACGTTCGTGCTTCAGTCATTTTATAGTTTTGAACCTAAAAATAATTTAAAAATTGTCAATCATTAAGATTAAATGAAATTGCTACAACAAAAGAATCCGAAAATGTGCTTGTACTTTTTTATCCTAATACGAAAAGCAAGAAAATATTTATAGTTCACAAAATTATAGGTGTTCAATGAATTTTATAAATACCTTAAAATTTTTTTTAAAAAACTATGTAATACAAATTTGATGTATCAGCTTACAAAATATGCATACGATATTGTGCCGGCTTAATATATTCAATTTCTAAACACTACACAAGAAAGTAACTATAATATCGCACAGTAAACACTAACATTACAAAACCACGTGCTCGCACATTTGAGCAGAAATTTAAGACGAACTTAAAAACAGCGGTTCGATATTCGATTGGTTTAATCGAAAACTGTAAAAAGTTGTATTGTTCTTTTTTTAAAAAAAACATAAAATGAGTGAAATTAACGGATTATTGATACAAATGGAAATATGCAATTTTTATATGATTCAAATTTTATATAATATGATGGATATATATAAGCTTTCACTGGAGTAATTCGATAATCCAAAATTATTTTCTTGACAAAATGCAAAGGTGATAAACATGTCAGTCCTCAAGCAGATTAATCAATCCGTGAAGGGATATACATTGTATCTATTCTCACTGTTGAACACTTTAACCTTTCACATCTACAATACAGTTTCGTTTCTTATACGAAAGAAAATAAGACAGCTGTTCATTTAGTATGCTTTCCATTGAAGTCTATATAGAAATCGAAAAGGTTAAAGTTTAAACAGATTATGATCTCCCGAAAAATCGTACACCTGTAAATTTTACCAGTGGAAAGAGTTCTAAAATAAATTTAATATTTAATAAATATATGTAGTTATCTTTTATTTGTTGAATAAAAGTAAAGAACGATATAATGTTTCACATCACCATCTTGAAAACAAAGTTAAACAAAACTTCTTGAATTTTTATAGTATTAAATTATTACCTTGTATAAAATAGTAGCAAGGTAAAACTAGAAGGGGGCTAAAAAACTATACTTTTTCAAAATATATTAAAGTCAAAACAAAACAGGCGAGAAATAGTAAATATCACTTAAAAATAAATTTATGTTGAATTAGGAAATTTTGACTTGAAATAAATCTAAATTAAGTAACGTTAATTTTGTATGTACCAAAGTAATCTCTAAGTGAGCATCTTTTCAAAATTTAATATCTAAAGTTCTTTTAGTGATTTGTAACATATCAATTTTAGAAATTTAATATTCTAACATTCTTATATTAGGATTACACGTTTGTATGAAATATTATGCAAGAAAGGAGGGGAGGTCCAAAAGAAAATCTAACGAATCAGTTTCTAATATTTTTGGAATAGTTCTTCAGTTCAACATTCTAAGGAGTAAATATCTGATTCGACAGAAATGCAAAATCAATATCAGAAGTATAAAAAGTTGTAGTACGTCCAACTATTTACAAAAAGAAAATTGAAAATCGTATTCTGTAGCATTCTGAAAGGGAGGGGTTTGATATTGATCACTACGGTCTACTTTTTGCAACACGAGGATTAATGAGACTGGAAGTTACTGTTTAAAGCCGATTCAGACAGGCTATGAACATCCATGCCACAGTGGGATTTGAACCCACGAACTTCGGTACAGAATATCAGTGCCCTGACCATTCTGCCGTACTTCGGTGAATGTCAGACATGGTACAGCTTTTTATATTGAAAAGAGATCCATGCATGTAAGATTTAATTTGAAATTTTCAAATTAAGGTAAAGTTAAAGCTAAATTTTGTAATTTTGCTTTATATTTCGTGAGTTACATATTAAAAGTTTTGATCATTTTGAACGAGTAATAAACACTGCTTATTATGTTCTGATTTTTCTGCGATTAAGATTACAACTCTGAAACGAATTTTCGAAATAACTTTCGTTTTCGGTAACAGATGGCGCTACTATACAAGGAAAAACTTACAGAATGAGGCTTACCCATTCTTTTAAGAATAAAACAAAGGTTTTTACTCTATGACCAAACCTTTTAAGGGAACTAAAAAACTATCTCAGACAGTTAAAAAAAGGATAAGAGATTTAAAACTTTTAAGGGATATTATTTGAAACTAATAAGCTAAAAATTAACTATATTTTAATTTTTTTTTAAGAAAACTGTTAGCAGACTAGCACATTTTCTAAAATATTCTCATTCTCATTTTGGCCATATCGTAGTCATAAAAAAAATTAAAATTAGATTGGAATGTGTTAATTATTCAATATACATATTTACATATCCGTATTATATACATATTATTTCAGATATTAATGTATTGCAAACTAATCAAAGAAATAATTTTATTAAATTTCTTGGTGCTTGGCAATGAGAACATACACTCACTGTTTATAAAAATTTTATGAATCAGAAATGTCTTGTCTGTTGACCTTAGAGGTTCGTAACGGTATCTTGGTTACAGACAAAAACAAAACATGAAAGATTACTCTATGGATTGAGCTATTCATGTGAGCTGTAATTCTTTAATAAACAACGAGCATGTGGAAATCTTGTAGTTTAGAAATGGACTTAGTATTAAAGAAAATAATAAATAAATTGAGTGTAAAACGTTGGAAAAAAAGCAAACGATCGAGCTGATGTCACAACGAAAGTGCTAATCCACTCGCAACGTCCAGAGTAAGCCTCTAAATCACAAAGTTTTTTGCTTGGTCTCTGTTTTAAGTTATGAGCTAAAAGTCGTTCTTTCAGACTAGCAGGGCTCTACAAAACTAAAGAAGCTCTTCATCTGAAATAGAATGGCATTAGCAATAGCAACAAGTGATATTAAGGAGATATTGGTTTTGGGTGTGTGTTTTAATGAGCGGTGTTCCTTAAAATGTAATCCTTTGCTTTAAATAGAATGTATAACGATACTCAAATTCTGTGTCGCCCGGGAATGCACACCTGCACTACTGATGTGAACTTTTGAACCAGTGCACTATGGCTACTACTCACACCGATCATGTACAATTATCTAATGACGTCACTAGAAGTGCATTTCGGCACGTTGGGTTATGTCGAAGATGGGAGCTTTTGCTACTCTAGAGGGTATTTTCGTCATAATGACGTAGCCAAACGAAAAATATTGACCATTCCGATCGTTTAGAGTCCCTGTAAGTAGCAACCCATAAACGATTTCGAAGTATTTTGCTAAGGTGCAACTGAAAATCGGACAGACGAAGAGAGAGTAGAAATATCCTATTCCAGGGAAGCGAAAATTCGATGGGGGGGGGACATTCCACCACCGTCCTCGACAACTGCGGAGGAGAGAAAAGACATTCTCGCTGCCAGACACCAAAGAATGTAGACACTGGAAGAAGGAAAGGCGCCGTAGAGATAATGTAAGCACGTGAGTGAAAGGATCCCCATGAGCCTTGAGAGAAAAATTACTTTAGAGGCTTCTCAGATTCGGTTTCTCCTCTTTTAGGTAGATTTTGATTTTTAAACTATCAATTTTGTAGACTTTAGGTGTAGAATTTAAAAAATTCCTTGTTGATTACATACCGCAGAGATTATGTAAACACGTGAGTGAAAGAATCTCCATGAGCCTTGACAAAAAAATTACTTTAGAGGCTTCTCAGTTTTGGTTTCTCCTCTTTTCAGTAGATTTTGATTTTTAAACTATCAATTTTGTAGACTTTAGGTGTAGAATTTAAAAAATTCCTTGTTGATTACATACCGCAGAGATTATGTAAACACGTGAGTGAAAGAATCTCCATGAGCCTTGACAAAAAAATTACTTTGGAGGCTTCTGATCAAATTCAGTTTATTCACTGTTCTTTTAAATAGACTTTTATTTTTAAATTATCAATTTTGTAGATTTCAGGTATGAAATTTAAAAAATTCCTTCTAGATTACATACTTGAGGCATATGCTAATACATACACAATATTTAATTTTGTATTATGTTATAGATTAAATTTTCTGTTAAACGGGTAGCTGCAAATGGCGATAAACACTAGTTCAACCGAGAGACCGTGTCTACCATTCTTTAGAGTAATGAGAACACTTGACAAGTGGGTGATTTGTAGTGCCCACGGTGTGACGTCACTACTCCAAGACCTTGCGAATAACAATTAAAACATAACATCAGCAGGTGTTGATCACACAGACGGTAAGAAAGTTTCCTTGCAAGCAGCGTGAGATCATTTGGGTTTTAACCTTCAGGTCCACCTTCCCCTATTTGCTGACACCTAGGCCTGTGTCTATATTCTTTGACCGATGAGTGCAGAAGGTTTTGGCTTGATTTGGCTGACCATCGTGATTGATGCGGACCGATCGACACGATTTTATTCCCGATGGTACAGCTGTGATTTGATGTTATTTTATTATATTTTATCATTTATAGTTCGCAATTTGAAGTAAAATAAACGTGTTTTAATGTTAATTGTTGCAATCAGATTTCTTGTACGTGAGACTGTTTTCTTAAAATGAACACACATTATCTGCTCCTGTAAAAGTAGGTAAACAGGTACGGAAGAAGATGGTGCCATCTATAACAGAACGGCATAAGCAACAACAAGAAGAGACGCTACGGAGATATTAGTTTTGGACGCACATTTTAATATTAACAAGTATAAATAAAATTGAACAATAAGATCACAAAACAGTACTTTATACTTAAAAAGAATTTATGTGAATCAAGCCTGGTTTAGTTTCGAACGCTAAAATCAATATTTTGCAACTCACTGGCTAATTAGACCCGTGTAACACGAGCATAATACTTCTCATTGTAATGTAACCTCCACACTATGGCCAATTGTTCACCATTCCAGTACTGGTTCTAATGGCGACCTTGAACGATGGCTCTCGGGTTGAGGCCCCTCTACACTATGATCCACTAATTACCACCATCTGTAGGAGGTATGCCTTATCGAGGTTGACGATGGCAGACGATAAAATGGCCTTGGCGGAGTATGGCTTCGAAAGCGGTTTTCTCTAAAGATCAAAGACAACCAGCATGCGCTAGAAAAGTGCGCAGTAGATTCTATAGATACATACACGCACTCTGCTCCTTTAGTGGCCCAGTGTGTGGGTGCAACCAGTGAACCATCGTTCAAGGTCGCCATCAGGACCAGCATTGGAGTGGCGAACAATTGACCACAGTGTAGAGGCTAAATTGCATCCACACACTGGGCCACTAAATGAGCATAGTGCGTGTATGCATCCATAGAATCTACTGCGCTCTTTAGTAACGCATGCTGATTGTCTTTGATTTTTGGAGAAAAATCGCTTACGAATTCATCCTCCACCAAGGCCATTTTATCTTCTGCCATCGTCGACCACGATAAGCCATACCCCTTCCAGACGGTGGTAATGGCTTGCAGTGGACCATACCACTGGAGGAGCCTTTATATATTTTTTAATTTTTTTTTAAATAAAGACTAAAAAATAAAAATATTGTACATAATTTTAAAAACTAGAGGCTCCTCCACACTGTGGTCCACTTCAAGCCATTACCACCGTCTGGAGGGGGTAGGGCTTATCGAGGTCGTCGATGGTACACGATAAAATGGTTTTGGCGGAGGATGGCTTCGAAAGCTGTTTTTCGGCAAAGATCAAAGTAAGCTAGAAGCGCAACTAAAGGGCGCAGTAGACCGGGCTTGTAGTGGACCGTAGTGTGGAGGAGCCTTAAGAAATAGAAGGTTAGTTCTTAGTGGAGATGGATGGAAGCACTCTCAACATCTAGCCATGAGAACGAAGGTGATGTAATGTGCGGATGGACTGGCTGCTGTACAACCGTTATGTGTTTTCTTTTATTAATTGTGTTTTAAATACGTTTCTTGATGTGTTTTGTTAATAAAAGTGGGGAAAAGCAAATTAATGGATACCCCGAGAACTACTAGTGTTTATTTGTAAGCTAGTAGAAGTGGCTTATACCTGAACTTATGGCAATTTTTGTCACAATTTTTCATCTATAGACATAAAAAAAGTTCTAATTTACATAAATAATCAATAATGTTTTGACTTTTATCGTCTGCTCCTGTTTAAAACCTTTCAAGGCCCCTCCCTACTATGGTCCACTGCAAGCCATTAAAACCCTCTGGAGAGGTGTGTGGCTTATCGTGGTCGATGGTGGCAGACGATAAAACAACCTTGGCAGACGATGGCTTCGGTAGCGGTTTTCTCCAAAGATCAAAGGCAGCCGGATGAGCAACTAAGGTGCGCAGTAGACCCTATGGACGAATCCAGGCTCTCAGCTCATTTAGTGGCCCAGTGTGTAGATGCAACCTGTGAACCATCATTCAAGGTCACCATCAGGAAGTGGTGAAAGATTGGCCATAGCGTGGAGGCTACATCAGAGTTTTTATAATTTAAAAAATAATAAAAAGAGGGTTAAAAGCGTCAATATTAAAAAAAAAATAGTTACTAAAAATAATAAAACTCAAAGGATTTTAGTGATTTCCCTAGTTTTTAAATCAATACTTCGTATCCAAAGAATAAAGCATTTTTCAGATTGTTAAAATCAGTTCTATAAAAATTCCCATGTAATCCTCATCAGTTTCTACACAGTACTAAGAATAATTTTCTAACAATTGCAAACAAAAGGGAGGATAAAAATTTCATGTTATCGTTTTTCACTAACCGTAGAATGCACTGCATATTTTATATTTTATTCGAACGAAAAGTGAAACTAGAATTTCGACGATTGCAAAGGAATTTCAGAGTTATGCAAGCACTAACTGCAATAAATCTAATGAAAGAATCCTCCGCCAAGACCATTTTATCATCTGCCATCGTCGACCATACCCCCTCCAGACGGTGGTAATGGCTTACAGTGGACCATAGTGTGGAAGGGTCTTACGAAATAGAAAGTTAGCCCCTAGCGGAGATGGGTGGATGCACTCTCAACATCCAGCCATCAGGACGAAGGTGATGTGATGTGCTGATGAACTGGCTGCTGTACAGCCGTTATGTGTTTTCTTTTATTAATTGTGTTTTAAATAAGTTTCTTGGTGTGTTTTGTTAATAAAAGTGGGATAAAGCAAATTAATGGATACCCCTAGAACTACTAGTGTTTTATTTTAAGCTAGAAGTGGCTAACACCTGGACTTATGGCAATTTTTGTCCCAATTTTTCGTCTATGGTCATAAAAAATTCTAATTGACATAAATAATCAATAATGCTTTGACGTTTATCGCCTGCTCCTGTTTGAAACATTTCAGAGTGTTATAATTAAAAAAATAATAAAAAAGAGGGTTAAAAACGTAAATATTAAAAAAAAATATTTACTAAAAATAATAAAACCTAATGGATTTTCGTGATTACACTATTTTTTAAATCAATACTTCGTATCCGAAGAATAAAACCTTTTTCAGATTGTTAAAATTAGTTCTATAAAAATTCTCATGTAATCCTCATCTGTTTCTATACAGTACTAAGAATAATTTTGTAACAATTGCAAAAATAGAGAGAGGACAAAATTTCACGCTATCGTTTTTCCTTAACCGTAGAATGCACTGCATATTTTATATTTTATTCGAACGAAAAGTGAAACTAGAATTTCAACGATTGCAAAGGAATTTCAGTGTTACGCAAGCAGGAACTGCAATAAATCTACTGAAATAAACAAACTTGTTTTTAAATTGGATAAATGGAAGATCAGGAATATAATCACCGGTTCTAGAATGTAGCAACCGTAATTTCAGTGTTTAATTTTTATTTTTAAACAGAATAACATGAAAATAGTGTTTATGATTATCGTTAACAATAAAGTAAGAGAGGAATGAGTACACGTCTCAAGACTCTATAACAACAAGTAAAAGTTTTGAACCCGTCAGGGCCCCATCAAGGCAGAGTTGGGCTCAGGGCCTAGTAGTTTTTCGGGGCCTCCCCCTACCCGCCTTTCAAGGCAAAAGAAAAAAAAAAGTTTTTAAAAGAGGATAAAAACGAATATTTTTGGAGGAAAGTTTATATTAATTTTTTTATGTTTACATACCTTTGTAGTACAGTCGAATGCCAAAAATCTGTATATCCCCAGCAGTGGCGTGTGGTCCATATGTGCAGGGTGTGCCCTGCACACCCTGGCAAAATTATGAGGGACAATTTTTTGCACCTATGTCTACCTATCTTTATATGGTATATAATAAATATTATTTATAATATATTCAAATATTATGTTGATTTGCTTGCTTGTATTCCCGCAGTGCGTGCGGTACTAGGTACTGCACCACGTAGGGCTAACGAACATAGGAAGTCCTTATGTGTACGCATTGAGCACTAAATTGAAAATCACGCTTTATATGTATGGGCTACTGGAGAAGAACAGCATACTATAGCACTGAGGCAAGTGCAGCTATTTTTCCTACACTTGGCATTCAGAATCATCCGAAGGTGCAGTTTATTAAGTGTCGTATTAGAGTGGGGACTTTCGTGCTGAAGCGATTTTGGTATTTTAACTGATTAACTGGCCATACGATTTTGCAGACGGTTAATGTTTAACCTTATATATTGTAAGATTTTGTTTGCATGGAAATATAAAAGAAGTATTTCATCAATATAAAGTAAAATGTTTTATTGTAGTAAATTAATTTCGGTGATGTATTCTATTTATTGAAATAATTAGCTGAAAAACAATGTTGTTTTGTGTTAAAGAAACGAATTTTAACAGAACAGTCCAAATTTTACTATTCATTGTGTTTTACAGACAGTATATAAATTATATCTGTGACACCATATCCCTGGTTTTGTTTTTAAAAATTGTCAAGATGTTTTTCGCAGAATATATGATTTCCAAATGTTAAAAACAATTAATAAATATAATTTAATCCACTGACCGAACAAGAAACAGTTCGCTCTATTGTGCCAGTGTGCAGCGAAATCCTCTGCACGTGAAATAGACGTTCGGTTTGTCGGCACTAATGAGTATCCGGATGAGGCACCGCAGCGGTGTGCGCCATGTGGGGCTACGTTTGCTGAACATATAAGTTTTTCGTGGAAGCTAGAAGCGTTGCTTTTTCGTCCCCGATATGACACCGTACAACAAAAGACATGATTTTTGCTTCAGTGCTAGTAGAATTCTCATATTAGCTGTTTTTATAGTTATAACTCGACTACTCGTAGGTAAATATTTTATTTATTGTATTCTTTAAATAATTTATATTCATAACAAATAACCCGTTTCAGAATGGAGAACTCAGATGTCTCAATATTTAAAGATTTATTGGAAAATCCATGTTCTCTGCACACCCTGCATGAAAACCTACCGCACGCCACTGATCCGCAGGGATATAAACTGTAACACTTGTATTTAAGTTTTTATATAAAAAAATAAAATAAAGCAGCATAGGTAAGATTAACAAATAATAGCTATCCGTAGATTTTAAGACAAAATTAACAAGAGAAAAAAAATAATAAAATAATAAAATTCTTAAACAAATAACAATTGTATCTAAGTTTCAGAAATATAATAAAAAGTGCTAATATTTTTTTATAACTGGTTGAAATTTTTAATTCATTACTAATTTATATTATATAATATATAAGATAAATGCTTTTTTTTCCTTTAATATTTTGTAAATTATTTTCTTAATGATTCGTATTAAAAACTAGCATATAGCCCGTCATATGACGGGATCAGTAAAATTTTTAATTTTTCAGAATTGTAAAGAAACCTATGAGGCAGATAAAAAAAAGTTTATTTTTTTTTTTGGTTGAGAATTACCTTTCAACAAAAATAATCTAATAAAATTATCACATATGTACTTAATCTATTATTTAAATCAAATAAAAAAGATAATTGTTTATGTAATATATAAGTTTAGTGATAAAACGTATGGAAATAATGCAAAAAATATTTAAATAATTTTAAATAAGAAACGATTCAATGAGATGGTTAAAGGAATGACGCCATAAGGCTAGAAAAAAATTGTTATTTTTACCTATTTATTATAACAATTTTTTTTTTCTAGCCTTATGGCGTCATTCCTTTAACCATCTCATTGAATCATTTCGTATTTAAAATTATTTAAATATTTTCTGCATTATTTCCATACGTTTTATCACTAAACTTATATATTACATAAACAATTATCTTTTTTTATTTGATTTAAATAATAGATTAAGTACATATGTGATAATTTTAATAGATTATTTTTGTTGAAAGGTAATTCTCAAAAAAAAAAAAAAAAAAAAAAAAAAAAAAAAAAAAAAAATTTTAATCTGCCTCATAGGTTTTTTTACAATTCTGAAAAATTAATTTTTTTTAACCTATTTATTATATTTCCTGTATGGCTTTTGCTGGGTCGGGAGTAATAAATAACTTACCTATTTATTATGTGATAAATTGGTAAATTTAATCGCTTGCTCTTAGAATGGGGCTTGATATAATGGCATTAAACTCTCGAAAAGGGGACGTGGAGGATTTCGAACGTTTTAAAGAGGACAGTATTTTTCGCTGTGATACGAAGCTTATTCATACCAATTTACTTCAGAATCGGATCTATAGTTTAGGAGAAGATAAACTTTCCTCGCTTTGAATTTTGCAAACCCTAACTCATCAAAAATCCAATATGGATGCTCTATCCATTCCAGGTCCAACCGCTTCATAACTTCGAGGACAGACGGACAGATAACTGAGGCTATTATTACATTACGAGAAGAAAGTTTAAGGATATAAAAAATGAAATGTTTATGTAGCCAGGGACATCCGTACAGCAATACGTGAATTTAATAAAATAAAAATTATAAAAATTATAAAAAGTTGAAAAAATAGTAAAAATTTATTTAAAAAATAATAAAACGATTTTTAAAATAACAAAACAACTTTTGGAATAAGAATTTAAAAGAAAAAGCAGAAAATATGAAATTTATTAGACATTAAAATAAAATTGGCTGCACAGCGGATAGAACCGTGAACCCGAGAAGTACAAGATCAAATGGACGGACATTCTACAACACATGCACGCTGTGAGCGAACTAATTAAAGTACATGAAGGTTCGAGTAGAAATAGTCCAGACATTTAAATATTACTCTCAGCCTTTGCCATCCTATCAAGAATGAATTTCGTATAGAATAAGAGGAAGGATAAGGCTTGAAATAAAAGCATTAAACGCTCGAAATGGGTGGATGGGTGGATTTCGACTTCTCTTTCAATTTTGCTAACCCTAACTCATGAAAAATCCAATATGGATGCCTATATCCATTCCAGGTACAACCGCTTCAGAAATTCGCGGACAGACAACTTAGGCTATTATTATATAGGGGTTGTTGAATGTAATAAACTGTTATTCCAGTATTATGTTTCAGTATTATGAATTAACAAAAAACATTTTCAAATTTTGTTAATTAAATTATTTAAAATTTAATATAATTAAGTACTAAATTTTAGGGGGCCTAAGCCCCGTCGGCCCGTGCTTTAATCAAGCCCTGGAACCCGTTAACCTGCTTTGACGTAATATGAGGCGATATGGTATTTTGTACACCGTGCTTTTTGACATAGTAATACGTATACAACTTTCCTGAAAACTTATTTTCATCCTTTTAAATAAGGTGATATGACGATTTTGATTTTTGTTTCAAAAGAAAGGGCAGCTTATTGTTTGCTTATTGGCTACAGTAAACATAAAAATAAAAGGGAAGGACATTAAAGTAGTTCGCGACGTTACATGAAATTGCTATAAATTATCATAGCCGTATCCATCAGTGGCGGCTGGGGCAGGTAAAATAAGTTAGTGATCACAATATCTTCCAAGTTCCCAAACGATACCTTTGGAGGTGACAATCCAAGCCTGGGAGTCTTCGGCTTGTTCCCTGCTTCTAAATTATGAGGGCCCACTTTGTGTAGTCCCGTCTTAGTTAATAATGTTGTCCACCCATACGGTGTCCCTATAATAAAATGGACAACAAATATCTACGGCTTGGTAGGGGTGAACGCAATTAAAGCAAGTGCCGTTGCATTGGAAATAATAATAATAATTTAAATCTCCCCTGTGCAATGTGATATCAACATCCATTTTTTATCCAACCTAACAGGTGATGCAGATAATATCCTAACACCTTAACAAAGCTGCGAACCTGTTACTCATTTAGAACCACCCGAAAAGCACGTGTATCTTAAGGTCTGCTACGGACGCGAGTAACATTACCCCCGCTGGGTCCTCGTAATTTAGAAGCAGGGACCAAGCAGAAGACCCCCCCTCAGGCTTGGCCTGCCACCCCCAGAGGTATCCTTTGAAAACTTGGAGGACTTTGTGACCACGAACCTATTTTACGTGCGCCAGTCACCTTTAGCGAACACGGTGCATCTCAGGCTGGCTCCAGCCCCGAACTCGCAACCTTTCAGTTGCCGGGTAGTTGCCTTTGCCGACTGAGATATCAACCTCCAGTATAAAGCCAATAAAAAACCTTTCTTTAGGAACAGTAGATAAATTAGGCAAACGTGAAAATATGTGATAATGGCCGATGCAATATTGCCGTCTATGTGAGGCTTCCATAATAAAATGGACAGCAAATACCTGTGGTTTGTAGTGGCGAATCTATAAAGGCAATACCCCCGCATGGGAAGCAATAATACCCTTTATAACAAAAAAAAAAGTATCAAAGAGTTTTACCTTCTCTTCTTCATCTGGGTTTAGGTTCTCACCGTTGTTATCATCCACCACCATTTGGAAGTCCAGAAACTTATGTGCCGCTTCTATAGGCTCATCTGATTCATCCTGGGTTATGTCATTTTCGTGGACTTCATAGTCACCGGGCAGTATGTGGTCGACGAGGTCCAGTTCTGAAACGGCCCCAATAATAACTTTCTCGTAACCGAATGCCGACAAGTGGAGTTTCTGTCGCTTTTTGAATCTGTCGAACCATCCCCTGCTGGCAGAGAACCGTTCCTTTTTATCAGGCGAATCTTCAGGCTCTTGCGCCTGCAACTGTTTGAATATTTCGACGGCTTTCAGCTGGATCATGGTCATTGTGACATCTTGGGACTTTTGGGACATCGATTCGATCCACTTGCAAAGGTCGTTTTCCAGGCGTTCCATTATTTTGCTGCGCTTCCGGCTTATTACTTTCGATGACAGAGAACTTACGTTCTCGCAGCACTCCCGGATTCTGTCAGAGTCTTTGTATATGGTCCTCACGGTGCTGGGAGGTAGGCCCATGTCACGAGAAACTTGGCTGGACCTTTGTCCGTTTCGAATTCGATTGATGATTTCCAGTTTAACGGCTAACGAAATACTCTTTCTGTTCTTTTTTTTACGGGCCACTTCTGCCTTTGTTTCCATTGAGGCAGGATTTAAATTTCGAAAACAAAATATAAGCTAACAGACGGCAAAGCGAAACGATCAAAATACCATTTATAATGTCTGATTCATTTATAAAATCAGTTATATATTAACCTGTTACTTTTAAAAACACATAATCTGTCAACAAACACCTTATTAGCAGGTTTACTGATGATATAATCTTAAAGGAATTATTTAAATCTCAACTAGAAAGCTCCTTTATTAGAATATTCTATTCCTACCACACCTATCGAACGCTTCGCTCCAACGAAAAATGGCGATCGAAATTCTCACTAGACGTATACCCGGGGAATGACGTTGCAGAGCGGTTATTTATAGATAAGAGTCGTAAAACCGGTTGGTCGCAAGCGTAAATCGATGCAAAACGTAGAGCGGGGATTCTTTCCATATTGAGAATTGGAGTGATTTTCCAGGCGATAAAATTCTATACTTTTGTTTTAATCGTATGTGAATGACATTCTTTAAAATATAAAATGTATATCGAGGGTGTAAAATTTCGCACTATAAAATAACATGTTTTTCTATTTTGTTGTTTTTTATTTTCTTTTTCTCGTAAGCGTATGTCTATTTGACCGATAACAGAAAACATGATTATCGTATACAAAAATGAGACAAATGTCCAAGGCTGAACGAACGATGGCCGATTGGTTAGGGTGCTAGCCTTCGGTATCGGAGTTCGTAGGTTCGAATCCCACTATGGCATGGATGTTCCTAGCCGTTCGGAATCGGCTTTAAGTTGTAGGTCCCGGTCTCATTATCCCTCGTGTTGCGAAAAAGTAGACCGTAGTACTCCAAACCAAACCCAAGCTCGGTCAAACTACCAATTTGAAAAGATTTGCAAATAAAAATCAAATTCTTTATTGCCAAGCGATGTCTAAATGGTCAGTGCACTGATCTTCGGTTCTAGAATTAATGGGTTCGAATTCCCGCTATGGCATGGATGCTCGTAGCCGTTCGGAAAAGACAATAGATCCCGGGCTTGTTAGCTCTCATGTAGCAAAAGGCTAAACCCAGTGGCGTACCCGGAATTTAATTTTGGAGGGTGCATATTGTCATTGCTAACAAGGGAATAACCCATATGGAAAATGCAGAAGAGACTGAAGCTCTCCCCCCCCCATTTTGTAAATTCAGTTCTTTAAACTAAATTTAACACTTAAATATGGAAATACAGCACATGCATACACACATTTTTATCTCAGACCCCCCTCCCTTCCTAAATTCCCTCATATATGATATCGAATATATTTTTCTGAATGTCGATCCAATTTCGAGCAGAATCTATGGAATGAAAAAAACTGGTTTTTTTTTTCCATAATCGGTAAGTTTGTTTAATTTTTCGTAAAAACCGTGTAAATTATGTAATTAATGTAATAAGTTTAGTATTTTTAAAATTATGTTCGAAAGCCAAAACTTGCTCACATTGCCGTCCTACATCCCGAAAGAAGTTCATTGCCCACCACCAACGTCCTACTGCCCCCCGGGCGGCTGCATCACCCCTGTTGAGAACCACTGAGCTAGGGTGAAAGAACGACTTTTCTCAAAGTGGGACTTCTTAATTTAGAAGCAGGGACCAAGCAGAAGACCCTCGGCTTGACCTGCCTTAACCAACTGAGTTACCGCAATTCAAAATCATAATTAAAAAAAATCCCCTATATAATAATAACCTAAGTTTACATTTTTACATTATAAAAATTAATAAGTTTAGTATTTTTAAAATTATGTTCGAAAGCCAAAACTTGCTCACATTGCCGTCCTACATCCCGAAAGAAGTTCATTGCCCACCACCAACGTCCTACTGCCCCCCGGGCGGCTGCATCACCCCTGTTGAGAACCACTGAGCTAGGGTGAAAGAACGACTTTTCTCAAAGTGGGACTTCTTAATTTAGAAGCAGGGACCAAGCAGAAGACCCTCGGCTTGACCTGCCTTAACCAACTGAGTTACCGCAATTCAAAATCATAATTAAAAAAAATCCCCTATATAATAATAACCTAAGTTTACATTTTTACATTATAAAAATTAAACATTTTTACATTATAAAAAAAATGAAAAGAGCAATCATAAAACTAAAAATATTTTACAGTGTGGTAACGTTCAAAGCATTTTCCTCTATGAAGAGGTACATGGCAAAACCTATACTAGTACGTGACCTGTGCTCAAGTATCAATCGTCAGAAAACGTACTAGTACGTGTTCCGCATACAATGTGTTAAGATCATTGATATTTAAATATATATATATATATATATATATATATATATATATATATATATATATATATATATGCATATATATATATATGTGTGTGTGAGTACATATATAAAAATACACATGTATATATATGTATATATATATGTATATATGTATATATATATATATATATATATATATATATATATATATATATATATATATATATATTATATATATATATATATATATATATATATATATATATATATATATATATATAAAATTTCAAAACTCTTGTCTAATTTTTTTGTCCTACGCGCACCACAGCGTTGAATTGCGTAAAATCAAAATCTTTCGTAATATAAATTGCAGATTACAATCAAAAATAGTGTATCTAAAACAGACAATATAACATTTCTACATACAAAATTTTAACATAATCAATCGCTGTTAAGTTATGCACCACAGCATTAATCTATGTTATATCGGAATTATTCGTTGTGAAATTGCAGACAGCAATCCTAAAGTTTCAATATGGCCTGATAATAAATTTACAAAAGTTTTTATAAATGAGTTTATTTCAGCATTTTTTGGAAAAAGACAATAAAATAAATTGTGGTCCATTTTTAGAAAAACAAAATTAAACAATTTTTTAAACGATAATTCTGAAATCTTAATACCAATTACTTACTAGTACGGACTAAAAAAGTATTGATATTACTAACCATTTCAGTTTATAAGGAAATATTAGTATATAAAATGTCTCACTGTATAAGATATAAACGCTTCCAGTTTCCGTCAGATGTATAGAACTTGTGCTCATCAAGAGAATGCTCAAATGCTACTTTTGATGATGTATCATATAAAATAAAAAAATATATATCCCCTATATAATAATAGTCTAAGTTACCTGTCCGTCTGTCCTCGAATTTATGAAGCGGTTGGAACTGGAATGGATAGAGGCATCCATATTGGATTCTTGAGGAGTTAGGGTTA
>CM063509.1:55142001-55152001 GCA_032207245.1 Pardosa pseudoannulata
ACCGAAGGAAAAATACGCCCTTTGACAGCAATGTCGGCTCTAGAGCGAGCGAATGACGTGATTTTATTCCCATGAGACTTAGCTATAAAACCACAGTTCTGCAATTTAGTTACTGCAAAAGCGAAACCATTTTCCTGGGACAGCTTAAAAATGTTGCCAGTGGACAAAAAAAATCCAGCATTAGTTTTGAGACACAGGTAAAAATAATTTAAGTCGGAGAACACTCCTTTATCTGACATTTCAGGGCTGGGAAATTATATATTAAAGAATGAGAAGGGGAAAAAGGAGAATTTTAAGTATTTACTTTAGGGGTAATGATTTCGATATATTACACACACATACATATATATATTAATAAAAATATTTTAAATTAAGAAAAGCCCACTATATTAATTATAGACCGATATAATATGATTTACAAATGGATTGAAAGGATTTACAGCAGGTTCCGATTACTGTAATTCTAAATAGATCATGAGTCGGCTCTGTCCAAAGTGATTTAATCATACTCTGAGAGAAAGTTACCAAATTTCAAACATCCATGAACTATATTGGAAAACGATCACGAAGCTTTAAATTATTATATATGAGAATGGCATCAGTTCAGTTAGTAAGTTTTTTAAAGGGGGAAAAAAGGAAGGCATAAACTTTCTCTTTAGTATAGAAAAAGCTTTATAATAGTCGAAAATTTTTCTTCTCCTAGATTTTGATGACTATCGATCCCTCTGCGTCTGAAGAAACCGCTTCTAAAATCGTCTGCGTTATGTCTGCCTTTCACAGTGTGTCTGAATACAACTGGAAGATCATAGCGAGGTAGATTGATGACATTTGATTATGTGTGTGCATACATGCGTATGTCTGTCTGTCTCTTCGTTTCTGAACACTGTTGTCCATTGATAGCTAAATTAGTAAAGCACTGACTTTCGGTACTGGTGATTGTAGGTTCGAACCTCTCCTGTTGGTAAGCAAGGTCAAGGTAATGGGTTTTTACGGAGTACCTGGCGGTGACGAAAGTCACCGCTTCAACCTCCGAACGATAAAAAGATCAAAAACATAATTTTGGTGCATATAGAAAATCAGAAAAGCCAAACAGGAATTTAATACGCTTACAGCGGCTTCCGTAATGACGAAAGAAAAAATGCTGTAAGGTGCAAAAATCGTTCACATACAATGCATATGTGAAAAACAACACGCTGAATGATTAAAAATAATCATTCTGTACCTTGAACAATGACAAAACATCAAAAACACTGTAAAATATGTAATTGTACTCGGCCAGAGCACATAAAAAAACAATTTGAAAAAACACAATAGCGTGGCGCCATCTATAAGAACATCTCTTTCCAGTGGCAAATTTCCACGTAGACATACGATTATGGATTGGTTTGGAAAGCGACAGTCTACTTTTTCACTAAACGAGGATAGATAGAATTTGTTGCATAAAACCGAATCCGAACGGCCCCGAACATCCATGCCAGCAGTGTGATTCTATTTCCCGCACTCACTTACGGGTGTGTTTGTAGTTGGCTGTGTGAGTATCAAATTCCAGGTTTCAGAATATAAAATTCTTTTTATTTTATTTAATAATTAATCATCAATTTTGTTGTAATATACTTACAACCCAAATACCAGTGTTTGTTCTCAAATGGAACATAGTAAAATATACGCTATGGAATTAAAGAAAAATACCTAATACTAAAACATTTATTATGCACAATATTTACAATTACTACATCACTTGATTAGTATTTAACATGACCTCCAATTATTTCGTTTTCCTATTCGTCTATACTCTTGAAATAGTATTCCTTACCAAAAGATTATAATACCCAGGTAATAATTACGAATATTATTAAGTTTACCTCCAGTAGTTATAGGGCAACAGGCTGGGGCTGTCAACAGGCTGAACGTCAGTGCGGGCGTGCGGCCGTTATCTTGCTGGACGTCTATGTCGATCATATGCATGCGTGTTCGAGAATCGATTGCTGGCCCGGGTCTCTGGCTTGCTCACGGGATCTCGATGTCCAGCAACTCTTGAATCCCGACATCGAGTCCTTTTCCCAACTTTCTTTCCACACCTTTACACCTCGGTTCAACGCCCCTTTTTTTCTGTCCCAATCACTTGTTGGTGAAATTTTCCCACATCTGCACCCCCTTCGGGTGTGCAGGTGGGCTCATTAAAATGGCCCCTTTGGTGAAAGTTGACATTATTGCTTAGCCCCTGCCCCCATATCTCACGGCTGCATCCCTGCCTGGGCTTGACCATTACACTTGTGCCACTCCGTGAGCTATAACTCCTCCGCAGGGGTCCCCACTAAAACTCGAAGTCAACAGCTGCACCTAAATTCTTCTTGGAAATTTAGTCCACAGCTGTGTATGCACGTGCTGACCATCGTGGGAAAGTACATCAGTACAAATGTAAATAAATAACACAGGCCTGCGATGAAAAAAAATACAAGGGATGTGACATCTAAACTTAACGTATTTTTTAGTACTGATTTTGAAAAGAATCATCAAAAATGTCTATCACGTCACATTTTTTTGAAAAATTGAATTTTATGTGGTTTTTCATGAATATTTCTCACGTATTTTGCTTTCATACTTTCCTTCGTATTTTGACATTTTACCGTGATGAAACCCTCAAAATTACCCTTCTGTGGTAAACTACAACAGCGCAGTTAGTATTTTAGGGCTTTTAAAGCTTCAATGCTGATCCAGATCACCAATTAGACAGATTCCCGGAAGCGCGCGAGCCTGGAAGAGCCTAGGAACGCGCAATGTACCTCTTCATCATCCCTCCCTCCCGTCGCAATCACTGTTAACCTATAGCGATGCTCGAATCCTTATCAGTGACCTCGTGTAAGCACCAGTACTTAGTCTGTGAAAGAGGTAACTCAATTATTAGGCTCCAGATTGAAAGAAAAAAACTTATTGGCCAAAGGAACCACTTTTTATTGGTACAGGAATCGTGAAAAGGAATTTATTCAGTATTTTGACGAAGACGAGAACCTCATTTATTGCTCAGATGTTCCTGGATTGATGAGAAAATTTAAGATTTCCTACAATAAAGATGAATGGAGGCTTTTCATAGATTCGTCAAAAAGGAACCTTAAAGATGTCCTAATTCATTAAGGAAACCAATTGGCGTCTGTGCCAGTTGAATACTCGGTGCATTTAAAAGAAAGGTATGAAAACCTAACTCTTGTTCTCAACAAAATAAAATATGACAACCACGGCTGGATCATTTGCGGTGATTTAAAAATCATCACCATGCTTCTCGATCAACAAAACGGGTATACAAAATTTCCGTGTTTTATTTGTGAGTGAGACAGCCGTGACGAAACACAATATTGGGTCAGAAAAGATTGGCTCAAAAGGCAGAATCTTGTGCCAGGCACCAAAAATGTAATTCGAGAAAGCTTGGTTGAAAAAAAAAAAAAAAAAAAATATTACTACCTCCCTGCACATAAAATTAGGTGTTATGAAGCAGTTTGTTAAGGCTCTTCCAAAACAAGGTGATTGCTTAAAATATATGTGTAAAAAGTTTCCTGGATTTTCTGAAGCCAAATTGAAAGAGGGAGTCTTCGTAGGACCAGACATCCGAAAACTTATTAGGAATAACAAATTTGAGACAACTATGACATTAAAGGAAAGAGAAGCTTGGGTTGCCTTCAAAGATGTTGTGGAAAAATTTCTGGGCAATCACAAAAATCCCAAATTTAAAACAATTGTTGGCAACATGCTAGACAAATTTCAAGTGTTGGGCTGCTCCATGAGTGTAAAATTGCATTTCCTCCAATCGCATTTGGACTTTTTTCCCGAAAATTTAGGATCCGTCAGCGAAGAACAGGGAGAAGGTTCCACCAAGACATGAAGGATATGGAGAGAAAATATCAAGGTAAGTGGAATAAGAATATGCTTGCCGACTATTGTTGGATGTTAGCAAGAGATGAAGATAAGATTGAACGTAGAAGAACTTCAAAAAAAAAAATTTTAGCGGAAAAAATGTACGTAGCTAAATTTAAATGTCTTTGTTTCGTATTGAGTTTCAAATATATTTCAAACTTATATTTATTATATATATAAACTTAAACCTTAATAAAACGTAAAAACAGGTCGTTGGGGTTTTTCTAGGAGTGTTTTTCTTATAAAATTAATGTAAAAAATTTAATAACGAGGGAACTTTTTGTCTCTCCCTAGTGCAGCTCATGCGTTCTGGTTGCCATGGTTTTCATTCTTTATATACAAAATGTATACATTTTTAATTTTAATTGTTGTTTAAAAATCAATATGCCTAATCATAAACAGATTAAATAAACTCACATGAATAGATAAAACCCACTGTTGCAAGTCAGTACAAGCTAACAGTTCGAGAGCATTTTTTCCATATAGGATATTACCAGTAATATGTACATCAATTTTACAAAAAATCCTGACGTGATGGAAAAAAATGGAGGTCATTTTCGAAATCAGCATACCAAATAACTTAAAAATAAGGAAAAACTTCTCTTGTATTTTTCAAAAATTTCAATTTCGCAGGCCTGTGTTATTTAATACTTGGCATGCCTGTACACTTCACCGCCAACTTACGCGTGCAGCGGGCGTTTTTTCGAGAATTGCGCTAAAGTTTAGTTATTCAGAAAAATCGCAGTAAATCGAAAACTACTTCGTATTTATGAACGAAACTTTTTTTATTTTAAACTTTAATATATACTGTATGATTATATATATATATAAAAAGCAATATTTTTACGGAATCACAAAAATAAATTATTTTTAAAATTTTACAATGTATTCAAAAATATTTTTTCATGACAAGTACAAATAGAACTATTTATTATCAATTTTATATTCAACAATAAAAAACCAAGCTTCAAATTGAGAAAACATGACTTGTACGTTCTGAAGTTAGGAAATCGATTGAAGACGAAATAACGCAACAAAAGACCGAGTCACTCGACAATCATAACTTGTAGAAAGAAAAAACGCAAAGCGTTGCAACGCAAACAACACGCATATAATGTCCTTCATACATATAATTAATTATACGTATTTAGTAGATTTGTGGTGGTTAGCGGTTATTTGGGTATCCACCACAAATCTACTAAATACGTAATAACGTATATTTACGTGACCCTCGCTCCAGCGACAGACTGCAAAAAACGTAAAAATACGTTGCCCGCACGCAAAGTGTTAAAGCTGCAACAAAGCCAACAAAAAGTTCCATTAACATTCAGATTAAAAAATGAAAACTAAACTAACAGCACATATGATGAATTATGCTTCTTATTATTTTTAAAATTTTAGGTACTATTTATTAGCGAAATAAATGGTACCTAAGATTGGATTTGGAAACTAACTCATCGATTTATCTTGCAACGTAAGTCTCAAAGTTACATTTCAGTCATTTTTGTCAAGATCTCATTTTTTGTTTTCTATAAAAAACGAACACCCATCACTCAGTGAGAAATCAATGGTAATTTTAATTTATTTATCAACAGAATATTTGTGCTAAAAAAACATTTCTATCTGTCACAACAATTAAAACTTGTTATCACTAGCAGCTTGAAGTAAACGCAGTTTTCCGTCTTACAGTAACGTCCTTAGTTCAAAACATTATATACGGATGGTAGATAAGCAAGAACATGTATCGCACTAAAAACGTGTAATACAAAAGTAATTTATTTTTAAATTAAGATATAACTTTTTTACTTTTAATATTTGCATTTTGTATTATAAAAATAAAAGTTTCTGATTATTATTCTTTAATAAATATATATTTTAAAATATATATAATGCTGATTATTAATCTTTAATAAATATATATCTTAAAAAATATATAATTCTGATTATTATTCTTTAATAAACATATATTTTAATATATATATATATATATATATATATATATATATATATATATATATATATATATATAATTCTGATTATTATTCTTTAATAAATATGTATTTTAAAATCTATATAATTCTAATTATTATTCTTTGATAAATATATATTTTAAAATATATATAATGCTGATTATTAACCTTTGATAAATATATATTTTAAAATCTATATAATTCTGATTATTATTCTTTAATAAATATATGTTTTAAGATATATATATAATTCTGATTATTATTTTTTAATAAGTATATATTTTAAAATATATATAATGCTGATTATTATTCTGATATATTTACTACCTTTTTTATTTTAAATTCGTATAATTAGTGGTGGGCCAAATATGAATTATATTTGTAGTAATCCTTGAAGTTCTAAAGCTCGCCGACAGCTGGATTAGACAAAGTAGATTATGCAAAATTCCGCATTTTTACAAAATTTATGTGGTCCTACTTATGACTGAAATACATCCGATCTGACAATTTATCAAACAACTAGCCCGTCATATGACGTGATTAGTAAAATTTTTAATTTTCCAGAATTGTAAAGCACCCTATGAGGCAGGAAAAAAAATGGTTTATTTTTCGGCTCTGGAATTATCTGGTAATCTGGAATTATCTGGTACACGCTCAATAATTTGTTTATATTTACTGACCGCATGTTAGTTGCCAACTTTAATTTATCTTGTCATATTACGTGATAGGATGAACAGCAGAGGTTTTAATATTTGCAGTGGTTATTTGGCGGTATATATGAATGATGTCTAAAATTTAGCTAATCGATTGCAAACCGTGTGGTTATGTATAAAAGACAAACAAACAAACGAACAAACTTCTTAATTTTCAAAGATATATAACTTAAACGGTAGATATTTATTAGTCCGTGAAATAGACTCCTAGACTTTTATGAAAATAATTTGTTGTTAATACCTGTAATAAAATTTTCATTTCAACAAAGAAATAATCGATGATTAAATTTAAAATTATGACATATGTACCTAATCTATTATTTAAGCCAAATATAAAAGAAAATTATTGACGTAATATCTAAATTCAGTGATAAAACGTATGAAAATAATGCAGACGATATTTAAATAATTTAAAATAAGAAATGATTAAATGAGATGGTTAAAGGAATGACGTCATAATGCCAGAAAAAAATGTTATTTTCATCTACTTATAATGTGGTAAATTGATAAATTTAATCGCCTTCTTTTAACCAGGGAAAATAGGGCTTGGAATAATGGCATTAAACGATCGGAAAAAGGGAAGAGGTGGATTTTGAACGTTTTCGAACTTGCTTTGAATTTTGCTAACCCTAACTTATCAAGAATCCAATATGCCTCTATCCATTCCAGGTCCAACCGCTTCATAAATTCGAGGATAGGAGGACAGATAATTTAGGCTTTTATTATATAGGAGATGAGTCGGAATTTTATGTAAGGTGCCCTGGAAAATTCCCGATTCAGTCAGGGTGATAAAAACTGAGAATATAACCACTAGTTTTGGGTTAGGAGAAAACAACCAGGTTTCTACTAAAAAAGAAATGAAAAAAAAAAAAAAAAGAAAATGAAATAGTGTTTCTTTACATCTTTATTCTATTTCTCTTTGACTGAGTCATGATTTATCAAAACGATTATTGTTAAAAAGTTGGGTGAACAGCCCGAATACACAGTTCGATCTTGATTTGTTCATTTGACAGCGAGGAAATCGATTTCCTGATTCATCTCTGTGAAATTCCGCTTTTGGACAAACTAATGGTCTCAGGTCAAGGATCTATGAGTTCTTTTGTTTTATACCGAGAGAGATTTACCTAAGAGCCCAGTTTTTGTTCTCATCTCCCGAGCACCTTATTATGTAAAAGTTCTGAAAAGTAAGGATTGGTGTGTATGTGTATGCAGTGAACCTCTATGTATAATTCTGTATTCTAAGTTTTCTCCCATTCATTGTTTTGGTTACGGAATTATTCCCATGATATTGATGTTATTTTATCCCCTATTCATTGTTTCCCGAATTTTGAGTTCATACGACTGCTAAATCGCGAACCTATTTTACGTGTTCCAGCCGCCATTAATGAATACAATGGATCTTTGAACGGATCAAGCCATGATCTCGCAAACCTCGGGTTACGAGATCGTTGCCTTTGCCGACTGAGCTACTTGGCTTAGTGCAAGTTTGAACAATCAAATGATATTTTCTTATTGATAAAAATATCCAAGTTCAGATTAGGGGTGGCCAAACTAAGACCCACGGTATGAATGCTGTACGCCAGTTTTCTATTCATTTTTAAGTTATTAAAATCAATATTTATATATTTTTGTAGAACTTTTAGCTGCCTTATTATTAATTTATTAATAACAAAATGTGTAATAATGACAACGTTTTGTTTTCTGTTTTCACTTCAACAAATAAATAATGCAGCCCGATAGCAAATTTCAAGGACTTACAATAGTCTTGCAACCGAGGGCGGGGCCAAGTATGACGACCAGTTTTGCATTGCACTACAATTTTAGCTGTATAATGCAAGTAACTCATTGTATCCTTTATTTTTCATATAAGACTGCTCTAATAAGCAGTCAGAATTCCTTTAAAGGGGCGGGGAATTCTTGCTTTTTCCTGCTTTGTTAAAAAGTTAATTTACAAATTTTCTTTCGTATTAAATATTTTTCGGGGGAACCGTGGTAACTCAGTCGGCAAAGGCAGAGATCTCATACCTGAAAGGTTGCGGGTTCTGGGGCTCGAAGCCGGCCTAAGATCCACCGTGTTCGTTAAAGGTGACTGGGGCACGTAAAATAGGTTAGTGGTCACAATGTCCTTCCTCCAAGTTCTCAATCAATACCTCTGGGGGTGGCAGGCCAAGCCTGTGGGTTTTCTGCTTGGTCCCTGCTTCTAAATTACAAGCACCCAGTGGGGGTAATGTTACTTGCATCCGTAGCATTCCTTAAGCTACCCGTGATCCTCGGGTGTTGCTAAATGGGTAAGAGCTTTAAAGCCATGTGTTGGCATAATGGTATATGTACCTGTTTTACCTGCTGCATTTGAAAAATAAACAAACAAATAGTTATCGTGGAGAAAAACAAATAGTTACTCACTTAAAAGAAAAAGTTAATATGACAGCTAGGAAAGTCACATTTTGTTCAAAAAAATTGCACCGGCCGAGGCCAAGAGCGGATTCAATCGTATAACTCTGAAAAGCGTACGTCCTCGCGAGTTAAATATTAATATTAAATATTATAAAATTTTATGCATTTTATATTGAATAAAATTTTTTATAAAATACTATAGCATATAGTTTTTTTCCCCGATTTCTTTTTTTTTATGACCAGGTTATTATTTTTGCATTCCATTGGACTTTAAATTAAAGAAGTAATAATTCATCATCAGAAGCAATTTTGTTAGTATTTTGTTCAAAAAAGTTGCACCGTCCGAGGCCAGGCGCGGGTTCAATCGTATAACTCTGGAAAGCGTACGTCCTCGCAAGTAAAATATTAATATTAAATCTTATAAAATTTTATGCATTTTATATTAAATTTAAGTTTTATATAAAATTCTATAGCATAAAGTTTTTTCCACAATATCTTTTTTTATGACCAAGTTACTATTTTTGTATCCCATTGGACTTTAAATTAAAGAAGTAACAGTCGATTTCCAACACAAAATCAACATTCTTCAAGAAAATTTAATAATTACGTGATTTCTATTTATTAATGTATATTGAATTAATTATTAATATATATTGAAAATTAATATTGTTTATATAATTTTATATAATTTATAATTTATTGAATATGTATAATTTATTTTATATAATGTTTTTTAATAAATTTTATGTTTTTCATTACAAAAAAATAGTAAAATTACGGGGATGATGTCTCAGTTTAGTTTGGGCCACCCTCTCTCCAGCCCCTTAAAAATTAAATTCTGACTACAGCAATTGCCAAAAGCAAAACTTCTCTCTGTGATTCATCAACTTTTAACACATTGTGTGCGGGTACATTTCGCAGCGGAATTGTACCGGGAGCGGGCGTTTTGCGCATCAATTTAGTTATTCAATTAAATCTCAATAGATCGAAAATTATTTAATTTTTTAACCAACTTTT
>CM063509.1:55157001-55189501 GCA_032207245.1 Pardosa pseudoannulata
TCCGGTTTTCGTTCCGACCAAAATAACGGTTTTTTCCGGTTTTCGGTTCAGTTCCGGTTCGAAGCCCTGATATATACAAGATGTCAAAAGATAGCAACATTGCTAAAGTGAAACAAAATACAAAGAGTAAATATATAAGCGAAAAAAGAGGGTAAAACAGAGTTCAAATATTTCCCAAAAGACAAATAAAATTTCGAATTTTCAAGCAAACCATTTTTATTTATTTATTTTATTTTATTTTTTCGCGCCGGGCTTGCTAGGAAAGTTCAGGAGAGGGGGGGGCCGAGGAAGCGGTCCAAAACTCCTTACATCTCGAGGATTATTTTTCCTCGGGTCTCCCCAGCACGTGCTCCGAATTCGTAGGGATTCCAAGCAAGCGCGTATAAGGGAAACAAAAAGACCGTGGAAAAGTTGTCACGGGTGACGTCATTGCGCCGTTGCTATAGAAACCTAGCAGCTGCAATGCCGCTTCCTTATCTACACGTGATCAACTGCACTGCGTACTACTGACCTAGAGGAAAACATCATCCCACAACTGGATGCCAACTGGAACAAAATAGCATCTACTCTTTTAATTAATAGCGGGACGATTTTCCAAAATGTGGGAAAGAGAATGAAGGAGAAAAAAAAATATCCTGGC
Source organism: Pardosa pseudoannulata (assembly GCA_032207245.1). Taxonomy (NCBI): domain Eukaryota; kingdom Metazoa; phylum Arthropoda; class Arachnida; order Araneae; family Lycosidae; genus Pardosa; species Pardosa pseudoannulata. Next base: position 55,157,642 of record CM063509.1, read on the forward strand.
CCGAGAATGGAGATTTGAAACCTTTTTTTCTCTCCCCCTACGGATCTCGGAGAATTGGAGAATGCCGGCACCGCGTTTTATGAACTCCTGGAGTATAGAGACGCACGTGGCGGTGGGTATCGATTGAAGCGGTCCGAGAGTGAAGTAGTGCTTACTTACTCCGGCAAAGGGGTGGAGTAGTTTTATTATGAAATAGTGGACTAAGATATTGATTGGGCTTCCAAGAATATTTGCTTGCAAGATTTTGCGACAGGATCCAAGACTAAGCAATTTTGGAACTTAAGGATATTAATAACCTATTTTCCACCCAAAGAACATTCAGAATTTTTTTTAAGATAATAATAGTATCTGATTAAATTATAGTAACAATAACTACTAGTATTTTAATGATAACAAAATCTTCATTAGAATTGGTCTTTTCCAATTTAAAACAGAAACCAACGAAATTGCATTTTGATGCTTGTGAAATATATTTCTAGCATCTGCAGTACCTATCTTAGATCGTCTACCGCCTTTTTTCACAAACCTTAAGCTTGTTTATATATTAGTTGTTAATCATTTCACCGGACTTAAATTCGACCTCCCACGTGATATGCACCATCTCCCCCCCCCCCCGAATACGATCGGCCCTTAACACCTGGCAATTCTAACTCCCACTTTCCATTTATGTATTATTTCATTATCGCTATTACTGTAATACTACATGATCAGCATGCGATGATTAAGCATGATTCGAAAAAAAGAAACTAAACCATCTGAAGAAGACTTTACTAGAATAAAAAGAATAAACAAGCTATATAAAGTGCACTTGGTTTCGAAAAATGATCTTTCTGAGTTTCAACTAAACCAAAGATTAGGGTTTGGAAGCATCGAACACTAGCGTAAAATAATTTACGGACGGAAGACAAAATGTGCAAAGATTACGCGAAAAAGCTTTAGAGATCATACTTTGTCACCGCTAGGTGGAGCCACTGAAAACTTTGTTCATATCTGCACTTCATAAAGCAACAGAGGTAGCGACTTGAAAATACTTAACTGCCCTTAACTGTTGAGAAAGTATTTAAAATTTTTAAATAGTAAATTTTTTTGTGTATGTGTGTGGGTAATTAGGGTGTGTGTATATATATGTATATGTGTGTAAGGGAAAAGTACACTAAACTGATAAACTAATGTAGAAATTTTGTATAAAACCACAAGCGTGGCCCTTAAGGAGTATACTGTCAAAGAACTACATAAGGTCAAGGTAATTGGGTTTAACGGAGTACCTAGCCAAGTGTAAGGTCTTCACTTTAACCTCCGAAAGTAAGCAGATGAAAACACCAATTTAGGCCTCTAAGCAAAAAGTGATCCAAACAAAAATTCAATACATTCCAGCTCACAAAGAAGCGAGGAAGTGAGGGCATTCTCATAAAAAATGAGTAAACAACGCGTTGTCTAATTAGGGGATAATTGGACTGGAACCTTGACAATGACCATTCGAAAAGAACTACCCGTAATGTGATAGTTCAATGACGTCGAATTAAATTTAAAGCTGAAAGACCTCATTACGACCCAAGAAAATTCTCAGGCGTTTTCAAATTTAAAGTCAAGGACAAAAAACTCGCGTCTCTTTGCTTTTCTCTTTTTTAACACTTAATCTAAACTTACTGCCGGGGTTAGATCACGTCCTCGTGAAACGGGTCTAACCAATTAAAACATTATAGTACCTTAGCGGCCAATCTAGGAAATTCCGAATAAAAAGAAGATACATGCTATCGCATCTGGTTTTTACATAGATTTTTACCTAGATTCTTACCCGTCCCTATAATGAAGGGGGGAACTCACCCAACCGATGCTCTGGTAATATAGGTCTTTCGTGACTAAAATGGTGTCTTGTTTCTGGCCATGACTGTAAAAACCCCGTAGTATACTCGGTATAAAGACATACATACATACATACATACATACATGCATATATATATATATATATATATATATATATACATATATGTATATATTTATATACATATATACATACAAATATATATATGTGTGTGTGTATATACGTATATATATATATATATATATTTATATATATGTATATATATATATATATATATATATATATATATATATATATATATATATATATATATATATATATATATATATATATATATTGCGCTTACGTGTCAATAAGAATACCTAAGTAATTTGCAGTTGAGTAGCCAATAAAGAAAGCTCTGTGGCACTTTAAACTTATTGGGGACAAAAACTGTTCATCGTTACAAGGCAAGAAAAATACATGTTTCAATTTGTCGCACCCAAGAGCGAGTGATCACGTGAATTTTTTCCCAAGTCACTCAAAATTATTCAGCATTTTTTGGAAGTCAAGAGTGAACTTTGATCATTTAAGTAAGCTCGAAAATAACTCAAACAGCAATTTAGTTATTTGAGGAATGAAATTATTTTCCTGGAACAGTTAAAACTGTAGTCAGTGGACAGAAAATTAGCACTCATTCAAGATTTAGTTTTGGGAGGCGGGTAAAAAGAATTTAAGTTGGCGAACACGCTTTTAAATCTGACATTTCATGGCTGGGAAATTAGGTATTAAAAAATGAGAAAGGGAAAATGGAGAATTTTAGATAGATATTTTAAGTGCAGTAATTTTAGTACATTACACACACACACACACACATATATATATGTGTGTGTGTGTGTATATATATATATATATATATATATATATATATATATATATATATATATATATATATATACGTGTGTGTGTGTGTGTAACACGGCGAAAATTAATCCGCCGTTCACATCGAATTAAGCCCATATTGTATTTACTTGCCCGGGCTTTCTGGGCAAGACGATACCTAGGCAGGTAGACTAATAGTAGTGACACATTGAAGAGAACGGGAAGACCGTAAAAGAACTTAAACTTCAATTGAGTTAAGAAAACGATATGTGTCTCTATCAAAGGCATAAGACAGAATGATTATGAAATTCGTGGATTAGAGGGTTGGATCCTAGAGCGAAACGCGGAAATGAAATGTTTTCCAAAGAAAGTAGCTTAATCGGAGCTCTCGACAGTAAAAAGGAACTTAGATCACTGAAAATTGACTGCTAGAAAATATAGGCAGAAACTTTGCATTTATTGCAGAGAAAGCTTTGTGAAATGAGTTGGAAGAATTTTAAGTCTAAGACACTCCTTTAATTAAGATAATTTTTGGCTGGAAAAATAGATTTGAAGGAATAAGAATGGGAAAGAGGAGAATTTTTAAGAGATATTAATGTGTGATAATTTTGATGTATCACCTATACACACACATAGTGCTGGGTTTAGATGGAAAATGCTTGCCACTTGAGGTACTTTAAGCAGCATATCAATCAGAGAAGGAATATTAACGCCCTGACAAAATAAACGCATAAGTGGTTTACGAAAAATAACTATATAATATATTTCTAATGTAAATTGAAAAGCACAAAATTAAACGCTAAAAAAATCTTAGCGAAACACACAATTCAAATTCTATTAGTTGTCAAGTTTCTGTCATTTATCAAATTTTAAACTCTGCTATTGCTGGTTTTAGATGAAAAAAGATTGCCACTTGAGGCAGCCGCAAATCAGTCAGAGAAGGAATAGTAACGCCCCCACAAAATAAAAGCAAAAGTAGTGGACTATAAAAAGTATATAATATTTTTAAATGTAAATTGAAAAACACAAAATTAACCGATAAAAAAAATCTTGGCGAAACACAAAATTCAAATTCTGCTAGTTGTCAAGTTTCTATTAGTTATCAAATTTTAAATTCTGTTATTGCTGACTTTAGAGGGAAAAAGATTGCCACTTGAGGCACTTTAAGCCTCAAATCAATCAGAGAAGGAATATGAACGCCCCTACAAAATAAAAGCAAAAGTGGTAGTTTAAATTTAAAAGATAAAAAGTATATAACATTTTTTCAATGTAAATAAAAAAGCACAAAAGTAAACGCTAAAAAATCGTAGCGAAACACAAATTTCAAATTTTGTTAGTTGTCAAGTTTCTGTTATTTATGAAAATTCAAATTCTGTTATTACTGTTGAAAGGAAATTAATAATATATTACAGGAAAATAAGATGTAAATTTTAAATATGATATCGTGAGATTTTTACCTTTTTACTAAGAACCACAAATACATAACGAACACGAACAATCTTCTTCCTTCATGGAAATGCCGCCAATTCAAAATTCAAATTCAACACAAAAATCAAATTCTGTTAGTTGTCAAGTTTCTGTTATTTATGAAAATTCAAATTCTGTTATTACTGTTGAAAGGAAATTAATAATACATTACAGGAAAATAAGCTGTAAATTTTAAATATGATATCCTGAGATTTTTACCTTTTTATTACGAACCACAAATACATAACGAACTCGAACAATCTTCCTTCTTCATGGAAATGCCGCCAATTCACGCAGACGATACAATGAAAGAAATATTTTCTTTTTTCTGTTTTACTATAAGCTGAATAGCAGAGAATTAAACGGTCGAAATGAGGATGTGGCGTTAACGAAAACTGCCATGAATGTAGATTATGGTGTTAAACGATAATTGTGTTTCTGGAAAGGATTCGCAAATTCGATTCGTTGAATCTAGGGTGGAGGAAAAGAAAATTTTTCGAGAAAAGGACAATTTTATCGACTTTTTCTTAAAATAAATCCTCAGGTTGTCATTAAAAACTGCCGTTAATTCCATCTTAGTATAAAAATAGAGTGAGAATTATTTGAAGATGGGTATATTGGAAGTAAAACTTAACACTATATGTATATATATGTGTGTATGTGTAGATTAAATGGATAACACACACACACACACACACACACACACATATATATATATATATATATATATACATATATATATATATATATATATATATATATATATATATATATATATATATATATATATATATATACATATATATGTATTATAATATAAAAATAAAAATTGTAAGATTAGATAAGAATAAATAAGGATTTGTATTATAATCCTTATATATATCTATGAAAATTAAAATCTGTGGAAAAATCTCTAGAAAATCTGCCTCCAATAGCGTGCATCTCCTTTTTATTAGGAAATTTCCTAAATTGTCCGCTAGGGCAATGTAGAATTATAATTAGTTAAACCCCTTCTCCGAGGGCTTGAACTATAGCCCCAGTGGTCAATTTAGGTTAGGATTTAAAAAGGGGAAAGCAAAAGGATGCGGGAAATTTTGCTCTTGACTTAAGATTTGAAAAAAACCCTGAGAATTTTTTCGGAGTGTCTTAGGTTTTATATAAAATGCCTAGATTAGTTTCCCGATCCAGTTTACTTTTCCTTACACACACACACACACACACACACACACACATATATATATATATATATATATATATATATATATATATATATACAATTATATATACATATAATTGATAACTCTTTTTTTCTAATAAGTCCCCTTCCAAAGTCAATTGTCCCCTTTAACTTTAAGATTCCATTTTGCTTGCCTTGCTTGTATTTCCTACAAGCACTCAAAGGTAAACCTCATTTATAACTTAAAAGGAATATAACTTTATTAAAAATCGGGAGTGGTCTTCCCTCTATTTTCACGTATAATCATATAGAAAAGAAAAGTAAGCATTTCATTATTTATACTTTTGCTTCTATTGGGGTGTTACAGGGTTCTTTATTTTTAGGAGCTCGTAGGTGACGCGAAACTCAGAGATCAAGGACAAAACTTTGGTCACAAAGACAATTATTTAAAGCACAAAAGAAAATTTCAAGACAGTTTCTGAAGAGACTCAGGATAAGTGTAATGTTTCATTCAGTCTCATAATACTCCTACCTGTGTAGTGCCTGGCGCCCTCTATGGGTAGAACGGTTGCGGAGATATGGCTGTTCAGAAAGGGAGAGTAGAGAGGAACAGCGTGTGAAGGCCGTGTGGTTTCTTTTGTCCGAGTCAGGGACACGCCTATGCTATATAGTTTTGCGTGTATGATTACTATTCTATATGTGTTGCTGTACATATACTGCTTGCTGAGTCGTCTAAATACAAACATTAAAGAAAGAAAAAAGGAGTTGGATGGATGACTTCGGTAAAGTGATTTTTTATATGCGAGTTTCCCAGTAGGAAGAACACCAACGCTACACCTAGCGAGTCTATCAGTGGACTCTTGGCGAGTCAAAAAAATCATTTCGGATGTCAAGTCTCCAAAAAAAAATAAGTTGTACTTAATGTACACTCTCGGATCCAGGGTGAGCCGTCAACAAGGAGAGAGATCTTCACATAAAAATAATCTATTGAGCCCACAAGCCATGGTTATTCTACTCTCTTCCCCAAACAACAATCGTCGATTTTTCTTCCCTTTTTGAAATTTCACGCCTCCTGGCGGCAGTTGGTCGCCTCATTCTGGTTCGTCAATCCTGAACGAAAGTCCCGCATTAGTCCATAATTAACCTCTCCCTGGCGCTGTTCTGTTTGACTCAGCCCAGCTTAAATCATTTAAAAAAATCTGTCAAGGGCAGGACCGGAACAAATTTCTTTTGTAAAAAAGTGTCACTTTCCCAGATTAGCTGATGCTTCTGTTGTCCTACATGTGGAGGTTCTTTCTGCTTTGAAAGGTGATGATCATGATGTCTAATTACTTTTACAAAGCTTCTGAATACTATTGCATAAATAATTTTGGTTGGTTGGTTGGAACGGTCTACTTTTATGCAACACGAGGGCTAATGAGACCGGGACCTACTGCTTAAAGCCGATTCCGAATGGCTACGACCATCCATGCCACAGTGGGACTCGAACCCACAAACTCCGGTTCCGAAGAACAGTACCCTAACCATTCGACCACCATTCGGCGCATAAATAATGTCTTTTATCTACTCTAACACGTAATTTTATGAATTAAAATAACAGTGCGCATTAGTCAGGAATCCTGACAGGGAGTAATATACACATTGGAAGTAAGTAGCATGTAAATTACTACTTCTGGTTGCCGGAAGTAATCCAAAAGTTGATAGAAAACTACACTTTTGCTGTGATGTACGTATAGAAAGTTTGGTTTCTCCAAGCCAAGATGTACTTCTGTGTGTCATCGTGTTCATATACATACACGCACACACACATAGAGAAAGACCGACATAGTTTAAAAATGGTACTTTGGGGCTCAGGAAATTAAGAACAAGTGCAGATCAAACAAAATTTGGAATTTCAATTTTTATACGACGTCAATGCTTTCCCTATGTTAAGTATATGACAAATTAAAAGAGAAAGAAATTCGAGAGACAAAAACTTCTCTTTTCATAGCAGCAGTCTAAAATAATATATCTGACGTGAATACATGACTTCTTTGAACGTCTATTAGATATACAGATTTTCTTTTGATTGTATGATATATCCTCATAATTCTCATTTGCACATTCTCTTCAATATACAAAGTTAGTTTCATTTCTTAAGGCAACAGTGTTGTCTAAGCAAAACTCAAGTACTGCTCTCTGGCTGCTACCCGTAGCATTAATATTCGTTATATTGAGATTATTTTGGCTTTATAGATATATTGTTCTTTATCGAAATATTTTCGAGATTACAATAAATAAAAGAGTTAAAACTAAGGTGATCAACATTTTTCCAATGAAAAGAAGACCAGAATATTAATAAATAAATACATAAGTAAATTATGTAATTACTGTCCTGTTTCAACTGAGTAAGAGGTCAATAATGCTACTAATCTATCAGAAAGTATCATTAGTTTATTATTATCAAATACTACACTATTGGTGTGTATTTCGTGAATCATTATTTTATTTTCTATCCTAATCTATTATTTAAGCCAAATATAAAAGAAAATTATTTACGTTACATCTAAGTTCAGTGATAAAAAGTATAAATATAATGCAGACGATATTTAAATAATTTAAAATAAGAAATGATTAAATGAAATGGTTAAAGAAAGGACGTCATAATGATAGTAAAAAATATTATTTTCCTCTACTTATAATACAATAAATTGATATATTTAATCACCTCTTAACCGGGGAAAATAGGGCTTGAAATAATTGCTCTCAAAGGGGGGAACGGGTGTATTTCGAACGTTTTAAATAAGACAGTACTTTTCACTGGGATATGAAGCATATTTATACCAATTTATTTTAGAATCGGATCGATAGTACAAGAGAAGATAAACTTTACTCGCTTTGAATTTTGCTAACCATAACACATAAAGAATCCTATATGGATGCTTTTATCCATTTCAGGTCTAACTGCTTCATAAATTCGAGGACAGACTACAGTTTTAAAACAGTTTATATTAATAGTTTTTAATTATATAATAACCTGGAAAAAACTATACAATATAAAAATTAATTGCATATCATTTATATAAATATGTATACACAGACACACACATATGTCTGTGTGTATAAAATAAAAAAGAAATGATTAAATGAGATGGTTAAAGGAATGACGTCATAATACTAGAAAAAAATGTTATTTTTACCTATTTATTATGTGATAAATTTAATCGTCTGCTCTTAACCAGCGAAAATAATGCTTGAAATAATGGCATTAAAAGCTGGAAAAGGGGGAGAAGGGAGAAGGGGTGGATTTCGAACGTTTTAAAGACGACAGTGTTTTTTGCTGTATAAGCATACTTTTTCAACTTATTTTAGAATCGGATCGATAGTTTAAGAGAGGATAAACTTTACTCACTTTAAATTTTGTTAACCCTAACACATAAAGAATCGTATATGAATGCCTCTATCCATTTCAGGTCCAACCTTTTCATAAAATCGAGGACAGACGGACAGATAACGTAGGTTATTATTATATAGGAGATTGGACCAACCAATTTCAGTCTTTCCAAAACTAAAATATCATTTTTTCTCTTGCCCGAATTAAGTCCGGCATTCCAAAATTGGCTCATTTGTGTTGCCCGAACAGAATTCGGGCGTCACAGGCAAGGGTTTAACATTGACATACAGCCTTTATTAAAAATTGAAGCAAAACCAAGTTCGGCTAACTGGTACACAATTAAGGTTTTAATTTGAAAAATAAGAATATAAATTGCCTATTTCCTCAGCCATTAGTAAAAAAAGATTAATCTTTGAAATTGATTACTCAGGCAAAGCAGGGGTCAATAAACCGATATTTCACTGAAATGATATTTTCTATAGATTTTATTGGAAAAGTCATTCATAATTCTGGATTGTCATAAAAAAAGTGTTAAAGAGTGATATATTAACAAAAACTCAATAAAAAATGGATTTCCACAGACATTTGTGATTAAAAGATATAAAAGTGCTACTTTGACAAATACGACAAATTGATCGCTAATAATCTCTAGAGTGGATTGAATATTTCGTAAAAGATATATAAAAAAAATGTGGGGTAGAAAATCCATTTGTCATAAAGACAATGGTTTTTTATATTTAGAATAACTCAAAAAGGTCAGTAGCAATCATTTCGGATCGAAAGTTAATGTATATATAAACGATTTTCTCCAGGAATATGATGAAGCAATCACTATTAACTTTCTCTTTTTTTCTTGCGTAGTCGGTGGAATATTTATAACTTTAGACTAAAGATAAAAGACCATTCATATATACATTTGACGATGGAATACACAGTACATTCTGGATAGTTTAACAAATATGTTGTTTAAAAGATATTTCTGTAAATTATCACAGGCTTATTCCTTCATTGGAGCAAATTAATAGAATACAGTAAGTCATATTTCAGTTGTTTTTTTAATTTTCCTTTATTAAAGCAGTTATCTGTATATTTTGCCCATGTAATTCGCATTCAATATTTATAATTAGTTTACAGACTGTCATATATGACGGGATCAGTAAAATTTTAAGATAATTATAATAATCTCAATAAGCGCGCAATTCGAGGTTTTTAATGAAAAACATTTTATATCCTGTCAAATTGTGAATTTAAACCGTTCTCGAATCAACTTAATTGCATACACAAAATTTCATCAAAATCAGTCCAGCCGTTTAGAAGGAGTTCTATTACAAACACACGGACAAAAAAATGTTATATATAAAGATTAGCATATAGCCCGTCATTTGACGTGATCAGTAAAATTTTTAAATTTCCAGAATTGTAAAGTACCCTATGAGCCAGGTAAAAAAATTTTTGGGAGGGGGGCTGAGAATTACCTGGTACACGTTCAATAATTTGTTCATCTTCATACTCCTCAAAAGTCTTCCGATACTCAGTGATACAGCGATCAGCGATGAGGCTCTTTGAATGCCCCCCGATAGTTGTGGTTATGTTTAAAAAACAAACACACAAACGAATAAACTTCTTAATTATCAAACATGTATAACTTAAACGCTTTGAATTTTGCTAACCCTACCTCATCAAGAATCGAATATGGATGCCTCTATCTATTCCAGGACCAACCGCTTCCTATTTTCGAGGACATACGGACAGATAACTTAGGCTGCTATTATATAGGGCATTGGACGAACCAATTTCAAGCTTCTCGAAACCAAAATACCATTTTTTCTCCTCCCCGAACTAAATCGGGCATTCCAAAATTGGCTCATTTGTGTTGCCCGAAATGAATTCGGGCGTCACAGGTAATGGGTTAATGCTAACGTATAGCATTTTTTAAATTCGAAACAAGCCAAGTTCAGCTAAGTGATCCACAATTAAGGTTTCAATTTGAAAAAAAAAGGATATAAATTGCAAATTTCCTCAGCCATTAGTCAAAAAGGGCTATCTTTAAAAGATAGCCCTTTAAAAGATAGCCTAACGAGAAATCTATTTAAAATAGATTTCTCGTGCAAAGCAGGGGTCAATACACCAATATTTCACTAAAAGGCTATTTTCTATAGATTTTATTGGAAAAGTCATTCATAATACTGGATTGTCATAAAAAAAGTGTTAAAGAGTGATATATTAACAAAAACTCAATAAAAAATGGATTTCCACAGACATTTGTGATTAAAAGATATAAAAGTGCTACTTTGACAAATACGACAAATTGATCGCTAATAATCTCTTTTTATAACAGAGTGGATTGAATATTTCGTAAAAAGATATAAAAAAGAAATGTGGGGTAGCGAATCCATTTGTCATAAAGACAATGGTTTTTTATATTTAGAATAACTCAAAAAGGTCAGTAGCAATCATTTCTGATCGAAAGTTAATGTATATATAAATGATTTTCTCCGGGAATATGATGAAGCAATCACTATTAACTTTCTCTTTTTTTTCTTGCGTAGTCGCTGGAATATTTATTACTTTAGACTAAAGATAAAAGACCATTCATATGTACATTTGACGGCGAATATACAGTACACTCTGAATAGTTTAACAAATATGCGGTTTAAAAGATATTTCTGTAAGTTATTGAGGCTTATTCCTTCATTGGAAAAAATTAATAGAGTATAATAAGTCATATTCCAGTTTTTTTTTCCATTTTCCTTTATTAAAGCAGTTATCTGTATATTTTGTCCACGTAATTCTCATTCAATATTTATAACTAGTATATAGACCGTCATATATGACGGGATCAGTAAAAGTTTAATATAATTATTTTAATATAATCTCAATAAGCGTGCAATTCTAGATTTTTAATAAAAAAACATTTTCTGTCGGATCAAATTGTGAATTTAAACCATTCTCGAATTACTTAATTACATACACAAAATTTCATCAAAATCAGTCCAACCGTGTAGGAAGGGTTCTCTTACAAACACACTTACAGAAGAATTCTATATAGAAAGACTAGCATACGGCCCGTCATATGACGGGGTCAGTACAATTTTTAAATTTCCAGAATTGTAAAATACCCTATGAGCCAGGTTAAAAATTGTTTGTTTTTTGGCTGATAATTATCTGGTACACGTCTAATAATTTGTTTATCTTCATACTCCTCTAAAGTCTTCCGATACTCAGTGATACAGCGATCAGCGATGAGGCTGTTTGAATGCCCCCCCCCAACAGTTCCAAACCGTGTGGTTATGTATAAAAAACAAACAGGCAAACGAACAAACCTCCTAATTTTCAAACATATATAACTTAAAAGTTTGAATTATGTTAACCCTAACTCATCACGAATCCAATATGCATGCCTCTATCCACTCCAGGTTCAACCGCTTCATAAATTCGAGGACAGACGGACAGATAACTTAGGTTATTATTATATAGGGTATTGGACGAACCAATTTCAGGCCTAACGTAACTAAAATATAATTTTTTTCTCTTGCTCGAACTAAGTCGGGCATTCCAAAATTGGCGCATTTGTGTTGCCCGAACTGAATTCGAGCGTCACAGGTAAGGGGTTAACGCTGACGTATAGTCTTTTTTTTTAATTCGAAATAAAGCCAAGATCAGCTAACTGGTCCACAATTAAGACTTTTATTTGAAAAATAAGGATATAAATTGCATATTTCCTCAGCCATTAGTAAAAAAAGGGCTATCTTTTAAATAGATTACTCGTGCAAAGCAGAGGTCAATAAACCTATATTTCACTGAAATGATATTTTCTATAGATTTTATTGGAAAAGTCATTCATAATACTGGCTTGTCATAAAAAAGTGTTAAAGAGTGATATATTAACAAAAACTCAATAAAAAATGGATTTCCACAGACATTTGTGATTAAAAGATATAAAAGTGCTACTTTGACAAATACGACAAATTGATCGCTAATAATCACTTTTCACAACAGAGTGGGTTGAATATTTCGTAAAAGATATAGAAAAAACTGTGGGGAAGAAAATCCATTTGTCATAAAGGCAATGGGTTTTTATATTTAGAATAACTCGAAGATAAAAAGGTCCGTAGCAATCATTTCTGATCGAAAGTTAATGTATATATAAACGATTCTCTCTAGGAATATGATAAAGCAATCACTATTAACTTTTTCTTTTTTTCTCTTGCATAGTCGGTGGAATATTTATTACTTTAGAGTAAAGATAAAAGATCATTCATATTTATATTTGGCTGCGAATACACAGTACCCATTGAGTAGTTTTACAAACATGCTGTTTAAAAGATATTTCTGTAATTTATTCTCGCTTATTCCTTGATTGGAGCAAATTAATAGAGTATAGTAAATCATATTTCAGTTTTTTAAAATTTTCCTTACTAAAGTAGTTATTTATATACTTGTCTATGTAATTCTCACTGAATATTTGTACAGAGGCAGTTTTCACATATTTTAGATGATTTTGGTTAGAGGTATTCAAAAGTATTTTGTTTCAAAATAAATAACCTCAATTGTACTATGTTTTTAAAAGTCAAAATTATGGTCTGCAGCTCGAGAGGCTTGTTTTTATTCAAAATGTCGTTTTTGACGAAGCACTGGTTCGAAGGCTATGTTTACACTCTTTCCGAGAAGAAGTATTCATATTCCGTCCTCCAAACACGATGTGAGTGTCATGGTTTTGTGATATCTAAAGCGTCGATAGGTAATATTGTAAAAAAAAATTGGAAATAAGAGATTTGAAAAAAAAATTTCAATTTTACAACTCCTCTTCAACCTCCACTCAAAATACGTGTTCTGCAAAGATCGGTCGATTTACTTGAAAAATTGAAATAAAAAATAAGTATCTAACGTGTTCTGCAAAGATCGGTCGATTTACTTAAAAATTGGAAAAAGAATTTACCAAGTATCTAACGAGTTCTATTAAGATCGCTCTATTTACTTAGAAAATAAAGAAAAATTTATATAAAAATATACCATTCAAATTTAAAATGGTTAAACAGAAAACAGAAACTCAAAAGGCTGCTCGACTCAAAAACGTCATGAACAGTATAGATCTAAACGAGAAAAAGAAACTTCTGAAGAGCGAGAAAAAAGGCTTGCAAAGACTAGACAAGCAAAAAAGGACAAAAAGGTCAATGATCCTATACTTCATGAAGAGAAATTGAAAATAAGACGGCAGGAATATGCAACGAACGAAAGTAAAAGACAAAAAAAAACCGTGCATACGTCCAACATATGCTAACTGTTTTTGTTTATGTATCAATTTGTTGAGTTACGATCCCCTCGCCAGATTTCAAACGCCACGCTGCAAGCACGCCACGCACGCAAGCTGCAAGCACGCCAATTTCGCCAAATGTGGTTGAAGCACCAACAAGATCCATGATTAGAAACAGGAGAGTGGGCTAAGAAGAGGAGTTGAAAATCGTCAAATTGGAGCCTCAAGAGGAACAAAAATTCCAAACAAGTATCCAAAGAAAAAACGAACATATTGCAAGGGTATTGCAAGGGTACGTTGTTTAATGTTAAAAGAAAATAACCCTAGTCAAATCACAGTTGCAAAATCATTAAAATGCTCGGTATCCACTATAAACAAAATGATAAAGGTTTATTTAAATCTTAAGAAAGCGAAAAAACGCAATGTCCATCGTTTTTCTCTAAGGCATATTGCTGAACGCAGGACACACAGCAGAATTCTGATTGAGAAACATTTATCCACAAAAAAAAATGAAAAAAACTGACACAATAGATGAATTATGGGTGTATTTAAATGACTGCAACTAAAAAAGCCATTTATTATCATAAAAGGGGGGAAAAATTTACATGGCTCAAAGAATCGAGAAAAAGGTTTTCTAAGAGATTAATGATTGTTGATGGTTTTTCATATCATGGCAAGTTAAAAATAAAGATATTTGAAAAAAATGTCAAGATTAACTCCAAATACTATCAGGAACATATTTTATCGCCAATTTTTCTGAATGAAATATCATCGGTTTACCCGCAGTGCCATCAATCTGTGGAACTCAAGACAAAGCTAGCAGTCACATATCACGATCCACTGTAAATTTCCTAAAAGAAATGGAATAAAAAAAAACCGGTATCAAGGCCATACCCTTCGCTAATATCCCTACTAAATCTTCTGATGAATTTTTGTGCTTTCGGACTTTTTAAATCTGCATTATCCAAACGTCGTCCCACAATCCTTACAGGACTCTGGAAAGCTGTGCAAGAGGAATGGGATAAAATACCTCTTCTGACACTTCAAAAGGCATTATTATCCTGGAAATTACGGTGTCGCAAGATATTTCAGAATAAGGGATATCAAATAGAACATTTCAAACACAAGAATTTTATGTAATTTAGTTTTGTAACTGCAATATACATCGTCTAAAAAGTCTAAAACAGTCTCTGTAATAGTTACCTAAAATCAAAAAGGCTTAACATTTAATACACAAATTGAAAAAAGGAAAATATATCATCTTGTATAATTCGATATTCTATTTCTTGGTGTAATTAAATCCCCTACGCTACAGCCAAATTAGTTTGACCATTGCCTTCGGAACCAATCTCCGGTTTCGAGATTTAGGGCCCTGTAGTGCAAAGAATATGTCCCAGTAAGGTGATCAACCTTTCAGGAATCACAACGTATTACATACCTTTCCTTTCACTAGATAGTTCGACTGCGTATGACATATTGCCCTAGGATTGGACGACCCTCGTGACATACTACAGTCGCCTGACTGTAGCCCCGGTCGCAAATTGTCACAAATTTCTTACTCGGATAGAGGTGGTAGCCCGACAAACTCTCCTCTGAGTGGTGACTATGCAGTTTGATATCCTTCGACTCTATACCGCTTGGCCTTGCGCATTGCCCCTGAACTTTTCGGAGACAGATAGATACGGGGAACTATTTTCTACTTATGCGGAACCCCCAGGGTTTAGCATCCAAGCATGCTTTGTGCTCAGTTTGCCTACTTACTGAAGGGATGAAAGACTAAGTAGGCCTTGCCCTACCAGAGGATCGAACATCGACTTGTGACTTGGGAGCGCTGCCCAAACACTACTAGACTACCATGCTGTAGTTACCTCCTGGAATTTTATTTTACCCATTGGTAAACATTGAGCTACAAGGATCCAATATGGCATGTACATACCCACCTTAAGACCTCTGTCGTAAGAATTTAACCCACAGATTATCCACTCCTCAGACTTCCATCTGAGATATAATAGCATCTGCTGCTATAACATCTGATGGTAGTTTTAAACAAATGTTTAAACTCCAAAGTTTGCCATAATAATTTTATTTACTACCCGTGAAATGTCAATTTTTTTTTCTTTACCTGTACTGAACCGTTACTCTCTTATACTTTGAATCTGAGCTGAATTAACGGTTCATCTTTTAAGGTGACAAATATGCTTTTAGTTTAGTTATGTCATTCAGGTCGTCTAGTTTTCAGCCGAAACTTCAATCTTTGTAGATTGCTATTTAACACAAGAATGTCCATTAGAGTACTTTCGACTTCAAGACATGTATATTGTTTTATCAAATCTAGATTTATCTATGTATATATATATATGTATTATATATATATATATATGTCTCTCTCTCTCTCTCTCTCTCTCTCTCTCTATATATATATATATATATATATATATATATATATATATATATATATATATATATATATATATATATATATATATATATATATATATATATATGTATATATATATGTATATATATATATATATATGTATGTATGTATGTATATATCTATCTATCTATCTATCTATCTATATATATCTCTCTCTATATATATATGTATATATATATCTATATATATATATATATATATATATATATATATATATATATATATGTATATATATATGTATCTATCTATCTATATATTTATATATATATATATATATATATATATATATATATATATATATATATATATACATATATAGAGAAAATTACATTAATTATACGTTCTATTAAATATATTACTAATTCTTTTAGTTTCTAATAATCTAGATATAGTTTAATGATATCTGCCATATTCTTTCCTAAACATTTTACACACGGATCAGCTGCTAAAATCAACATTTGCTAAATTGAACACCTATGTAATAAAAAGTATAAATTTTACACCAGGAGAATGAATATTCAAATAAAGCTAAAATAGTATGAGAAAATTGCATTTTAAATTCTATCAATACCAAATTAATTAAAAAAAAGGAAAATTGAATTAATTAGATGCTTTCCAAACTATGTAAAATTTCCATTACAGAATATTTTAGCGTTACAGAATATTTTAGCGAAAATTTCAAACTAAAATGTGCAATAGTTCTTATTTAGAGACAAGTTACTTGACTCGCAACTTGACTACGTGTAAACGCATGCATTCAAGCTATAGATGAGTCAAGTAAAGTAAGAAAAACTACGCATGCGCAGAGTTACTTTACTTAACTGTCTACTTGACTCGTGTAAACGCGGTGTTACTCATTGTTATGTAGAGGCACATGCATCAGCTGGTGGCTTTCACTATTGGATACTAACAAGCATCCTTGCTAATTTTATCATTTTTTTTGTACAGCCCAAATATAGATTTAACAATGAAAGAGGAGACATTGTCCTTGCGTACTACTTATAAAATTTTTATGGAGAAATAGTAGCTCAGTCGACAAAGGCATTGAATTCATACCTGGAAGGTAGCGAGTACGAGTTTCGAGCCTGCTAAAGATGAACGTATTAATTAATAGCGGCTGAGGCATGTAAAATAGGTTCATGGTCGCAATGTCCTCCAAGTTCTCAAATGATACCTCTGGACGTGTTATTCCAAACCTGGGGTCCCCTGATTGGTACCGGGTTTTAAAATTACGAGGACCCACTTGAATATAGTCATTCTCTCACCCTTATGGTGCTGATGGAGCCGTGGTAGCTGAGTCATCAATGTCAGGGATCTCATAACCGAAGGGGTACGAGTTCGAAGCTCGAGCTGACCAAAGATTCCCCATGTTCATTAATGATGACTGGGGTAAGTAAAATAGGTTCGTGATCTCAATGTTCTCCTAGTCCCCAAGCGATACTTCTGGAGATTTTAAGCAATGCCCTGGAGCCTGGGGAGGGGGGGGGTTGCTTGGACACTGTTCCTAAATTAAGTGAAGTACTTTGTTAGTTTGTGTTATCCCGTCTTATGGAGTAATGTTGGCCGACTATATGGTACTACTGTAAAAAAAATAGCCAACAATTATCTGCGAATCGGTAGTGCCAAATACAAGCTGCCTTTCACCACTTTTTTGGGTTCCATGCCACCATATTAACTGAAATCACAACCCTCGTAGTTCAATAATCACGCTGACTTGCAATTTGACGTTTAATGATATTTCATTTTTAAATGCAGTGCTTAAAATAACGATTCCTCAAATGGTAAGTCTTCGCTCATTTATGTCTTGTGTCTAATTTCTTGAGTTTCTCAATAGACTTAGATGACTTACACCCACATCCAATTCAAGGGTTTATGGATGCTAAATCCTCAGCGGGTGGAGAATATCTTTCGACATTATTCATTTTAAAATTATACACTGAATTATTGGCATAAAATTTAAAACGTTTTTTATTATTATTATCACCATTTTTATAAATTATTTTCATTTATTTCAAAATCTAATTTGTATAAAAGAGTAATTTGAATTTAATATATTATAAATTTCCTTTAACTTTTTAATGTTATTGCGATTATTACCTATTCTTTTAAAGTATTCGATCTGTGTTTCGTTTTCGTATTTTTTAATAAACATAGGAACAAGATTACATCTTACAATGGTGAGAGTTACCTACCGTTCCGCATTTACAATTTGGTGATTCTAGTTTTCTAATTTTATACAAGTAGGTTGGGAAACTTCCATGACGGGTTAATGAATAGTTTAAAATGTTATTTTCGGATTGTAACTTTTGTTCAACTTTTGGCATTATAGTATAGGTTGCTCTTCCTTGTTCACTTTTGTCCCAATATTCTTGCCAATCTTTATTTTCTTAACAGACCTATCGGATGATGGAGGAATGGTTAGGGTGCTGGCCTTCGGTACCGGAGTCCGTGGGTTCGAATCCCACTGTAGCATGGATGTGCGCAGCCGTTCTGAATCGGCTTTAACCTCTTCCCGGTTTTTCACGAGCTGAACTCGGGCAGGCGAAATGTACCATCCTGGCTCATCCCGAGTGTAGCTCGGGCACTGTGAAGTTTTACAATGTGCAATCAGTCCTTCCCGAATTATTTCACATGTGCTTTTTATGGTTTCGAATGCTTTTGTTTACATTTCTGGCTACTAGATTATTTGGTGCTCAAAGAGAGACAGTAGAGAGAAGAAGGTAAAGAGAGGGAAACAAGGTTCTATTGTCCAGATTGCAATGTTGGATTCTGTGCAGTACCGTGTTTTCGATTGTATCATGTACGACCAAATTTTGATTAATAGTTTCATAATCGTTAATGCAAATGCAGAGGATATAAATAAAATTTAATTCAAGATAAAAGTTAGGTATTCTAAGCTTTATATTTATAGTTAGTGTGAATTGACTCCAAAATCTAATGTTTTCTGCTGTACAGAAAGCCAACTATACATGTAAATTACTCAAAATTTATTTAAAATGATTTTTTAATTTAATTTTTAGGAAATTTTGTATGCGAATGATGCTATTATGTTTGAAAAGTTATGTATGTATGAAAATAAACATAAAAAATTGACATTTTTTGACCCATAATCCCGAAATAAAATGAACCTGAAAGTGGTTAAGCTGTTGGTCTCGATCTCCTTAGCCCTTGTGTTGCAAAAAAGTGGACTGTGGAGGTCCAACTCAAACCAGTCTTAACAGACCTAGTTCTTTACTTTGTTTTGCTATCTAATGCGCTATGTGATTGTGTTTTATTCTCACTTTTCTACCATAATAATATGGAACATAAGTGTGTGTGTGGCCTGTTGTTAAGCGTACAACTCAACTCAACGTTAGGGATGCGTTTTAAATAATCCGTCGCCTCCTATATTTCGTGATGTCACGGCATAAGATAAAGTCAAGCTATGGCTTCAAGAACAGAAGAGTCAAAATACGCTGAATCAGATCTCGGGGTGCCGGCGATTGAGCGGAACCTTCTGCAAAAGACCTTTTTTTTTTTGTCAATAATCCGTTGGTATTACCCACTGCTATTTTTGTCGTTTCGCCGACAGAAAAAAACGGGCGTTTTTCAGAGAAAGTGACTTTAACTGCAGTTCTCAACTGATAGAATAAAGAAACTGTAGAGTGTAACTAGAGTTGTGAGCAGTGGAAAAAAAAAACCAGTTTAATCCCGGGTAAAGAACCGGGTTTTTTCGGAAGGGAATTTTGAAAATTTCCAAAACATGGGAATTTTGAAGTATTTTGATGTCGCCAATTTCTATGATACAATGAGAACCACCATTCTTCTTCTGTCTTTGTTGTAGACCTCAAAAGTTGATATTTTCACAAAATTTAACTATTATATGCTGTGAAAAAAGTTGAATAATTGGGATTAACTAACTATATTTGGCAAATTATCATGTTTAGCATGAAAGTCTGAGTATATTTTTCCTTTCAGAAATATCCAATATTTTTATTATTACATAAATATTAGGCAATAATCTGCAGTGTCTCAAAATCCATAAATCATTATTTTTCTCTGATAACATCTTTCTCTCTCTCTCTCTCTCTCTCTCTCTCTCTCTATATATATATATATATATATATATATATATATATATATATATATATATATATATATATATATATATATATATATACATATATATATATATACATATATATACATATATATACATATATATATACATATATATATACATACATATATATATACATATATATATACATATATATATATACATATATATACATATATATACATATATATACATATATATATACATATACATATATATATATACATATACATATATATATATATATATATATATATATATAATGTGTGTGTGTGTGTGTAGGAATTGGACACAAAATGCAACAGTGTCATTTGATTTCACCTTAAAATGATATATGCATTACAAAAAATAATAAACTGTTATTTTAAATTTAAAGATATTTATTTTTATATTATAAAAGGAGGGGAAAAGGTTTATCATAAAGCAATTTACATAATAAACAATGATCAAAAATAATGTATATAATTATTATATTAGCAATTAAAATTGAAGCAACCAGTTATGTGTTTGATAAGACTAACAGGGTAATTAATTACATAAGTACTACAATAAAATCATTTAAATGTTCATTTTTATTATTTCTTATATATATATATATATATATATATATATATATATATATATATATATATATATATATATATATATATATATATATATATATATATATAGTCAAAAGTAAAAAAAAAATCTCTTAGAAATAATATGCTAGTTCTTAAACAGCCACTGTTGAAAAAATAAATGTAAACATTGTTAAAATGATTTCTTCCCAAAGTTGCGGGTTTATTCCCCAAAATTCCCTAGTTTATCCCCACCTCTTCAAAATTCCGGGTTTTTTACATCTCTATGTGTAACTCGAAAACAATTAGCCGTAGAATAATAAAATTTTGTATTACGGTATTTTTTAACACCTATCTGTGCATTTTCCCTTTTCATTACAATCTGCAATCTAGACAATGAAATTTTTCAATATAACTTTTATTAACGTTTTGGGGCATAACTAAAAAACAATTAGATGTAGAACGTTGAAATTGCGTTTTTATGCTATTATAATGTCTAGCTATGCCTCCCTTGTATTGAAATCCACACTCTATATAAAGAAAAATTTCAATGTAACGTGTATTAAAGTTGATGGGCAAATTCAGTGCAGAATTACCCATTAGGTGGAGTAGGCAATTGCCTATAGGTTCCACGCTTTTTAGGGGCACCACAACATTAGATTAAGCAGTATGAAATTAGTTCGAATTTGCAAATGAAATGGTTAGTTTCAAGCCTTTGATATTATAAATAGAAGATTTGGTATAAATTTTGATATAGATTTCTTAATATAGATTTGATGACAATAGAAGATGAAACTGTACCAGCATTGCAATCATACAAACTTATTTTCGAAAACTTGGTGCAATCAATGCTTTCCAAAGTTATAAAAATATCTTTAAAAATTGAAAATTTCAAAAATTCAAATTTTACGTCCCTTGTTCCCTTAAGTAAATTTTGACAAAATTTCACACTGGAAATGTAAACATAATAAAAATATTCAAGGATTAACTTTCCCCAAAAAACTGAAAAATAACCTTCATTTTATTCAGGACAAACGAAAACATTTTTGTGTCATATGTTTTATGTGGCAGCATTATACATTCTCATTATAAAAATATCTTTAAAAATTGAAAATTTCAAAAATTCAAATTTTACGTCCCTTGTTCCCTTAAGTTAATTCTGACAAAATTTCACACTGGAAATGTAAACGTAATAAAAATATTGAAGGATTAACTTTCCCCAAAAAACTAAACAATAACCTTGATTTTAATTCAGGACAAGCGTAAACATTTTTGTGTCCTGTATGTTTTATATAACAACATTATACATTCTCATTATGAAAATATCGTAAAAAAAAAATGAATAAATGAAAGTTTCCAAAATTCAAATTCAACGTTCCTTTTTCCCTTAAGTTATTTTCGTCAGTATTTCATACTGGTAATATATCAAACACAGTAAAAATATTGAAGAATCAACTTTCCCAAAAATCTGAAACAATAACTTTGAGTTTTATTTCAGAACAAATATAAACACTTTTGTGTCTGATATGTTTTATATAACATTATACATTCTCATTATAAAAATATCATTAAAAATTAAAAATTTCAAAAATTTAAATTCAACGTCCCTTGCTCCCTTAAATTATGTCCGACAAAATTTCATACTGGAAATATAAACAAACACAGTAAAAATATTGAAGAATTAACTTCCCCAAAAAACTGAAACAATAACCTTGAGTTTTATTCAGGACAAACGAAAACATTTTTGTTTTTTATATGTTTTATGTAGCAGTATTATACATTCTCAATATAAAAATATCGTTAAAATTTGAAAATTTCAAAAATTTAAATTCAATGCCCCTTGTTTCCTAAAGTTATTTTCGACAAAATTTTCATACTGAGATTATAAATAAAAAGCAACATAAACTATTGAAGGATTAACTTTCCCCAAAAAACTGAAACAATAACTTTGAGTTTTATTCAGGACAAACGAAAACATTTTTGTGTCTTATATGATTTATGTAGCATTATTGAACATTCTCATTATAAAAATATCGTTAAAAATTGAAAAATCGAAAAATTTAACGTCCCTTGAATAATTCAACGTTCCTTGTTCCCTTAAGTTATTTTTGACAAAATTTCATGCTGGGAATATAAACAAACACAATAAAAATATTGAAAGGTTAACTTTCCCTAAAAAACTGAAACAATAACATTGAGTTTTATTCACCACAAACGAAATTTTTTTTTATTGATTATATGTTTTATGCTAACAGCAATTATACATTCGCATTATAAAAACATCGTTAAAAATTGAAAATTTCAAAAATTTAAATTCAACGTCCCTTGTTTCCTCATGTTATTTTCGACAGAATTTCACACTGCTAATATATCAAATACAGCAAAAAAATTGAAGAATTTACTTCCCCCCCCAAAAAAAAAAAACTGAAATAATAACCTTGAGTTTTATTCAGGACAAACGTAAATATTATTGTGTCTTATATGTTTTATGTAGCAGCATTATACATTCTCATTATGAAAATATCGTTAAAAATTGAAAAATTGAAAAAATTAAATTCAACGTTTCTTGTTTCCTTAAGTTATTTTCGACAAAATTTCATATTGGAATATAAACAAACAGTACAAATATTGAAGGATTAACTTTCCCCAAAAAACTGAAACAAAAACATTGAGTTTTATTCAGGACAAATGTTAACACTTTTGTGTCTGATATGTTTTACATAACAACATTATACATTCTCATTATGAAAATTTCTTTAAAAAAACGAAAATTTCAAAAATTCAACGTTCATTGTTCCTATAACTTATTCTCGACAAAATTTTATACTGGGAATATAAACAAACACAGTAAAAATATTGAAGAATTAACTTCCCCAAAAGACTGAAACAATAACCTTGAGTTTTATTCAGGACAAACGTAAACATTTCAGGTTGAAGCCTTGGCCTTAGCAACGAACGTGCTGATTGTATTAATGATAGGGTAAACGGAAAAAAAGCTTTTCCTGAATATAAATAAAATCAGAGAAAAACACGAGGGAGAAAAAAAGACATTCTATTTACCTACATTTAGTGACAAGCTGAAACGTTTTCCTTGCTTGGAGTCTGAAAGGATGATAACACACACCTTTTAGCTTATAAAATTGCAATATATATTACACTTTCTTGCTAGATAAGATGAGGTGTTTAGTTCTTGATACCAAGATCTGATGATAGGACACAATCGCTATTGTTCGTTAGAATCGTTACTCATCATAAATTGAAAGTAAGAACAATGATGAAATTTTTTTACCGGTTTTTAAATCAGATTATATAAAAACTAGCATATAGCCCATCTTCTAATAAGATCAATAAAATTTTTAATATTCCAGAATTGTCAAGTACCCTATGAGGCAGGTTAAAAAAATGGTTTCCGTATTCTTCATTTACCCGCATGTACCATTTAAAAATGTTGCTCAATCGAATTTTTTCCCGGAAGTAACGTTTTATACAAAAACATTTAAAAACTAGCATATAGCCCGTCTTATAATGACATCAGTAAAATTTTTAATATTCCAGAATTGTTAAGTACCCTGTGAACGCAGGTTAAAAAAATGGTTTCCGTATTCTTCATTTACCCGCATGTACCGTTAAAAAATATTCCTCAGTCGAAATTTTTCCCGGAAGTAATGTTTTATATGAAAACTAGCATATAGCCCGTCTTATAATGAGATCAGTAAAATTTTTAATTTTCCAGAATTGTTAAGTACCCTATGAGGCAGGTTAAAAAAATGGTTTCCGTATTCTTCATTTACCCGCATGTACCGTTGAAAAATGTTGCTCAGTCCAATTTTTCCCGGAAGTAACGTTTAATATAAAAAAAACATATAAAAACTAGCATATAGCCCGTCTTATAATGACATCAGTAAAATTTTTAATTTTCCAGAATTGTAAAGTACCCTATGAGGCAGGTTAAAATAATTGTTTCCGTATTCTTCATTTACCCTCATGTACCGTTGAAAAATGTTGCTCAGCCGAATTTTTTCCCGGAAGTAACGTTTTTATAAATAAAATTTAAAGTAACTACGGAAATGAATCCTTTTTTTTATTTTCCTTTTATAAAACCAGTTGCATTCGTAGACAGGGTGCAAAGCGACATATACACCTCGTTCCAAGATTTTTATTCGAAATGGAAATATTTCAGAATTAATTTTTATTATACAATTGGAAGAACTAGCATATAACCCGTCATATGACGGGATTAGTACAATTTTTAATTTTCCAGAATTGTAAAGTACCCTATGAGGCAGGTAAAAAAATGGTTTGGTTTTTTGGCTGAGAATTATCTGGTCAACCCTCAATAATTTGTTTATCTTCATACTCCTCTAAAGTCTCCCGATACTGTGAATGCAGTTGAGAATCACGTTGAATTCATTTAGAAAAATAATTCAAAGTTTTCTCAGCTACGTCGAAATTATCGTTAAATTCTTCCCAATTTTTTTGTCACAGTAATTAATGAAAGTAAAAGAATGAAACTATCATTTCAGGTAAATAGAATTTGTTGTTAATACTGGTGATGAAATTTTCATTGCAACAAAAAATAATCGATGATTAAATTTAAATTTATTATATCTGTAACTACTCTATTATTTAAGCCAAATATAAAAGAAAACTATTTAGATAATACCTAAATTCAGTGATAAATCGCATGAAAATAATGCAGACGATATTTAAATAATTTAATATTAGAAATGATTAAATGAGATGATTTAAGAATGACGTCATAATGCTAGGGAAAAAAGGCTATTTTTACTTATCTATTGTGTGATAAATTGATAAATTTTATCGACTGCTCTTAACCGGGGAAAATAGGGTTTGAAATAATGGCATTAAACGCTCGAAAAGGGAGAAAAGGGTGGATTTCGAACCTTCTATAAAGACAGTATGTTTATCTGTAATATGAAGCATATTTATACCGATTTATTTTAGAATCGGATCAATAGTTTAGAAGAAGATAAACTTTACTCGCTTTGAATTTTGCTAACACTAACTCATCAAGAATCCAATGTAGATGCCTCTATCCATTCCAGATCCAACCGCTTCATAAATTCGAGGACAGACGGACATATAAGTTAGGCTATTATTATATAGGGGATTCTTTATATATGATCACAATAAAAAGGATATAGTACTTTTCAAAACTTCCTTTAAATCAGACTACTTTAAACTACCTTTAAATCAGAAAATGCTTTATTATTATAAGAAGCTTGTTTGACTCAATGTACAGTAAAAAATAAAGCTCTGTTTAGAAAGAAATTTCTTCTACAAACTTTGTGAGAATTATTTAGTTTTCTTATATGAATGAATGCATATTTTTCAGGAAACATAAATATATACACTATGTGAAATACACAGAAATCTATTTATCCGCAAAAAAAACTTGAAATTTGTAAATTTTTTTTTATGTCTAATAGAAGTTAAACTTCATTTTTATTACCTGACACTCAATTATATTAACACAAAAAATGCAAAAAAGATAATTTTTTAACAGTTTTTAATTTAAAAATCTTTTTAGTTTCTTAACAGTTTTTAATTTTTAAATTTTAAAATTCCTCATTAGTTTAATTTTTAATATGTTTAATAATTAGTTAATATGAAATTTCAGAAGAGTTTTTAAATTTTTAAACTTTAAATTACTTAATTTTAAACTTTAAATTTTTTTAATTTTATATTCCTGACTAGTTTTTTTAATTTTAAATTTCTTAACAATTTTTTCTGTTTTAAATTTCTTAACAGTTTTTTTTACTTTATATTTTTAACAGTTTTTTTAATTTTAAATTTCTTAACAGTTTTTTTTATTTTAAATTTTTTAACAGTATTTAATTTTTTTAATTTTAAATTTCTTAAAAAGATTATAATTTTTTTTTAAATTTCTCAACAGTTTTTAAATTTTAAAAATTAAATTACTAAGCAGCTTTCATTTTTAAAATTATAAATATCTTATCAGTTTTGAATCTTTGAAATTTCAAATTATTCAACAGTTCTTAATTTTTTAAATGTTAAATTTCTTAACAGTTTTTAATTTTTAAATTTTAAATTTCTTAAACCGATTTTTTTTATTTTAAAATTTCTCAACAGTTTTTAAATTTTAAATATTAAATTTATTAGCAGCTTTCGATATTTTTAATTTTAAATATCTTAACAGTATTCAATCTTTAAAATTTCAAATTTCTCAACAATTTTTAAATGTTTAAATGTTAAATTTCTTAACAGCTTTTAATTTTTTTAAATTTTAAACTTCCCCCCTTTTCGGTCTTTTCATGCCATTATTTCAATCCCTTTTTTCCCCTGTTAAGAGCATTTAATTAATTTATCACATAGAAAGGTAAAACATAATTTTTTCTAGCATCATGACGTCATTCCTTTAACCATCTCATTTAATCATTACTTATTTTAAATTATTGAAATAACATCTGCATTGTTTTCATACGTTTATTCGCTGAACTTAGATATCACGTAAATAATTTTCTTTTATATTTGGTTTAAATAATAGATTAGGTATATATTGATAATGTTAAATTGAATTATCGACTATATTTTGTTGCAATGAAAATTTTATCACCTGTATTAACAACAAATTCTCTTCATAAAAGTCTAAGATTCTATTTCACCGGATAATAAATATTTAGCTTTTAAGTTATATATCTTTGAAAATTAAAAAGTTCTTTTGTTTTTTATACGGTTTGTTTTTCATACGGTTTGACTAAATGAATTCAATGCGATTCTAACTGCATTCACAGTATCGAAAGACTTTAGAGGAGTATGGAGATAAACAAATTATTGAGCGTGTACCAGATAATTCTCAGCCAAAAGACAAACCATTTTTTTACCTGCCTCATAGGGTACTTTACAGTTCTGGAAAATTAAAAATTTTACTGATCCCGTCATATGACGGGCTGTATGCTAGTACATACAATAGAATAACAAAAATTAATTCTGAAATATTTCCATTTCGAAAAAAAATATCTTGGAATGGAATGTTTATGTCCCTCTCTCTGGATACGTAATTGGTTTTATAAAAGGAAAAATAAAATAAATAAATAAAAGATTCATTTCCGTATTTACCCTAGATTTTATTTAAAAACGTTACTTCCGGAAAAAAAATTCGACGAACCAACATTTTTCAACGATACTTTCGGGAAAAGGAAGAATCCGGGAAACATGAATGTGAAAAGAATAGAGTTTCTTTAATGGATATAAAAAATTAAGCATCACGAGGAATTAAGTTCAGTGTTTTTTTAATAATACTTACAATAGCATAATAAAAATTAATTCTGAAATATTTCCATTTCGAAAAAAAAAAAATATATCTTGGAATGGAATGTTTATTTCCCTCTCCACATCCTCTGGATACGTAATTGGTTTTATAAAAGGAAAAATAAAATAAATAAATAAAAGATTCATTTCCGTATTTACCCTAGATTTTATTTAAAAACGTTACTTCCGGAAAAAAATTCGACGAACCAACATTTTTCAACGATACTTGCGGGAAAAGGAAGAATCCGGGAAACATGAATGCGGGAAGAATAGAGTTCCTTTGATGGATATAAAAAATTAAGCATCACGAGGAATTAAGTTCAGTGTTTTTTTAATAATACTTACAATAGCATAATAAAAATTTATTCTGAAATATTTCCATTTCGAAAAAAAAAAAATATCTTGGAATGGAATGTTTATGTCCCTCTCCACATCCTCTGGATACGTAATTGGTTTTATAAAAGGAAAAATAAAATAAATAAATAAAAGATTCATTTCCGTATTTACCCTAGATTTTATTTAAAAACGTTACTTCCGGAAAAAAAATTCGACGAACCAACATTTTTCAACGATACTTTCGGGAAAAGGAAGAATCCGGGAAACATGAATGTGAAAAGAATAGAGTTCCTTTGATGGATATAAAAAATTAAGCATCAGGAGGAATTGAGTTCAGTGTTTTTTAATAATACTTACAATAGCATAATAAAAATTTATTCTGAAATATTTCCATTTCGAAAAAAAAAAATATCTTGGAATGGAATGTTTATGTCCCTCTCCACATCCTCTGGATACGTAATTGGTTTTATAAAAGGAAAAATAAAAAAAATAAGTAAAAGATTCATTTCCGTATTTACCCTAAATTTTATTTAAAAACGTTACTTCCGGAAAAAAATTCGACTCACCAACATTTTTCAACGGTACAGGCGGGAAAATGAAGAATCCGGGAAACATGAATGTGAAAAGAATAGAGTTCCTTTAATGGATATAAAAAAATTAAGCATCAGAAGGAATTAAGTTCAGTGTTTTTTAATAATACTTACAATAGCATAATAAAAATTTATTCTGAAATATTTCCATTTCGAAAAAAAAAATCTTGGAACGGAATGTATATGTTCCTTTGCACCCCTTTTTGGGTACGCAACTAATTTTATAAAAGGAAAATCGAGAAAAAAAAAAGATTAATTTCCGTAGTTATCCTAAATTTTATTTATAAAAACGTTACTTACAGGAAGAAAATTCCACTGACCAATATGACTGACCAATTCGACTGACATTTTTCATGCGGAAAAGTGAAAAATTCGAGAAAATAACAACAACAAAAAAAGAATTATTTCCGTAGTTACCCTAAATTTTATTTATAAAAACGTGACTTCCGGGAAAAAAATTCGGCTGACCAACATGACTGATAAATTCGACTGACATTTTTCATGCGGGAAAGGGAAAAATTCGAGAGCATTGAATGCGAGAAGAATAGTATTTCTTTCATGGATATAAAAAATTAAGCTTCAGAAGGAATTAAGTTTTTTCTATAATACTTACAATAGTATAATAAAAATTTATTCTGAAATATTTCCCTTTAGAAAAAAAAATCTTGGAATGGAATGTATATGTCCCTTTTCACCCCCTCTGAATACGCAACTGGTTTTATAAAAGGAAAATTGAAAAAACAAAAATAAAAGATTAATTTCCGTAGTTACTTTACATTTTATTTAAAAACGATACTTCCGGGAAAAAATTCGACTGACCAACATTTTTCAGTGGTACATGCGGAAAGGTGAAAAATCCGAGAACGTTGAATGTGAGAAGAGTATTCCTTTGATAGATATAAAAAAATTAAGCATCAGGAGGAATTAAGTTCAGTGTTTTTTTCTATAATACTTACAATAGTATAATAAAAATTTATTTTGAAATATTTCCCTTTCGAAAACAAAAATCTTGGAACGGAATATATATGTCTCTTTGCCCCCTCTGGGTACACAACTGATTTTATAAAAGGAAAATCGAAAAAGAAAAGGGATTAATTTCCGTAGTTACCCTGAATTTCATTTAAAAACGTTACTTCTGGGGAAAAAAAATCGACTGATCAACATTTAACAACGATACATGCGGGAAAGTGAAGAACCCGAGAACGTTCAATGCGAAAAGAATAGTATTCCTTTGATAGATTTAAAAAAATTAAACATCAGGAGGAATTAAGTTAAGTTTTTTATTCTATAATACTTACAATAGTATAATAAAAAATTATTCTGAAATAGTTTCATTTCGAAAAACAATCTTGGAACGGAATGTATATCTCTCTTTGCACCTCCCCCCTCTGGATACGCTACTGGTTTCATAATAGGAAAATTTAAAAAAAAAAAATTTTATTTCCGTGGTTATTTTACATTTTATTTAAAAACGTTACTTCCGGGGAAAAAATTCAACTGAGCAACATTTTTCAGTGTTACATGCTGGTAAATGAAGAATCTGGAAACGTTGGATGCGGGAAGAATAGTATTGCTTTGATGCATATATATCTAGGACCTAATGAATGAATGAAACGATCAATGTGAGAAAATAATAATGAGGGAACGATTACGGGAAAAAATTCGACAGACCAACATATTTCAACGATACTTGAGGGATAATGAAGAATCCGAGAACGTTGAATGCGGGAAGAATAGTATTGCTTTGATGCATATATATCTAGGACCTAATGAATGAATGAAACGATCAATGTGAGAAAATAATAATGAGGGAACGATTACGGGAAAAAATTCGACAGACCAACATATTTCAACGATACTTGAGGGATAATGAAGAATCCGAGAACGTTGAATGCGTGAAGAATAGTATTGCTTTGATGCATATATATCTAGGACCTAATGAATGAATGAAACGATCAATGTGAGAAAATAATAATGAGGGAACGATTCCAGGAAAAAATTCGACAGACCAACATATTTCAACGATACTTGAGGGATAATGAAGAATCCGGGAACGTTGAATGCGGGAAGAATAGTATTGCTTTGATGCATATATATCTAGGACCTAATGAATGAATGAAACGATCAATGTGAGAAAATAATAATGAGGGAACGATTCCGGGAAAAAATTCGACAGACCAACATATTTCAACGATACTTGAGGGATAATGAAGAATCCGGGAATGTTGAATGAGAAAAGAATAATATTGCTTTGATGGATATATATCTAGGACCTAATGAGTGAATGAAACGATCCATGTGAGAAAATAATAACGAGGGAACGATTCCGGGAAAAAAATTCGACTGACTAAGATTTTTCAACAATACTTGAGGGATAATGAATAATCTGGGAATGTTGAATGAGGAAAGAATAATATTGCTTTGATGGATATATATCTAGGACCTAATGAATGAATGGAACGATCCCTGTGAGAAAATAATAATGAGGGAACGATTCCGGAAAAAAATTCGACTGACCAACATTTTTCAACAATACTTACGGGATAATGAAGAATCCGGGAATGTTGAATGAGGAAAGAATAATATTGCAT
>CM063509.1:55194501-55237001 GCA_032207245.1 Pardosa pseudoannulata
TATAATTATTTGTAATTAATGTGAGGGATTTATTTATAATTAATATAATGTTAATTTATAATTACTAAACCCAGTGGCATTCAGGTACCACGTTGCACTCCCATGACAAATTGAAGACCAAGCATGCTTGGGAACTAAACACTGGGGTTCCGCGTAAGGTTGCCCCCCTAACCTGAACATATGCCAGGGGACTTGGTCTCGAAAACAGAGATTGTCACCTTAGGCTATGGGCCTAAAATGGGGCTGTATCTTTGAGGAGTTATTAACATTAAAATGGTGTAATATTTAAATAGCTAAACAATTAATAAGTGTTGTTTTCGTAAGTACACTTTTTAGGGGTCATAAGCTTGGGAATCATAATTTATTTAAAGCATGTTTAAACAAGTATATTTCAAAGGAAAAATTTAGTATAGTGCTGCCATCTGTTGTTAATTCAAAGTGTAAAAAATTGAGAAAATAAAAGAAAGTTATCCACGTGTCTTTAAAACGCAAAGAAGAAATATTTAACACGGGATTTCGTGACGTAACTTCGGTGCGTCAAAGGGTTAACACATGTCAAACTGTAAGCGTCGAGAAACGATGATTTTAGTTTACGATTCTTTTTCATGGTAAATACGCGAATTTTCGGTGTGATAGCGAAAAATTTTTAAAGCCTTACAGCGTGTTAACCTGACCCAAAATAAATTGGTTGAAAAATTCTCGCTATCATTTAAGAAGTCCATCAATTCTTTATCGGGAAGAAGAATCGTAAATTCAATTCATTGCTTTTTCAACGTGTACCAGTTGACATGTGATAAGACCTTTACGAAAACTTTTTAATAATTTCTTCTTCGTCATTAAAAAAAATGGCTAACGAGTTGAATTTTATAAACTTACTTTTAACATAAGAAAGAGAACAAATTTCCGAAATGTTACTTTTAAAATATTTTCTAAATCAGGGAGAGAGTTTGATTAGTTAGTCAGTTAATTTACACTTTGTGCCAGTTATAATTTATAATTGAAACAAATATCGCATTGATTATAAAAAATAGAATATTCGATAGATATGTTATTTATCACTGTAATAATTTTTTATGTTTAGACATATAACTGTGTAAACTTGTGATTTATGAATGATAAAAAAGTGTCGATTTTCAATTTTCACTTTTATACACACATGTATATATATATGTGTGTGTGTGTGTGTGTGTGTGTGTGTAATGTAATGTACTAATATATGTGTAACGATATTTTAACTCTAAATTAACTAAATACAGTTTTATTCTAAAATAAATTTCTGATTATTCCATCCCTAAAATTACCACCTTTGGCGAGAAACCCGTGTCCTATCTGATTGTGGTAATCTTGGCAACTTCGCATTTACCAAAATCAATTCCTGCTTCGTTTATCTGATAAAATTCCTTTACGTAACTTAGTTTTGGTTCTTATGCACCATCATGTGATTAACACTAACATTCTCATTGGTTGGTTCACTAACGGTCCACAAAACTGTAAACCCATATGTTTTAACGACAGAAGCACTACAGATAAGATATATTCTTAATAAATTCTATTATTTTTAATGTTTCTTTTTTGGCCTCATGATTACACCATATCCAGCACTGATACCATTTATCATTTGTGGTGGGTTTAAAACACCGATTTAAATATACATAAGTGTGAACAACATACGGTCCACCGATATAAAAATGCCTTTTTAAAGCGGGCCACTAACAAAGAATTTTGGTTGAACAGGCCTGCTGTGTTTTATAAAGAGCATTCATTCCCTCTATTAGACTTTTTTTTTTTTTTTTTTTTTTCAAATCCGCAATTCAAATAAGTGAGCAATTTTCAACTTCAGTCTTAATGGTTGAAAACGAAAGCTCCCGAAGCTCACTGTATACCAAGAAAACATGCTTGACAAATTATGTGGATCTGCATATCCTCTCGGTGGGAGGATGATAGGTAGCACACAGTGGCGTAGCGAGCATAATTGGCTTACGGGGTATAATAGATCCCCTCCTTCTCTCGCTATGCCACTGCAGCACATGGGCAGTTCAACCGACCCAATAAAGAGTTCCAACGTGCTGCAGTTTTTAAAATATTTCTTTGACATCAGTTTTCTTCTTCCATGCTAATAAATTTTTCAGCAGTCAAGATAGTTCTATTCGTCAAATACGAACAGTAGTACAGTCGGTTGTTTATTCCTTATGTAAATCTATGTTCTGCGCTTATGCTTCGATCACTTTGCGCTATAGCTCCGAAACTAGAGAAAATCAAAAATATAGGGAAAAGATATCCCCATATTGATGGATAATTAGATGGATAATAGTTCACGGATAATTTTCATTTGCTTATTATTGCAGTTAAGAATGGAAATATTTCATTCTAAAATTTCGTGGTTTCAGTTTGGCATCTCTCTGATGCTGCGCCCAGGAACATATCCCCTCTCCCCCTTAGCTATGCCTCTGGTAGGAGATAGGTACAGAATCAAGACCAAAAATACCAATTTTTGAGAATCTGGAACGTGGTATAACAAACCTCTTACACCAGAATAGGTGGCATGTTAGAAGTTGTCAAAATGATATTGGATTGTTATAGTCTTACACCATGCAATTGTTAGATCCTATACATCCGAATTCTTTTGCTTCCATCCAAATAAATTCATTTATAAATGAAAAGAAAAGATGAAATAAACATTTTGATAATGATTGAATCTATTAAAAATAGACTGCTTCTCTATTATTTTTAATAAGTCCTAAATCATACTCGGGTAATATTCAAGATTCCATTGATAAATTTTGCAAAGGTGATGATATCTGAAACTTACAGAGAGATAGATAGGGGAGGAGGAAATAAAAAATACTCTCTAATCACTCGCTTCATGATGGAATGTAGATTTAAAAAAATTACTTAGCATTCAAAATACTAAGGTTTCCCAATTAACGACTGGAAGTCGTGTTTAGTAGAAATTTTGAAAGTGAAAGAATTCAGCCAGTGAAAAAAATTTACAACATTTAAATCCAGTTCCGAGTTGGAAATCTCTTAAATACTTTACCTAGTTCAAAATGTATTTTAGCTTTATGAATTAAACGGTACAGTTAATTACTTTAATATTCCAGGAGCTGAAAACTTCCATGTACTTGAATTACAAATATTAATTTATTTGTACATGATTTCTCTCTTGGACGCGTAGTAGTTTATTGAATATTAGCTATACGAGCGTCTATAATAAAATTAAATAGACATTCGTTATAACAACAAAAATAATGTGTTTTAAAATTGACAGTATATAACACAAATAATTAAAAACAATAATGAAATCACGAACAAAAATTAACACTTTTAAGAAACAAAATGAGTTTTCTGGCTAAAATTTTACATTTTATTGATAGCGAGTAAAGAAAAATTAGTCCGAAACAACTATTTCTTACTTATACCGTACCCTTCAAACAGAAATTAATAAATTACTCTGGTCTACATACTACAATCCTGTACTTTTCTAACAAATAAAGCAGAATGAACAACACTATAAAAGTATAAACGATACAAAAAGAATAAAAATGAGATTAAAAACACACGTGACGCAAAACACTCCCTGACGCACTTAACGCTGAATCAATATGCTAATTCGAAGTCCATGAAAATAATTACGCGGGGTAAACATGATTGTAAAAAATATACTGAGCAAACTTTTGTTAATACCTGATTTTATATTTAATAACTTATGGAGAGATAAATGCCTAGCACCATCGGAGAGAAGCGACAAATTTCGTCTGACCACTGCAGCGAGTTGGAAAACATGACGCATTGCAGGTAGGCAGAAACCAATAGTACGTAGTCTTAAAACGGCGCCGATAGAGGGAAAGCCCGCGCTTTTAGTAAACACCGTAGAACAGAGCAAGAAACCTCGTGAACTTTATAGCTGCATATTTGGTGCTGATATTCGCCAGTATTCTCCATCGCGATCCATAATCAAATCCACACCACCTCTTCACAGAAAACCAACTTGCCTAAGGTGTTGAGTTTTGCCGCTTGCGCCGCTATCTCATTGGTAAATTTGAAAACTGTGCTGGAGGATTTAATTTGCTTTCGGCACGAGTCGCTTTCTCTCGTCCGTTCCTTCTGCAAGGAGTTTCTATTGGTCTCTTAATTTGGTGAAGTGACAGTTTCAAATCCCAATTAAAACAAGCATGGTAAGGTCTTAAATGAAATCTAATATCAGCAATTTTTCTGATTTATTATTTACTATTTACCTATAAATTTAAAACTTTAAATGATGAAAATTCATTTTGCGCCAATGCGGGAAACGTTACTACAGAGGAATGGCCGTTTTGCAGAATTTCAATTTCCATGTGTTCGCGGGAGCTAGTATCTTAATATGTGCATTAATGAATCTCATTTAGTAATTTACATTTATATTATCGGTAGATAAAATTATTTTTATGGGGAAAATAAAAAGTGAAAAACTTCCTGTCCTGTTCATTGCATATTTAGGTAATGCAACGTTGTGACAGGAAGTGTTAATGTTTTTGTAGTTTTGGTTCGCTTTTATTTCTTAACTAGGAGAATTCTTCTATGCAGATTAATATGTATGATTTCGTTAGCTTTTAAAATTTTTTTCACTTTATAACGAACTGTTCCATTATTTCAGGCGGATCAACTAACAGAAGAACAAATTGCTGGTAAGAACTTTATATTATTGTTGCATATTCAAAACTGTGTTTGATATCATTCACTCACCGGTAAAAACGTACCTGTTTGCATTTTGATGACTATTTAGTTTTATCACAGAATCACGACTTTAAAATTATGTTCTCATCCAGAATTTTACTCAACACATTCAGAGAATGTGTAGTAATTTTAGTGAACGATGCACAATGCAAATAATGATAAAGGTGATTTAATAATTTTTCCACAAGTTTGCTCTAAACACTTCATAAGTCTTACAAATTTATTTTTAAATGTACAGTTATACAGTAAAATTTTTTATAACTGTTCACTCCTTAATTCTTTGCTTAGTAATGCTGTTATAAATATTTGTTGTACAAGTAACAAATAATTGCATTACGGTTATATAATGTTTATAACTTATGTAGATTTAATCTAAGCTTGTCTTGTAAATAAATGTAGACAAATGTCAATTTTCATAATTGTATATCTCTCCTTTTAAGTTAAATATGCATGCATTGATATTTAAAGAGTATTGTTTTCCAAAAATTATTTTGCTATTAAAGGGATTTTATCTGATCTGTAAAAATATGACACATTTCTTAGTTTTTAAATTAAAAAAAAATTAAAATTAGCTTTATTTATAATTTGGTAATTTTTTATTCATTATTTTTTAGACTTGTTCTAAATTATGGTGATTAAAAACCCCAGAATTTAAAGTTTTAGTATACTCTTAAAAATATTTATTAAATTCAGCCTTTTGAGGCATTTATATGGTAATTTTATTAAAAGTAATTCTTAGGGAGCAATAGAACTTACTGTTCATTATTGATTAAAAAAAAAAAAAAATCAATATTCTTTTACTACTTGAGATATAAATTGTTTTTCTAAATTTGGGCAGGTAAAATATGAAGTTCTATTTTTAAATATTTCCTTTGTTTATATAGAATTCAAAGAAGCATTTTCGCTCTTTGATAAGGACGGTGATGGAACAATTACAACCAAAGAATTAGGTACAGTTATGAGGTCTCTAGGACAAAATCCAACTGAAGCTGAGCTTCAGGATATGATTAATGAAGTTGATGCTGATGGTAAGATTTCTGTACTATATCACTTTGAGATTCGTGGCATTACAATCCTTTATGACTTTATTGTTTATGCAATCAGTTGTGTTCAAAATCAGACGGGGGCATTTAGACTAGTTTATCATTTGTTGGTAGAAAACTAAGTTTTTTTTTAAATTGCAAACTTTGTAGAAACTAGTTGCCTCTTCAAAGTGCTATAATTGTTTAAAAAATATTCAAATAATGGAGTTAATATGAATGTTGGAACTAATGAAATGTATTTTTATCATTAAATCTCCCAGAATTGTAGTTTTCTGCAGAAAGAATTGTTTTTCTCCCATAATTTTTGTTCTTTAATAAAAATTCATTAATATTTTTGATAAATAATTATGAATATTATTGAAATTTAATGAATTGTTTCTAAAATTTATGGATTTACTTAACAGTTTAAATACTTTCTGTTGTAGGTAGTTTTTAATTTAAAAAATATTAAGATTGCTTTGTCTTTGTGCTTAGCATTTTCTTATTAAATTTTTTTAAACTGTGCGAGCCTTCACTTTAAAGTACGAATAAAGTCTATTTTATGGTAATTGTTAAGAATTGTAAAAGACTTTGTGCTTATTGCCGCGATGTTGAGATATTTGACATAACTTTTAGAATGTATATGATTTTCTAAATATTAGTTATATTCTGATTATATTATTTTTTATCTTGTTTTAATTATTCATTGTAGAAAACAGTATTCTAATTTTTTTTCAAATGATAGGAGTATAGTATTAACTTTTTAAAAAACTAAATATTTCAAAGTTTAAACTAACATATTCAAAACATTTTAAAGATGTTTTGAATAAGCTGATATTAAGAAATTATCGTATGCTAGTTTTTCATATGAACTAGTTGTAATGTTTATCATTTACATAATTAATATGTAATTAATATTAATTTTTATAAATAAAGCCTTGTTGAGGCTATCCAAGCACAGTATATATGCAAATTATAAGAGCAATTATATTAAACATGTATTTTAAGAGAGGTGCACTATAGTATTTGATACTTAAAATGTTGAAAGTTTATATCATATTGCTGGACTTCCAGTTTGTCATAGGATTTTTGTGTTTTAAATGGAATACTGTTTGTACTTTAAATGTGTTGCGATGATAAAAATCTTAATTTTTTTTACAATTTTGTTATAGCTTTTTTTTTTTCTTCTTGGTTTTATTCATGCAAATCGTGTACAGCTGCAGGGGTGACTGTAGTTTTATTTGAATGCCTCACTAACTATATTAACTTTAAAAAAATAAATAAAACCTTAAGGTTTAAAAGGGGTATACTGTTTTTTAATTTCGTTTATAAATTTAAATAATAGGGTGTTTAACAATCAGGAATTATTAAAAAAAATGTGGAAAAAAAATAAATCAAGTAA
The DNA here is from genome assembly GCA_032207245.1 of Pardosa pseudoannulata. Lineage (NCBI taxonomy): Eukaryota > Metazoa > Arthropoda > Arachnida > Araneae > Lycosidae > Pardosa > Pardosa pseudoannulata. The sequence goes on from CM063509.1 coordinate 55,201,639, forward strand.
TTTTTTATTAAAAATCCCCTCAGCCCCCTCCCTTTTTTAATACTGATTTGATGTTAAATGAGAATGGAGAAACAAAAAAAGAATCTCCAAAAAATGAAAGGAGCTGAAGAGAAGAAGAAAAAAATTAAATGACATTAGGTAAAAAGATGTCATGATTAAATAAGCTAACACCAAAATGAAAGCTGTGATGGAGAAAACTGGATCTATAAAATAGTTTTTAATATATTAGGCTGCATTACACTAATAAAATATTGAAAAGTAAAAATGTGTCTTTTTTTTTTTTTTTTTTTTTTTTTAAATTTATTTCTGTTCCTCCTGCAGGTTATTTTTAACACCCACGACAGAATATTTCTAAGCTTTATGCATTGGGATTTTGTTTATATTAAAGCTTATAACTTTTTTAATTTTATATCTATAGTTTTATGATTGAAATTGTGTATTAAATAATTGATAATGTGAATTTATCATAAATCATAAATTATGGGGGAATTACCAGGGGGGGGGAAATATGGAATTTCTAAATCGTTTCTCCCAGAATACTCTTAATAAATATCAGACTATATTACTGCAGCTGTACCTTATCTAAATACATATAAAAAGTATGAAAGTCCTTGGAGAATCATTATTGCTACAAATTTTGCTCAACAAAAAGTGAGTTAAATAATTTGATTAAGTGAAAGAGAATAATTTGAATTCAATCTTTGAAATTATATTATAAACAGCAAAACTAATGTTAGATTCAAATTGTTTTTATATAAAATTCTTTTAGAGAGTGAATCCAGTGTAAAACACAAAAATAGAATTCAAGGTTTTTTTTTTTTTTTTTTTTTTTCCCATGTTGTAATATTAAAAGCAAGTTGAATGGTTTGTCATGTTATGTGAATTAACTGTCAGTAGTGTAAACTTGAAGAAAGGAAATAATGAAATACATATGTAACCGAATAAAAGCATTTAATTTTTTTTTTTTTTAATATTGTGTGATTAGTTCTGATTGTAAACTAATTTTGTTTTTTATTTAACAATTGCTTTGTTAAAATGTTTTAAATAATTTAGTATGATTTACATTAAAATCATATGGAGTTCATCAGATTGTCTTTGAAAAATATTTTATTCGATGTCTTCAAAACTTTTTTTTCATTAAGGGGTTTTAGTATTAAAAAAATTTATCTATAATATAAAAGTTAATCAAGTGTTTGACATTTAAAAACAATTTAAAGTTAATTTAGCAAGTGTACTTTTATCATATTATTTACTTTTAGATGAATTTTAAATTCTTGTTAGGTTTATATTTATCCAATATTGAGATGAGTATATTAATTCATTCTTTTAGTGTGATTATGTAGTTGGTCTCTTCCCTCATTTTGTATGCTTACAAATGTTCAGAATTTGATTGTATAAGTAGTAACTTTTCTGAATAACAGAATCATCTGAATTTAATATTTCTGGTTATTCAGCTGCTGGCTGTTAAATTTTGTTTTTTGTTTTTTCCCTTTGTCTTAAGCACTTGTAAAACAAAGAATTCTGTATAGCCCAATACCATGGTCATGGAAAACTTAATCCTATAAAGTTTTTATTTATTTTTATTTTTATTTATTTATTTTTTTATAAATCAAATACTGTAGGCATATAAATCTTATGTATTTAGAAATTAGACTGTTATCCTCGTTAAATATTTAAGACCTAAATGTTTAGATGCTTTTAAACTATTGTATTCCTTAATTTATTTTTATAGAGGAAAATGAATCATGTATTAGTTTGAATGTTTCAAATCAATCTGTTGTTCTCAATATGAGTATTTCACTGAAATTCAACCACATTCTAAATTGCTAGATGAATTTTCATTTTGAAATTATTTTTAAGTGATTTTAAATGTATTGAAATTTGATTATTCTTAAGTTACTTAAGTTCTTAATAATTATGTTTGATGTTAATTTTAATTTTGTTCTGCTGAACTACTTTGTTTTACATTGCTTACTACCTAAATGTTAATGGGTCTTAAACAGTGTTTGATGTAATATTTTTATTCTCAATCTGGCTTTTTTGCAATTAAAGAAAAATTGTTTTGAATGAGTTTTTCTCGAAACACTTTTATTTGAAAATAAGCTTTGTTCATGGCTTTCAGTCTGGAAATTAAAGCTCACAAATAGGTTATATTTATTTCATGATTTAAATTTGTTTTTAGAATCTATTATATCGGCACTATAAAGAATTTTGAAAATAAAGCAACTGTTTATAAAAGATGTTTAATTTTCTCTAAAAATCACTGTACTTGGTTATTTATCAAAAGTCGAACCATTTTTAAATGCAAACAAATATATACTTCATAAATTATATATAACTAGCTGCAAGTACCCGGGTTTAAAATAAGGTTTTCTCTAGATGTGTACAAAACTGTTTATTTGCATGCAATAAAAGGTTACGTTTGTCTTAATGTGATAGACAACATTTTTGGTGGTTCCATTTGGAGTGTGTACAAAAAGATTTTTCTCTTTGCCCACTCTGGTGCAGGTAACATACAATTAACTGCCCATGAGAAAACATGGTGTCTGCAAGTGTATACCAGCAATCCCAAGAGACTGGCCCTGCGACTTGTTGTCTTGGCAAAGCACAGTTTCATTGGGAACTCTGGTGTTGTCTGATAATGATAGGTATTCTAGGAATGAAGACATCCTCACCCTTAGCACACCCTGTGGCTTGAATGACATGATGCATCAGCTTTTTCACATTAATCTTGTGCCATTGCACAACCTGGGTGCATTAATATTTCGGATCAGCATTATTGGAGCACCAACTTTCAGATTCAAGTTGTGGGCTTGCAAATCAGGAGTCTGGATGGAATTCAAGAACTCAATGGGATATTGTACTGCTTCATCATCATTAAGGATGCAGTCTATGAACTTGTAACATGCACATGGAGCACTACTTTTGGGTGGAGGAGGTTGGGATAAAACAAAACCTGTTTAAGAACCTTCTTCATGTAATTTTATGTACGTGTACCAAATTTCATGTTATTTGGTTGTCTTGATCTTGAGTTATAAGGGAACAAATGGACAAAAAATGCGTCGTATATGTATAGAGATGCAGTTGACTAATTGGTTACTAGAGACTATGATTGACTTCTAATTTATAGCTTACTCAATAATAAACATTTACATTAGACGTAATTATTTGAAATTTATATTAAATCTGTAGTTTTTTTTCTTTCCTTTGATATGTTTAGGTTAAGGATTTGGGTAAGGTTTAAAAAAATAATTAAGATATTGATAATTTTATTTTCTTAAACTAGGCAATGGAACCATTGATTTCCCAGAATTTCTTACTATGATGGCAAGGAAAATGAAGGATACAGACAGTGAGGAAGAGATAAGGGAAGCTTTCAGGGTATTTGATAAAGATGGTAATGGTTTCATCAGTGCAGCTGAATTACGCCATGTAATGACAAACCTTGGCGAAAAGCTTACAGATGAGGAAGTAGATGAGATGATCAGGGAAGCAGATATTGATGGTGATGGACAAGTGAATTATGAAGGTAAGAGAAATTTTATAATGCATTAAAAATTGTGATGTGCTAAGTTTATTGGATGCAATCAAATATATCCTGTGTATAATCTTCAATCCTTATTTCTAAATTGCTGAACAATGGCCAAATGAGTAGGGTGCTAAATATCCCTTATATAATAATAGCTTAGGTTATCTATTGTCTGTGCTTGATTTTATAAAGCGGTTGGACCTGGAATGGATAGGCATTCATATTGGATTCTTTATGAGTTAGGGTTAGCAAAATTCAAAGCGAGTCAAGTTTATTTTCTCCTAAACTATCGATCCAATTCTAAATTTAAGTTGGTATAAATATGTTATATAACCCAGCAAACAATACTGACGTCTTTAAAACATTCGAAATCTAACCCTTCTCCCCTTTTCGAGCGTTTAATGCCATTATTTCAAACCCTATTTCCCCTAAAGAAGAGCACATAAGTATATGAAAATAACATTTTTTTTTCTAGCATTACGACATCATTCTTTAGCCATATCATTTTTTATTTTAAATTATTTAAATATCGTCTGCATCATTTTCATACATTTTATCACTGATCCTAGATATTATGTAAATAATTTTCTTTTACATTTGGCTTTGGCTTAAATAATAGATTAGGTACATATGTGATAACTTTAAATTTAATCGTAGATTTTTTTGTTGTTGCAAGATAATTCTCAGCCAAAAAACATACTTTTTTTTTTTACCTGCTTCATAGGGTACTTTACAATTCTGAAAACTTAAAAATGTTACTGGTCCCGTCATATGACGGGTTATATGCTACTACATAGAATAGTTTGTTATAAGTAGCTACATCTTATCTATCTAGTATATTCTACACACTGATCGCCTAAAATGTAATACATAAATTATAATCTAAATTCATTTCAATATTTTGTAATTGGATAGTGGAAACTAAATAAGATGTAAATTTAAAGAAACAAATTGAATATTCATTTAATGCAAACTATTTTATTAAAAAACAAAAGATCACAATTATTTCTATATTTTTTAAGCAATGAATTATGTATTGAACTGTTTCAATAAAAACACTAGTTTCGATGCGTTGTCCACTCCTAATTTGTTACAAAGCCTAGAATAAAGAATACCAAAAGAAAACTGTCTTTCTATTTCAGCAGATGAAGCTACGACTGTTATCATTTGGTAGATAAACTGGATTTCAAGTTCTGTAATACTCTTTACCTCCCATTACATAAAACTTCCCTTTTTAATTTTAAAATTTTTTGTGCTTTATGCTTTTAGCTTTTACCTTCTAATGTTTCAGCATTTTACCTTTTTACGTACCTTTCCTGTGTACTTGAGTTAATATACAATAGGCATTTCTATAATTTTTTAAAATGTTACGGTTTTAGCGTGTTGTGTTTCCGGATTAGGACACTTTTATCTGTTATGTCTTGTTGTATTTACAAAAAAAAACACCTTGTGCTTGGTGCTTATGTCCTAAATAGGACCTTGCGCCGTTAACTTTAACTAACTAACCAACCAACCAGCCCATTACATAAAATGAAATCCACCAGTCATAATCAATCAATGTACCTACCCGTACTACATATTTTCTGATAACAAACCCCTAAATTCTTGGAAAGCACATGCTATCTATTTACACTTATTTTACTTATTGGTATTTCTGTGCTGACTGATTCACAATTCTCCTGTCTTTGGAATAAAGGTTTTAAAAATAGTTAAAAAAAATTATTTAAATCGATTTAAAAAAAATCAACTGATTTAAACCATGCCAGCCCTGCCAAAGTTTGTGGGATCATATTCTACATCTTGCATAGATATGTTACCTTTTGTAATCTGCTTTAAGCAGTAAGTCCCAGTCTTGTTTGCCCTCGTGTAGCAAAGCAATGGACTTAAAAGCATTAACCAAATGTTATTTCTAAATTAAAAAACTAATAATATTGCTATTATGTGAGATTTATACTAGTAATTAAATCACTTGGTAATATCCTATTTGTTTTACTAGTTCTTTTTACATACATGAGTCTATCTAAAAAAATTTCTTTCATATGGAATTTTTCAGTTTATAGATTCAAGTTTTGATCTTTGTACTGTTAGTCAAAAAGTTCATGGAATTTATAAATAAAATTTATTTATAGTACTTCAATTATAGTAATACAGAACAATTTAAGCTACATGGTATTGTAACTTGTTGCTTTATAAATTTAAGCACATTTATTCTGAATGGTAGCTTTTATAGGCAGGGTGCTGCTCTTTGGAGTTTGTGTGTTTCAATCCTGCTGTTGGCATGGGTGTTCACGGCATACACATCTTCCACAATTTTCAAATCATTTTCCCTTCATTTTTAATTTTTAGCTACAGAAACAGTTCAAATCAGTATTAGTTTCAGTAAATTAAACTGGGGTTCATTTGAGGTAATATTTTGGGGAAGTGTCAGGATGTTCATTAAAAGAAAAAAATCAGGGTCTGAAAAATGTTCTGAAAAATAAATAAAATGATTGACAAGACGGATCACTGTACAAAGATTAAAAATGCTGTATATTTTTGCATATAAGACGATACTTAAAGTCTGAAAATGACCCCCCAAAATTCGAGATTGTCTTGAACGACAGGTAAAAAAAAGTGTTCTCACTTTCATTGTTGAGTTCATCATATATTTCCCATTCTGTACCTAATGAGTCAAATTCTGTGTCGTCATCAGAATATCATAATATATTGTCCTCAGTGCCTTCCATAGTATTAGAAATCCCACACTTTGTGAACGATTTTATCACTGTTTCCACTTTTACTATTTCCTATGATTTGATGACAATCCCAATGTGGTGTTGCAAGGTACCAAAAAAAAAAAAAAAGTTCCATATATCCACGCATCACAATATTAGTGAGAATTTTGGGGTTGCCTTATATGGTGGATATATCTTAAAATTGTAAAAATTGCCTGGAAATTTATACCTCATCTTATTTGAAGGTCGCCTTATATGTGGAAATATACAGTAGCCCCCCCCCTCCCGGATTTTGTTGCTGCAATATTTTGACATGGCTGATTTATATCGCCTTGATATAAATTAAAATTTAAGTTGCTGAAATATAAAAAATATTAAGTCAAGAATGAAATTTTCCAAGCTTTGTAAATATTTTAAGCAGCTTTTTTGTAATGCAATATTTAACCAAATCATATTCCTTTCGGGATTTTTTTTTTTTTTTTTTAAATCAGACTTCAAATCAATGTCTTTTCCTGTGTTTATTTAACCCCGTAACAATATCATAATTTACAATAAAACAGTTGAAAAATGCATATAAATTTAAAAATTTGTTTTATTGATAAAAGTTATATAAAGTTTTTATCTGGTTCAAAATAAATCAACTATCTCCAATATGGTTTTGTCATGCGTTTAAGAAATAAGTTTTCCATGTGTAAGAAATAGTTTATCCTTTTGAACATTCCAGCCTGTAAAATCACTGGTATTAGAAATAAAGTGTGAAAACTTGCGCTGCAATTTTATTTTGATGGGAGCAGACATGCTAACTGCACCGTATTCTCCAGAATTCCTTTGTAGAAGGGGGAGGGGAATTCATAATTCTGGAAATGCCCTAAATTGCCCTAAAAAAAAAAAACTGCAAATATTTTAAATCTCATTTGTTTGTGACATAATTTTCTAAATTTTTCTTGGTGACAATATAATTCTTTAATAAAATTGGAGTACTGTGCAGAAAAGATTAAAATGAGACAAACTGTATTTAGGTCAAATTTGAGTAGACAAAATTCTAGAATCCCTGATGATAGAAAAATGTAAATACTTTAATCAGAATCAATGTTGCGATTCCCTCCCCACCCCCAAGAAAAAAATTGTTGAAGCAGCTACTTGCACATTGTTAAATGCATAAATTTTAATTCATCCTTTATAACATATTACCATGAATTTATTTTTGTAACACAACTGAACTCAACATCAGCTGTTTGTGATTCTCGTGTGGACCAAAGTCCTCAATTTACTGCAAATGGAATATCTGCTGTACAGCCATTATGTTTTTTATTTTGTTTCTTAATGTGTTTTGTTAATAAAGTGTAGTAAAGTAAATCGATGCCTCATCAATAAATACCCAGAGATATCCTAGTGTTTTGATGAGCTAGAAGATTTTGGCTTACATTTTAAATTTAATATACTCAATCTTAATGTAGAAACCAATAAAATATATAATTATATGTATGTCAGGTTTAAAAAATTGAAGTTAAGAATTAAGCGAGTTATAATTAAAAATAGTTGGAATTCTTTAACGATAACGTAATAGGAAAAAGACACACTCTCAAGCGGAACTATACAGAGTAAAAAAGCTGACGTGGAAGTAAACAATAAGAATTTATTTAGGTAGCAATGCCGAAAAAGACGATTCTGAGGAGGCACCTAGGCTGATAGAATCCTCCACAAATCAAAAAATGAAAACAAAGAATATTTAAATGGCAGCCATGGAGAGAAAGATTACAATAAAGAAGTTTTAATACACAAACTATTTTATGCATACTTGTTATGCAAGAATTATGTTCTTTCATGACTTGGGTAACATGTGAAATTTTAAATCATTATGTTGCTCCTTACTGAGATGATTGCATGTTGCCATGCCTGTTTCTGGTGAGAAGAAGGAAGGAGTTAAGTATTGGGGCTTTCAAAATTAATTTGATAAATATTTTTATGTTTAGAGATATTAAAAAATAAACAGGCATAAAAAAAAGTATGCACTTAATATATATGTAAATTTGCTTTATGTAAATAAAGTTTAAAAGAATTTTACCAACCTGATGTTTTACAAGCATTTTCTTCAGCAATGTGCAAAGTTGTTTTTGGGACTCGAAACTTTTTTTTTTTAATTGATGTTTTCTTTTGATATGGCTGTAAGCTTAAAAAGAATTTCCATGTTAATTTCTTTCTTTAGTGTTTGTTGCCTTCTAGGGTGGATACATATCAGATTATACCTTGTTGTAGTAAAAAGAAATTCTTCCAAAACTACATTTACCTTTTTGCTTTTATCCAAGTGAAACTTTTACTTCCTTGGTGACAGCTTTTTCTATTCAGCTGATAGACATTTTATCTTGGTATCTTAAAGATAACAATGTCTAATCTCCATGTTCTATTCTCTAAAAAAAATAGTCTTTGGGAGAGCAAATTAGTATTAAAAAATAATACATGCGACATCAGCAACAGCCATTTTTATTCTTTTTTCCATCTCTTTTCTGCATTGCCACTGGCAGAAAACCAAAAACAGCCATGCTCGCACACCCCAGTCACAATGCTTTGACATCTGCATAGCCCCCCTTTCAAATAAAATCGCAAAATGTAATGTTTGCACATTGTTCTTAATTTTCTGATAACAGATGAAAACCTGTTTGAAGGAAATCTGTTATGTTCACTAGTAATTGCTGAATGAATACCCAATTAACTTTCTTCCATCTATAATAATGAGACCTACATAACAGATTTTATTTTTTCACCACAGAAAAGATTTTGTATGCTTTAAATATTTATTCAGACATATTCTTCTTTCCTCTCAAGATTTTGGAATAAAAATATTGGTTAAGGTTAAATTTTATAAAGGCTATAGAAATCTTGTGCTTCTCTATTCTTTAACCCTTTCCGGCTTAGTGGGTTATATTCTGTCCTGCCTAATTAACATTCTTTTAATCAGTTTCAATTAGCACACTGTATGATGAAATTATATGAAAATTTTTGTTTATAGAAAAACTTTTTTTTTATAGTATGCATAAACATACACATCTAACCATTTTTATAACTTAAAAAAAATAAAGTTTAAGTAGTGTTTTAACATAGCATGTTGCAAAGGGTAACATACAAAATTTTTTGACATTTTTGAATATCTTGTATTAAAATATTCTTTAATGATTTCATGTTTGTCATAGAAACATTAAATTAAAAAAATAATAAAGACAAATTAAAACTAGTTTCGTTATTTAAGATTAAATTTAACATTAATTATAGATGTTTAAATGTATAATTATTGAATTGAAAATTCTCTATAGGTAATCTTCTGTTTCAATAAATTTTGTAACTATTTTAGTTATTACAAATACCCTCCCCCCTTATTCTGTTGAAAAAAAAAAACTAAGATTTTAAGTTAAAATATTTTTGCATTAGTGGATGTAAGCATAGTTATTTCTATTAAGAAATTGTCTAAACATTTCTATTAACCCTTTTTTGTTTTGATAAGCCTTATTTGATTCTTAAATTCAAATTGAAGAGGACTACCAGGTGCTCTACCAAAGTACCATGCATGATTTGGAGAAGATATTAAAAATCCTAATAGATATTTTGACCTCATAACATGGTTTTAACAACTGAGGTTAGCTTTGGGTGAAACAAATTTCTTCTGGATAAAAAACTTTCATTTATTAATTTTCATTTAATACAAATTCTGTATTATATTTTAGTATTTGAAAAAATTGCTTCATAAATATTATGTATTACAACATAAAAATAGGAGGCATAAAATATCCTACTTTTTATTGGTACTCAGTAAGTGGTGATGACATTTATTGTCTATTTATTGAAATCTGTAAGTGGTGGTTAAAGTCCATTCAAATATTCCTCAGTGTTGGCCTTGATACACTTCCAGTTATGAAATTGTCCCCCCTTTATGAATCTGGGAATTTTGAAAATGCAAATAACAGTACATGTTCAAAACCTCACAATGGCCTTTTTTTTATTTTATATTTTTTTTAAAGCTTTGTGTTCACAGTTCCATGTCTACGCACTAATTGACTCTTATCTGTTTGCAAACTCATCAAATGCTTCTGCCTGACCAGATTATCCTACAAGCTTACGTGAACAGAGGCCTTTTTCATTTATTTTATTATAAGGGTTCCCTTTTTAAAATCGTTTATAAATCACATAGTTTCCAACTACCCCTTTTTTAGACCTGACATATTAGTACCGTACAAACTTTTTTGACTGGCATTAATAAACCTATTAAGAATATTTGTAAATAAATTTTTGATATATTAAATGTTTTTTTAAGATTTCCATAACTTATTGCTCTTTTTATATAATCCAAAATAATTTTATTACCAAATATCTGGTAGTAAATAGATATCCTTATTTGGCATACACTGCTCATGGTATCTGATGTCTGCCAAAGTCATTATCTGTTTCATCGCTACTTCTTGCAAAAATTCCATTTTCATGTTAATCTTATTGAATATATGAAATTCTACTTAGTATGTTGTAGTTTGCATTTTCAGTAGTATTAATATTGATTTTTTCTTTTTCAGAATTTGTAACCATGATGACGTCAAAATGATTCTAGTATCACAATTCCTGTAAATTAATTTTTCTTGCTTTCCAAATTTATGTATATTGTCCAGCTAGTTTGAAAATCTTCTGTTGTGAATGTTACCTCTGTAAAGACATTTTTGTACCATATTTCCATCAATGCATGTTGGCATTGGTGTTATATATCATGTCAATGTGTTGTGTTAGACCTGTCCTGTGCTTTTGTACATTTCCAACTTCCATTAAAAGGTTAGTCTCCAATTCTTTTGTATTTTGTTTAAATAAATAGAAAGTGATGAGAAGTACGCAAGTACATTCAAAAATATTAAATGTATGTATTTCAGTGTTTTTATTCCAAATTAGAATTAAGAGTAAAAACAAAGGTTTATCTGTTACTCAGGGAATTTTCTAGAATTGATTTAGATTCAGTTTTAATTAAAGTTATTCTCTGCCAATATTGGGTTTAAGTGTTTCAGACTTTCTAAAAAAAAAACCCTTCAGAAATATCAGTATATTTTGGGAAAATTCAACAAAAGTTGGTCAGTGTTCCCAAACTTACCTGCTTTGGGAATTTTAAAACAAATTTTTCTTGACATAAAGTAAAAGAAACCCTATCATGCTGATTAGGGTTCTTTGTAAAAAAGAAAGATCTGAAGTACTAAAACAGTTGGGAAATTTATGTTTATACTGGGATAGAAATCATTGCAAATTCAATATGTTGTGATCGTATCAATTGATAGCTTATTATACAAACATGCTAACTCTCCGGTTTAACCTGAAACTACCTGATTTTACCATTTTCTGGTGAAAATATATGGATTTCTAAATATTTAAGGGTAAAAACATTAAGCTTTCCATTTGTATCTGCTTTTGCAATAACAAAATGATATTTCTACTCTGGCTTTACTAAATTGAGGCTAATATTGCCACTGCAATCAGAATTGTGCAGTCTGCAGAAAGAAATCCCTGTCACAATTTTTGAAGAACATTTCGATACCCAGTGGCATTTGATTGGGCAAGTAAGGAGCAATGATTTTTATTTTAAATATTAGGAACTTGGGTTATGTATTATTAATTTAAACTTTCACATAATGCAGAGTGTGGACTGATTTTTAGCTATACATTTTTGCTGAAACAATTAAGACTTGATTTGCAAATCAAGCCAACAGGGGCCATGTTTAGAACAATATTTGATTTTCTTTCTTTTAAGAAAGCAGTTGTACTACATCTGCTACAGCAAATGTAGTAAAACTTAAACTATTTTAAAAAGGTAATATCAATAACTTTTCTGTGCTTAATGTCATTCTCATTGATTGATAAGTGAATACTGATTGTTTTTGGTTTTAGTATTTCTCGGATATGGTACAAAATTAACCATGTATAGAAATATAACTCGTCAAAATTAAGCATATGTAGAAATCTTTCATAAATATCAAAATTTCATAAATATCACAATCTTTCATAAGTATAATCAAGTTAGTTACTTAAATTGATAAACATAAGTTATTCTGGATTTGACTTTTTTGGGATTAGCAGGTGTGATTATATAACCAAATTTATAATTTGATTTAAAATATGTTTATACTTTTTAGTGATCTTTCAAAATTTTCTCAACTAGAGGAAATGTCAGCCATAAGTCCCCCCCCCCTCTCTCATATGGTACCAAAAAAGTTGTTTTTTCATTCAAAATGACTTTTTTTTTTCTCTGAATCTGTTTATTTAAAGCATAAATGATTTGTTACCTTGGTAAAATTGACGTGTAATAAAACTTTACACAGAATAAGCACAAAAGTTTTTAAATTTTCTGATAATTCCAAGTATTTACTAAATCAAAGAAATTTTATATCATAATAGAAGTTAAATTTTAGACAAATATAAAATGAAAATACATATAAGCTAAAGAAAATATTGGTTATAATAATTGAAGTGTTACATACCAATATGACTATTCTTTATTCAGTTGTGCAATTCAATAATTTCGAAATTGAGTAATTAAACAAGTTTTAAAAATCTTTTTTTTTTTTTTTTTTCCCTCCTCCTACTGTCCATGGTCATCTTGTTTTACAAAAGTCCGATTATCTATATTCGTAGAAATGGGGTTTATGTATTACTGAATCAGTGATGTTCTAAGTGTGTATTTTGCTGGGTGGCTAAAGACATGAAAATATTGGGGGAATTCTCACCAGATCCTGTATGAAGAATGGATACTGTACATGGTTAAATTTCTCTAATCTTATATTCAATGAGTAAATAAGTTTGCAATGTTATGATTTAAGTAATTAAAAAACTTATTTAATTGCTCTCAATTTATTTCAAAATCATTTGAACTAAGAACTGAGTAGAGCAAGTAATAGAGAAATAGTATGAAATAGTATTAAATTTAATTCTTGTAGCTGACATTTTCTACAGCTTATTTGTATTTTACTTTCATATTTTATTTTTAATGTTTTTTTAGTATAAAGTTCCTTGGATATCTTACACTTGACAAAGGTACAGGAATGCCTGGGATAAATTGCTCCCCACCTTTATAATTTTACCTGTGAGAAGTGCCTTTATAGACCAGGGTTGGCAGATTGAGCCCAGCCAAGAAAAATCCACTCATTTTTCTGGGTGAACCTACCAACAAAAATCTGCTGGGTTTTTGTACAAGATTGATGATATATTTTACAATTTCTTAAATTACACTGATTTATATAAATTTCAGAATCTTACCACTTTCTAAAATGTTTCACTTTTAGTAATTCATAATGATTTGGACAGAGCTCCTACAGAGTTTAATTCAGCACTGATGTTTCTAATGGGGCCTGTTGCATAAAATAGTACAGTTGATGAATGTTTATCATGGAAACATCAGATTACTACTAATTTATATTTTGATGCAACTGTCATCCTATGTGTGGACATCATTTCGTTACATTAGTCCATATTTGTCAGGATATTCAATAGGATTAATTTAACCAATTCATGCAAGAAATGTGCAAGTAGATTTTGTTTGTGGCAAGACAAAATGATATAATGCCCACACACATTTATCGCATGAATTCAGGCTTCAAGTAAGGGGCTTGAAAAATAGGGTTAGCTTTTTTACCTTGGCACACCAAATATTAATTTGCTATTTTGTTTTAATAATAAAAAGATAAATGTAAACATAATGACCATTTTTTAATATTGTTCATTTACTTTCAGAAATTGTCTACATTTTAAATGTCAAAATGTCTACCACCCTTTTGTAGATGAACCTGCCTGCTATGTTTATTTGCATTAACAAACCTTTGACTTAAGGACATAAAACTATAAAAGAAAATATATCTTTTTATTTTAATAATTCCAAAAATGAAGTTAGTTTATCTATTTATATATCAAATATAAAAAAGCAAAAAATTAGGCCAATATTTGACAAGTATTTACATACATTCAGAAAAACCCAGGCAGGCTGGATTTTTGTCCATAAACCTAGCTTTTTGCCAACCCTATTATGTGCAGCATTCTGAAGAAAATGGAAAGTCTGTCCTGCTAGCTTCCAAGCAGAAAAATGTGCAATTAACAATACTTAATATGCCAACTCATCTGGATTCCCCGGAGTTGTTCCAGAGAAATGAGAAAATTTGATAACCCCAGAAACTCCTCAGATTGCTCCGGAAAATAACAAAACTTTTGAACAGCTAAAAGATTCCAATTCAGCAATTAAATCCAAAGTTTTGCAAAAAAATAATGCTGAATATTACTCGTGTCACACAGTAATGTTGCATTTTAAGTTTTCAGTACTGTGTGAAAAAACTAAACTGGATTCAGGTCACATTTGAGTAGACATAGACAAACTCGAGAATCCCTGATGAGAGAAAAATAGAAATATTTTAATTAGGGTCAATGTTGCTATAAGGAACACTGTTGGGGAAAATAAGTTGTTAAAGCTTAAAATGCTACTTATAAATTTTTAAATGCAAAAATTTTAATTTACCTTTTACAATTTACTACTAAGTAAATACTTTAAATTTAATTTAGAAACCAATAAGATATGTACTAATGTATAATCTGTAATCAGCATGTTAAAATTTCAAACCACGCTGTTGCTCCTGACAGAAGTGCCTTAATGTTGGTATGTCTGACTAAGCCAGTATGTGAAATCATATGCATATCAACTGTAGAGATTGTATAAATGCCCAAGGAAAGAGGACCTGCTACATGTGTGCAAAATATGATTGCTACATGCTTATCTTCTTTTCATGGCAAGTAATTGGTAGTAAATTGATTTCTCTTATGAATATAAATGGTTCCATGGAAAGTATTGTTACCAACCCTAAAATTAAATGCAAGTATAAAATTCAGCAAAATAAATTTATTTAAACTCTATGGTTTAAATGATAATAAAATACTAATACATGGAAGGAATTCAAAAGAGAAATAAATGGCCCATGAAAGAAAGGCAACAATGCTGTCCACCAGTACCTTGAATTATCAGAGGGAATTAAAAAATCTCTTTGATGGCCACTCTTCCTCAGTATTCCATGTAGTCTCATAATTTTTTAAAAAACCCTGCAAAGTGTTATATTTTTCCTAATCATTTTATAAATTTTGCTCTTAAAATAATAAATGTATGCATAAAATTTAATGATACCAGAGACCAAAATTTTTCATCCTTCTGTAATATATTTTGAACTCTAATGAAACTGATTCTATTCAAAGCTGGAAATTCATTTATGTGACCATTTAAAACATAGTTTATCACCTGATTTTAGAAATACTTTAAAAATGATAAAATCGATAGTTTTCATAGATTACAGATCTGTTTAAAACTACTATTCCATCTGATTTACTAGTGAAAAAGAGTATCAGAGTTTTAAAGTGGTAGTTCAGTTCATTAAAAAAAACCAATTTCACAGCATGGAATCCTCAAGGCAATGGCAACCATCTTTACCTGAGAAGTAATACAACTTCTAAATGGATATAACACCAACCAACCAGAAGCATGGAATTATGAGTGGTTGGTTGATTGGAGTTTAGTGATGCTAAATCCTCTAGGGACAAACTGAAGACAAAATTTACATATAAAATTTTTGAAGAAAAATAAAAGAAAGGGTTCTAAAATGGTATAAAATAAAAATAAACACTCAACACAAAAACATGTATAAAATTGAATTATATACAAATAACAAGAATTGAAAATTAAGTTAAGATTAAAGATTTAAGAATTGAGTGCAGAAAAACAAATTAAAAATTGAATAAAAAACAAAATTCAGATTTCAGAATAAAAGCCAGTTTCATGAAGAAAGGGGAATAAGTTTGGATGCAGAGTTTCTCTGATGATTAAATTAAGATTCAGCAATAGATTTCCAAAATATTTTATATACATAGATCCAAAACAAACACAGGAGGTTAAAATATGGGCGACTATGTAAGGTGTCTTACAATACGCACACTGTGAATTATGGGTGGGGGTATTTCACTAAAGAAATGACAATCTATGTGAATATATCCATACTTTACAATATTCTGTGGCATAGCAGCATTCGCTATTCAGATAGGATAACACAGATAATCATATCTCAAGGAATTATGGATTACAATAATTTGCTGAATATAGATATCAATTGTCACGACCGCAAAGTTTAGGTTTGCCGTTTTGGCAACGGCGAAAGAGTTTTTGTCTTTGATAGAATAAAATCTTTGATGTGTGTGGAGGATGCGAGAAAAACGCATCGAAACATTCCACCTTTTGATTTCGATTTGATGAAAATAGAATTTAGTTATTAATGTTTTGTGTGGTGTTAGTGTTTGTTGAAATAAAATGTGGTGTTACGAACTTTTGAATTTATTTTGAGAACTTTCGACATAGAGAATAGAACATCAATTATGGGAGGCACCACTGTATCATGGTGATAAGATTACAATATACATGTAATATAGACAGAAGCTTGTGCATTACTTTTACCAGTTTGTCAAAATTTTAGTTATAAATAAAAAGCAAACATCTACAAAAACTACTTTGACTACTGTTAATGAATGTTAATCACCATAGCATAGCATAGCATGGACACCTGTGCTTGTATAGGAATAAAACAGTTGTTTATCTTTGATTTTTTAATAATTTTAAAAAAAGTTGCTCTTTTTCATCATATATATGAGATGCTTAATTGATTTTATATTTGTAGTACAAAAATTTTTAATCCTTTGTCTGTCCTATATATTACATGATACACAATGAATTATATTTTAAGCAGAAAATAATTTAGTGCAGAGACTTAAACTTAATTATATTTTTCAGTAAGACATGAAATTTAAAGCTTTATATGTAATATTCATCATATAATTATATTCTTTTATGGGTACAGCCAAAGGGTTGGTAAAATTATTGCTGGTTTGATGCTATTTTTAATCCAATTTACTGTTGATCCTTACAAACTTCTTGGATGTTTTGGTTTAAATATATATACAAATGTATGAAAATTACAGGAAGAAAAGTGATATCTGTCTTATTTCTTATGTACGAAATTACTTCAGATATTTAATAAAAACATAAGTAAAGCCTACATTATGAAGAAATATTCCCAGTTAAGTGTAACCTGTCTAAGAAAGGATCATAATGAGAAAAGGAATCTTAAAAATAATGCAGGAAGTCATTCAATGATTACTGACGTAATATTTACATTAATTGAAGGCAATAATTTTGTATATTATTACTTTAATATCAGCATACCTTAATTAATTGCTAATTATTATAAAATTAAGATAAGACTGATTTAACATTTTATCAATCTCGCGAAAGGATAACTTAATTTACCAAAATAATTCCATTAAAACATACAATCTGACAAAATACAGTTATGTATTTTAACTTAAGAGATTGAAAATTAAATGTGAATATGTAGTATATACCATTTTTTTTTCAAATAGATATTAGAACAAAAAAAAAATATTTAAAATCATGACTAACATAACATGCAGTCACACAAATAAAGAATACACTCATATGGTAAATAATTTATTAATAATTTATGCTTTTTTTTGTAAATTGTTGATACTTTATCTCTTACTAACACTTTTATAAAAGTTTAAATTTCTATTTAGGTCATGCAGAACAAATTTCTCTCCAGTAATGTGAATAGGGTCACTTAACCCTAAATGAATTTCTAGCAAATGTTTAATTTTATAATCTTTCATTTTCTCATCATATTTGAAAGTAGAATCTACATAAAAATTAAAAGCAGTTTAAAACTTATATAAACTTTATTTTTTTTTTAAACATCTGAGGTTTCCATTTCCATGGAATGACTTGGAAGTCAATACAATATCTTAATGGCTAAGTTAAACTTACTAATTGTTCTGCTGCAAATTTTTCAAAAGAATACTGTAAGGTAATTGTAAGTGTATAATGGTATTTTAACAAATACACTCAAGAGCCAAAACATTATAACCACTCCTACATTTTGCAATGAACTTGCCTGGATGACATGGAAGGTACGTGATCAGGTGGAAGTGGTATTTTGCTGCTGCTGCAGTCTACAGAATCATTTTTTCACCTACTTTTGTGTGTGATGGAAAAGGATGCGGATCTAAGCAATTTTGATAGAGGGCAGATTGTAATGGCTCGAAGGCTCAGAACAAGTATTTCCAAAACTGCACGTTCGCAATTAACAGTTGTTATTATTTATGCAAAGTTGATGAGTGACGGTGAAACCAGCAATAGATGACATGGTGTTGGATGTCCATGTGTTATAAAAGAAAAAGGTCGTTGGAGACTGTCTCGCTGATGCTGAATTCCAGTTAATGTCTTGGCTGCATAACTCACAGGATCTCAATCCGATAGAACACATTTGGGATGTTATGGGACGGCAGCTCAGAGTTCAAAGACCACTTCACAATATCTGGGATTTGCGTGACAGTTGCTTAAATATTTGGTACAATCTGTCTCTGGCCATCTACCAAGGACTTGTGGCATCCATGCCAAGGCAGGTTGAAGCTGTGTTGCAAGCCAAAGGTGGGCCAACTCGTTATTGACAGGTGGTCATGTTTTGGCTTTGAGTGTATTTTTAAATACGTGGCATGAAAGTATATATTTACATGTCTCTTACACAAAGGCTGCATAGTTTAATTGCAGAACTCTCAGTAGTATAAAATAACATTTTATAATACGTAACTTTTAGGAATTAAATCCAATTCCTACAGCAAAACAAAAATCACAGATGGCCATTTCATGTTTTATTTACAATCAAACTTAAAAAAATATTGGTACATGTAATTTTCAGATATATACAAAGCTATTTTATGATTAAAAATCCAGTCATGTATTAAACCAGGCATCAATGTCATCCTATTCACTTGCTATTATTATTGTGATGTCCTGCTTAGATTTAATCTTGTTTACCTTTTCTTCCTCTGGTCAATATACTGGGATGTGTTCTATGTTGAACTTGAGAAGGTGGTACATTTTTGGTCTTTCTTTGCTTTGGCATTTTATCTGGAAAAGAATTTTATAAATATATAGATAAATCAGTTCAAGAGTATCAGTTAAGTTTATGTCTGTCACACATTTGAATCATATGTCAATTCTCAATTGCATTTTTCCTGAACCAAATTAATGTATTTTTTTATATATATAATTTAAGGATCTCTACTAAGAATTTTAGTATGCTTGATAAACTGGGGTAGGACAATTTTTTTTTTTTTAACTACATGACCCTACATTTGTAGGATCTTTATTTTAATTTAAATTCACGATGATTTGCCTACTCTGATAGTCTGTTATAAAAGATATTTATATCACACTAATGAGTCAAGTTGGTTTTGATCTTCAGGAGGAAGATTTTTGCTACTGATTATGTAACATTTCCTTCCCTGCCAACTTCCTAGTGGTTTTGTTGGTTGGTTTGGAACATTACAGTCTACTTTTTTTTGCTACACAAGGGTTTGGCCAGGGCCTATTGCTGTCCAGTTATGAATAACTACAAGCATTCAGACCAGCAGCGGGATTCAGACCTACAAACTGGCACATGAAGAGCAGCACCCTACCACCTAGTGCAAGGCTGGACAAACTTTTTTCGGCCGTGGACCAAAAATCAAAAGAAAATAATTTTGGCAGGCCAAGATAAATTTTTCTAATATTTTAAAAACAATATACAACGGTTTAAATAAGTTAATGAGATGAATGAAATTGCGATTTCATTTTTAAAAGTTCCTTATACTGAGGTTCAAAGTGAGATGTACTGATTTTAAGGAATGATGCTAAATGCTCATCTGTCAGTCTACTTCTGAAATTATTCGTTCTAAGGTTCAAAGTTGAAAACACTTGTTCACATATACGAAGCAAATATACCACTGATCTTCTGGGGCATAAGATAATAAATTTAGGATATAATATTTAAGCAAAGTAGAAAAGGAGATGGATATATAATGTATAAATATATATTTCTTTTAATTTGCCTTGGACCTGCAACTTAAAATTCTATCCGCAGGCCAGATAAAACTTTCTGGCGGGCAGGAGTTAGCCTGCAGGCTGTAGTTTGCCCATCCCTGACATAGTGTGAAGAGCTAGATGGTAGCCAAATCAGCAAGGCATTACCTTTCTATACTGGTGTTTGGGTTTGAATCCTGCTGCTGCTGGCATGATTGTTTATGACAGCCAACTCTGAAACTTGTTGAAAAATTTGAAGGATTCTCTTCGATGACTGTCATCAGATGTAATCTCACCAGCTGCAAGTTAGTCTTCAACTATCAGGATGGTTGGTTTGGTTTTTTTGGGGGGAGTGCTACAGTCTACTTTTTGCAACATGAGGGCTAATGAGACCGGGATCTACTGCTTAAAGCCAATTCTGAATGGCTATGAACGTCCATGCCTTAGTGGGATTCGAACCCACGAACTCCGGTTCTGAAAGCCAGTAGCCTAACCATTTGGCCATCAACTATCAGGAAAATCAGAGAATAAAATTTTCTGTGAAAAAAAATTTGTCTGTTTCGTATTTAAAGGATTTGTAATCCTTTCTAGTATTTGTGAAGATCTATTAATGTTCCTAGTCATGCTGATCTCTCACCGATCTTTTTTTGTGAAGATCATATAATGATGTTTGGTATGGATCTCTATATTGACAATTGCTGCTCTGGGGAAAAAACAAAAATAGTGCTTTTTTTTTGCAAGATTGTTGAATACTTTTGAGTTTGTGACTTTTCTTGAAACAAATTATCTTATGAGTAAAAATGAATAATAATAATAATAAAAAAGCAGAATACGAGCATAACTATTATTTGTACACACTCAGGCTATAAAAGATTGAGACATACTGCCAGAAGCTTCATGAGCTTTAAGTAGTATGTTCCAATCTCATTACGCTATGTGTAGGTAGACTGTATTATAACAAATCAAATTAAATAAAAGATCATTCAGGGTTAAAGGTTCATCTTGCAGATTATTTGAGGATACAGGGAGATGTTTTGGATACATACCATGTTTGAACTTGCAAAACAATGCATCTCAGAGAAACAAAAAACTTAATTTTTAAATTTAAGAACTGTTATATGAAAAAATTGCAATAGTGCTTACAGATAGTATAGTGTACACATAATAGGCTAAAAATATTGCATCTTACATTTGACTATAATTTTAAAAAATAATAGAAAAATAAATAATAATTAAACAAGGTTGTGATTTTGACCAGGACACTGGTTAAAAGTGGTTTTAACTGTCCAAAACTGGCCAGAATTGTTAAAAATAGTTTCAAATGGTCTTAATTTTAATATATAATATCTTATGTAATTAGAAGTGACTTTTAATAAGCAATAAGAATAGTAGTACAGTTAAACAAAATATTATACTAACAAGTTCATGAGATATAACATGCTTATACAGTATAATAAGAATGTTTGAATTTTAATAATGAACCAGGCACATGCAATTGTAAAAATGTAATCCAGTTGCAGTAAAAAAACATAAAATATAAGTTACAGTTAAAAAAGAGTAACGTTAAAGATGCACTTGGACCTGACGTCTGGTCAGCAGTAATGAAAAGGCATTAACATAAAATTTGTTGATTTTACAATACATCTAATGAACTGTTGAACCAGCTATAGAAATTTTATTTTAAAAGTTTGGAGTAATCCAATATAAATTACGAAATCGTTTAAATTTAGAGAAAATTACGAAAATTGTAACCGCTTTTTTTTTAATTCAACATAAATTACATATAAAACAGCTGGTACAAAAAGAAATAAGTAAAACTTTTTTTTTTGTATCTTGGTGTTATGTTATATTTGTTTTTTGCTGGTGTTATTTATATTATGACATTTTTAAGAAATGTAACTTGCCTTTATCATATGCTAGTAAACTATGTTCGATTAGTATTAAATATATTGAAAAGTGAATTTCAGAGGTCAAAACTGGTCAAAATTGATATTGACCAGAACAGTTAAAACTACTGGTTTAACCCCCCATGGTTAAAATACAACCCTGCAATTAAACTACAGTTCATACATATTAAACTTGAAGTTCACCTGTTTTATTTATAATCATGTTCATAAATGAAGAGTTTAAATTACTCTTGGGAAAACTCATTCCATGGTGACCCTGGACTAAGAGAATAATTATTTTCATAAGAGCTACATAGTATTATGCTTGAAATGGTAAGACAATGAAAGAGAAAATTTATATTTTTTATGTACTGAACTAAACTTTTTTAAAAACCAGGAATATAAAGTTTCAGTAATTACTAACCCCAGTTTGTAAATAAATATATGTGTACCAAAAGTGTATGTCACACCAAAAAATAATGTTTTGAATATTGCTATATTCATTACATGCAATAACTAGAATATAATTAGTTAAATAATATACTTACTTGCTGCAGGTTTATTTTTTGGTAATCCATTTGATTTAGATTTTGCTGAATCTGTTACCAAGTTGGAATTTGGCACTGCTTGTACAGTGCTAGGGGTATTTACATAGCTTGACACATTTGAGGGAACACTTGTTACTGTCAGAGGCTGTCCATTAGCAGTAGAGTTGACTGTAGTCAATGAAGGATTGGGAATTACATTAAAAGATATTGTGGCAGGGGTACTTCCAATGATTGGATCAACAGCTGTCAAGGTTGGAGTAAATGCATTATTAACACAAACTGTTGGCACAGTTGGTGTATTGTTGCTTGACAGTGAGTTCATGGAAGTCAAAACAGGTCCTATGTTATTTGAATGAATGCTCGGTAAATTCAGGGAAAACCTACCAATAGTTGTGTCTTTCCACTGAGGAGAGGTATTAATGACAAAACTAAACTGTGCATTGTTTTGCATGTAGGGAGTATTAGAATAATTTGGCATAATATATGTAGGAACAGATGGGAATGACAAATCTTGAACTGCTACAGGCTGGTTGGAAAATGGAGTAGTTTGCAGTGAATATCCTGACTGATTAGCTGAAATGCTTATATTATTCACCAAATTACTGAACTGACCTATGGTACTTTGTGTGTCATGTAATGTAGTTTGAGTAATTTCAACCAAACTACTACTATCCTGTGCTGCTATGACAGAAGAATTTTGAAAGCAATTTGTGTTATCAGTTTTATTTCCCTCGTCAACTGTGGAAGGAGGTTCTTGTTTTATTGCCTTTACAATTTCCACTTCCATGCAATCTGTTACTTTTTCTGATTCTACTTTACCAGCATTTTCACAATGCCCAGGAGTAGAATCTGCATAAGATAGATTCTCTTTAAATACTTTAGAATTGTCTTTAGAAGAATTTATATTATTCCATTCAGAAGAAATAACAGATTGTTCATTTTCGTTAACAGCAAGAGATCTCACATTGGATATAGTTGTCTCAGGGGAATTCTCCGAAACAGAAAAACTGTCATTATCTTTCTCTACTTTGATGATTTCTTGAAAATATATAGTTTTAGATACAGATGTTTCAGTTACATAATCATTAATTGCATTCACTCTAGAGTCAGGATGTTCACTAGATTGATCAGTATTAGGATCAGTGATATTTAACATCCTATTTGGATCAAGACTTTGAGCATCATTTTCAGGTGTCTGATTATCACATGAACCTTCTTTATTTTTTTCAACTGTATTTCCATATTCAATAGAATTTTTAGCTGACAACTCTGAACTTTTCGTTACACCGGTAGTAGAGTCTTCACAAGTGACCAAACACACATCTTTGGTTACATCCGTAGTATTTCCATCTTCAATAAATTTTTTGGCTCCTTCTGAAATACTTTCAATCATATCTGAAGTGCCTTTATGCTGGTTGTTACCTGCATAAAATGCAAATGATATAATATCAGAAGAAATAAAACATATATTATCACAAATTTTAAGAGCATAAATGAATGCTTTATTAAATGAGGTAAACAACTTAAAACATCTATAAATTAATATTTCTCTCATTACTAATAATGTAACAACTAATAAAATATGTAGGAGAATGTGCTTTGAAAATATTGATAACAATAAACTGCCTTGCAACTAAAACAAAAAATTTTGATGAAAATAAGTTTAAAAACTTCAAGCAATTTATCAATTGTTTAAAAAAAGAGAGAAAAGGAAAATTCTGCAAAAAGCAATCAATTAATGGATTTCTAGAGGGTTTCTGGAAGTAGATTTAAAGGCATTCTAGTGATATTTTTGAAGAATTTCTCAGTTCAATTTATTTTTTTTTAAATGTTAGAAAAAATTATTCATAAAGAATATATATAAATAAATGTGTTATAATAGCAAAGAACTATTTTTAATTTAACTTTTAAAAAGATACAAAAAGACTCAATCTATCTAAAATTAAAAACTAAATAAATTATAATAAATCAAATGATATTCTTACGATACTTTTCATCGTATAAAATACTACTGATAATATATAAATGAGTTAAAAAGCAAGTAAGAGCAATAAATTACCAACACTTAAATTCACATTATTTTTTATTCGTCTTTAAGTGTTTTTTCTTTTTAGTTATTAATTAGAGCTTGTTTTCAGAATTAAAGAAAACTGACTTACAGGGTATCTGCCAAAATAAAATTTTCAAATCCATGACTTTTCATGACTTTCCCTGATTTAGCGGATCATTTTCCATGACTTTAAAAATCTTTCATTAAAGTATATATGAATAAAACTTCTGATGTACATACAAATAAAATATATGCTTTTAAAGAAATTACAAGAATTTTATAAAAAAAACTATAAATTTACGTTATAAGTGTTAATAAACTCACCTACATAAAAATAAATTGTTGTAGCTACATACCTAAGTTTAATCATATAGCAATTTTTCAATCAAAATGTTTCCAATTTGAATTCAGGGTACTTTGGTATTATCCAGGTGACCATGAATAATAGCCAAATGTAACCCTATAATGTTTATATACAATATCCCTAGAGATAAACTTATATTTTGTGCAAAAATCTTAACTAATTTTTATTAAAATATAATTATTATTATTATATTAATAAAATTTTAATCTACAATTTAAGAAAAAACCAGAATAATATACATTTACCCACCCATTAAGCTTTCTTGCTTTGAGTTTCCTTGGTGAACAAATTTTACTTGGTAATATGGACAATAAGATAATACATAAATACCAAACTCAGTAACTTCAGCCAAATGACAAATAAATACAGAATTAAACAATTAAATGCATTTTTTTTAATTGGTAGTTTAGCGGATCCATGACTTTTACTCATTTTACTTGAAAAATCAAGACTTTCCATGACAAAATTAATCCATTGTCTAAATCCATGATTTTCCCTGACTTTCCAGGTGCGTGGAAACCATGTATTCTATCCTCTAAAAAAGTTTAGCATTTTGTGTTCTCAGATGCAGTTTATAGCATTTAGAAATGTAACACAGTGAAAATGTCAATACCAATATAAAACCATAATTTCTTATATGAATATTTGAACATTAGATATACCATAAAAAATAATTATGGAAGAAATATTGAATACTTTATTATTTTAATGCTTTTACTTTTACTTCTGGATACATTAAATCTAAAAAACTATAGAATAAATCTCTATGGAAGTAAGGAAAAGTGAAGGGAAAACATTGAACTATAAACATGACAAATATACATATATAAATACATCATGTACCCCTAAAAGAAAAGGTAATAAAATGCTTTAATCTGTATTTTAACATCTAACTTAGAAGTTTATTTTCAAATTAGAAGTAAAATAAATATAAAGATACTTTATAAACTCACCACAAATGGAAGGAAAATACTTTAGAAGAATATGTTCTGTAGCATTTGACACAATTTCTTCCAATATCACCTAAGATATAAAAGAAAGATTTTGAATAAATAAATAAATGAATGAATAGATAAGTGCTTAAAAAACTTATATTCCTCAAAAAGCAATATAATGCATTTAATATACTTATAATATAATGAATTTAAAATGTTATGCTTTAATATAATATTAAAAATTATTAGAAATTTTGATAGCTATTAATAATGTATGTATAAAAGTTTTACTAGTTATTTGATCAGATTTGCACAATCAAACACATTTCGAAGAGAAATGTATAAATAAGTTTCTATAAGGTTAACTAAAAGAAAACTATTCAACATACAAAAACTGTACATGACAGTGTTGGAAAAAAATCATGATTTTTTTTTAAATAAAAAAAAAATCAGATTTTTTTTATTTAAATCAGATGTATTTGATTTTTTCTAAACCCTAATTTTAATTATTGTAGTGTTTTTAAATTTTTTGCAATAGACATGGAATAATTTTTTATAATTAACATCTTATCTATCTAGTATATTCTACACACTGATTATTGAAAATTAAATATATAAATTTTAATCTAAATACATTTTATTATTTTGTAATTGGATAGTACAAACTAAATAAGATGTAAATTTAAAGAACAAATTAAATATTCATTTAATGCAAACTATTTATTTAAAAAACACAAAAAATCACAATTATTTCAATATTTTTTTAAGCAACGAATTATGGATTTAACTGTTTCAATAAAAACACTAGTTTCTATGCTTTATCCACTCCTAATTGGTTACGAAGGCTAGAATGAACAATACCAAAAGAAGAAAACTGTCTTTCTATTCTAGCAGATGAAGCCACGACTGTTGTTATTTGGTAGATAAACTGGATTTCAAGTTCTATAATACTCTCTTTACCTCCCATTACATAAAATGAATTCCACTAGTCATAACTAGTCATTGTACCTACCCTTACTACATACTTTCTGATAACAACCCCTAAATTTTTGGAAAACACATGCTATCTATTTACACTTATTTACTTATTGGTATTTCTGTGCTGACTGATTCCCAATTCTCCTGTCTTTGGAATATAGGTGTAAAAAGAAATGAAACTAAAATGATTTAAATCAATGACTTTTTTTTAAAAATCAACTGATTTATATCATGCCAACCCTGGTACATGATGACATCTACACATAATGAAAAAAATACCTATATAAATTTTGTTTAAGGAATTTTTTTTAAATTGTAAATAGAATACATACTTTGCACTTTTCTTTAAATGCATTGCCTGAGAATTCTTTATTATATGCAGTTTCTGCATCTGTGGGAAACAAAACAAACAGTTACCTTTTGAAAACAAACTTCAAGAAAATCATTAAATTTAGAGAAGAAAACCTTACTTTTTAATTTACAGTACTCTTTTAGAATATCTATGAGAGATTTTCCATTAACATTAGTAGAATACATTTTTCCTCTGTTGTACAATTCAACATATTCATGAAGGCTTGAACATTCTTCTAAAAATACTTTCCATGAATTTTCACATTTGCTTTCTTTCAAATATCCTGAAAATATTATTAAAAACATTTAATTATTATTTTGACATATAATGTTATAGATTGTACACCAAAGAGCAGTGATGTAGCCAGAATTTTTTTGTTCAGGAAGGGTTCAAATAATTCTTATTACAAAGTACAATAAACTTTCAATCACAAAATAAATAAATAAAATGCACACACCTACACAAAGTAAATATATACATGTATAAATTTTATGCATACATCAGATAGGCCAACTACTCCGGATAAATGAGAAAATTTGATAACTCTGGAAACTTCTCAGATTTCTCCAGAAAATAACAAAACTTTTGAACAGCTAAAAGAGTACAATTCAGCAATTAAATACAAAGTTTTACAAAAAATAAAGCTGAATATTACTCTTTTTACACAGTAATGCTGCATGTTAAAAGTTTTCAGGACTGTGCGGAAAAACCTAATTGAACTTAAGTCAAATTTGAGAAGACAAACTCTAGAATCCCTGATGATAGAAAAATGAAAATATTTTAATCAGGGTCAATGTTGCTATAAGAAACACTATTTTGAAAAATACGTTGTTAAAGCTAAAAGAGCTACTCATAAATTTGTAAATGCATAAATTTTAATTTACCTTTTTTAATTTACTACTGTGCAAATATTTTAAATTTAATTTTAAATTGGAAACCAATAAGATATGTACTTATGTATAATCTGTAATTAGCATGTTAAAATCTCGAACTACGCTGTTGCTCTGGACACAAGTGTCTGGGTATTGGCATGTCTGATACATATATCCAAACTTTTGTATGCATATTGAAAATATTTCAAAAAGGGTCCAGACTGCCAATCCTAAAACTACATCTTTGTGAAAAATCAAACTAGGATCACTTTGAAGTTTTGTGTGTTTAACACCTTCCTTGCTAAACCTACTGTCATAAGGGCGTTTTCCAGTATGTTGATAATGTGCAAATGTGTTAAATTAAAAAAAAATAAATAAATAAAATAAAAAATAAATAATTTAATATGTTCAGTAACTTTTGGCCACCTCAAAAACATTTATTTTAAGCTCACACTTTAGAGCAAAATTTTGAGGACTTGTGCATTTAGCAGACTGCCCACCACGGTTGGGAAAAAAAAATCATGATTTTTTTTTTATTTAAATCAGATTTCTTTGATTTTTTTCTGAATCCTAATTTTAATTGTTTTTATGTTTTTCGCAATATATACATAGAATAGCTTGTTATAAGAAGTAACATCTTATCTATCTAGAATATTCTACACACTGATTACCTAAAATTAAATATATAAATTTTAATCTAATTACATTCCATTATTTTGTGATTGGAGAGAGCAAACTAAATAAGATCAAATAAGAACAAATTAAATATTCTTTTAATACAAACCATTTATTTAAAAAAACAAATCACAATTATTTCAATATTTTTTAAGCACTGAATTATAGATTTGTTTCAATAACAACACTTGCTTTTAGATCCCAAGCATTTCACTTCTTGTTTTATTTATATCAATTATATTAATTAATCAAATTATAATAATTATCAATTATATTACTGATCCAAATCCCCTTACCACATCGTCTGACTATTGTGCATTGATCCACAAATGAATGAGTTTTTATTAATATAAAACAATAATATTTTGTTAATTTATTCCTCTGGAAGGAGAGGTGCCCTTTATTTGGTGGATGATATTAATTTGCCATGTGACTTGTGATTATACACAGTGTCAAGAGTGACAATATTAAGAAATTCTCCCTGATATTTCCCTGTAATTCACAATTTATTCCCTAATGAATTCACCCTATTGAAAACCCAATATCTTTCAATTCTTTTATAAAATTATTTTTAGGCAAATTTATATTTAAATAGTTATCCAATTTAAAGTAAATAAATAAAATTCTAATGTACTTCAAACTTAGAAATATTTACTACATTTTCACTCTAAAAACAACAGGCTGACTGTGTTGATGACATTTTTTTTTTTAAGATCTCACTAGGCATTAAGTTATAGACAGGGTATCTGCCCAAATAAAATTTTTCAAGTCCATGATTTTCCCTGATTTAACAGATCATTTTCCATGACTTTAAAAAGCTTTTGTTAAAGTACATATGAATAAAACTTCTGATGTACATACAAATAAAATAGATGCTTTTAGAGAAATTGCAGGAATATTATCATAAAAAAACTATAAACTTACTATATAAATGTTAATAAACTCACATACATAAAAATAAATTGTTGTATCTACATACCTCAGTTTAATCATATAGCAATTTTTCAATCAAAATGTTTCCAATTTGGTATTATTCAGGTGACCATGAATAGACAAATATAACCCTATAACATTTATATACAATATCCCTAAAGATAAACTTATATTTTGTGAAAAAAATCTTAACTAATTTTTATTAAAAAATTATTATATTAATAAAATTTGAATCTCCAATTTAAGAAAAAACCAGAATAATATAAATTTACCCACCCATTAAGCTTTCTTGCTTTGAGTTTCCTTGGCGAACAAATTTTACTTAGTCAATAGAATAATACATAAATATTAAACTCAGTAACATCAGCCAAATGACAAGTAAAAACAGAATTAAACAATTCAATGCATTTTTTGTTTGGTAGTTTAGCGGATCCATGACTTTCCATGACTTTTACTCATTTTACTTAAAAAATCAAGACTTTCCATGACAAAATTAATCCATTGTCTAAATCCATGATTTTCCCGGTGCGCGGAAACCATGTATAGAACTTAAAAAGACGAAGAATTTAACAAGACCAGATGATTTAAATCAGCTCTATACATGTACACAGAGATAATATAAAATAAAATACATTGCCAAATTCAAATATATCAACTATAAAATCTGCCTATGCACAAAAGTGAACATTATAAAAATAGCACATGCCATTGCAATGTGAAACTGTCTTGCTTTTCGACAAACATGTTTTGCGGAAATTTGAAAACCACCAATCAAGAATATATTTGAAGGGGAATTAAATTAATAGGGAGGGGACCTAGACCCTTCGATAAATATTTTTAATATATGCCCTACAAGATTTTTTTTAAACTTGAAATTTGAGAGCATTAATAGCTACTACTGAAAATATTGAATTATGCATGATTTGAGAAAAAAAAAAAAAAATTAAACCATGGAGCATGAAAGGAAAAGTATTCCCCTTAGCACCTGTATTTCAATTATGATAATATGTTGTTGTATTATTGTATAATAATATAAATTGTAAGAATAAGTAATTATTAATCAATACAAATTACTCTCAACTGATGCTACTACCTCTTAATTATTACTATCATATAAAAATTAAAAGCAATCATATTATACATTTCAACATTATATTTATTTACATCTGATATTTACAAAACTTAAGTCATCATAAAAGCATATTTGAGTTCACTAACGATAATAATCGATACAAAATCTTTACTTTTACTAATTGATAAAAATACTTTTCTCCACAGATATTTTGCTTCTATTTTTTTTATCGCATTTTTGTTTCAAATATGAGGTTTATAATACATTACATAATGTATCGGTTCTGTATTTTGATTTCGTGATATCCATTAACTCGTGGCCAAAAGAAAAATAAACTTTACTGTTTTATACACAGAATACTATAAGATAAAAGATACTTACCAAGAACTAAACGTGCGATTTCTGATGGAAAAAATTCGTCCATTTCCGGAAGTTTTATTTTTCAAAACCAAAAGTTGAAATATTCTTTCTACATTGAACATAGAAGATAAAATTTTAGATTAACTACAGCATAAATAGAAAAACTATGATGCAATTTAGTTTTTGAAAAATTTTTTTTTTAATATACAAGTATTAAAAAATGGAAAGATATAAAAGCTTAATATTACACTTAGTCCATAAATTACAGATCAAGTTGAATTAATACTCTGTTGCATAACCGAACAAAACTTGTTGATTTTCAACATTATCTTAATCAAAATTTACCAAGAAAAATAAATAAAATCAGACGAGTTCAATAATCTATAATTGCCTTAACCAATATTTTTACTTTTCGCTCGTAAACAAACTCTAAATTCTCGAACGGTTGCCAACACATTTGGATCAATACGTGACAGCAGTGAGTCTTGCTTATAGAACAATTGCACGAAACGTCACACTGCAGACACGTGGGACGATAGAGTTGTTTGCCATACTCACTGGATTATCATGGGGCAAAATGTGTATTTCGTTCTCATTCGTTTCCACGTACGGAAGAGCATTTTTATGCTAAAATAAATTATTGGAAATAGTTAGGTTTTCTTATATTAATCTGTAATACTGATATTAATCAGTTATTAATTGTTATAAGAAGAAAAATAATTTATTTGCTTTTGAATTGATTAGTTTGACTTTTGAACCGTATATGTACTTAAATCTACCGTTCAAAAGTCATTATTGTCATTGATGTGCTATAACACATCAATAATAATAATGTTCATAAACAACTGTCGGATTTTATTTCTAGCTCTTACTCTCCTATAAATCGTTAGAAAATTTTCAATGAACAGTATTGTCTTATTGCTTTTACTCGATTTGATCTATTTTTAATTTTACTTTTATTTAGTATACTCTAAATAGTAAGGATTTGAATGTCATAAAAAAAAGTCAAAATTTTCGCATTTCCAACATGTTCAGTTAATATATAATTTGTTATGAGATGCACAAACCTAGTTCTAATATTTACATATATTTCTCTATTAATTTCTAAAGTAAATAAATATACTTTGTAACTATTTGAACACATTTTTAATTTTGCTTTGAAACATATTTTTAAATTTTTATAGATTTACCAAGTAAAGAATATAGGGCGATTTCACGCAGCAGTGCCTATCTCAACTTATGAGGATTCTGTCTTTAATTTCAAACGGAAGGACAGCTTATTTGTTGCCTATTGGCTATCGTAAATATGAAAATAAGTGGGAAGGGCATTAAAGCCGTTCATGACGTTGCGTGAAATCACTCTATTGTAAAAATGATGAAATTTGTTCCAGACTGACCATTAATTTTTCAATTTAAAAATAGATTTATATAACTGGAAGGTTAATGAATATTCAGTAAATATTACATACTAGAATGAAGGTTATACGATACAAGTCCCAAACCACGTGATCCATGAATTTTGCTTTCTCCACCTGTCGCCATAGCTCACTTTCCTATAGAAAAGAGTGAATGGTAAACATTTGGTCGAAGTCCTAATTTCTATAATCTTAATATTTTACATTGCGCATAAATTTAAATGGCTTCTTCCATTTCTGATAAACCGTTACCTATTTATGATTTTTTTTTGAAAATATTCAAAAGTATATATTGAAAATAAATGAAGAAAAAGGTGTGGAGATTTATCCTCCCTTTTATTCAATAACTGGCTATTATGATTTAGAAGTGATGGAGGATCGCTTGGCATAAATTTCCTTGGTGAAAATAATCCTAATAGTGATGGATGCAAGAAGATTTAAACTTCACAAACATTTATTAACACAATACATGCCATTTTTTCCCAACTGATATCTCTGGAATTTTTTCCTTACCTCTCATACAGCTCACTCATGCGCAAAATAAATCTGTGCGTACATGCTCATCGGAGAGATATTGGCGTTGCCACAAATGTTTACATGGACAATCCACTGTACAGAAGTAGGGTATATTTGGCGTAAAGCTATTCAAGTCGAATTTTGTGAAAGCGTTTAAATTTTTACAGGTTAACAGAGAAATCCTTGCTATTCAAGCTTTAGTTAAAGCAGAATACAAGAAAATGACGTATGATGTAATTATTACTGCTACAGATCAAAACGATATATTATTCTTCGATTATATTATTCTTATAAATAACATATTTTTTACTTACTATAAATTATGATGCTTTAGAACAAAATTCATCTCTAAGTTTTTATATATAGACAAATGAAATTTTCTGGTAAAATAAAACGTCAAGACAAGAATTACAAATTTATTACTAAGATGGGGACTACTTAAGAATTGTGTTCCCCTTGGCAAATTTAGTTAAATTTTGGCAATATTTACTAAAACACAAAGGTAAATCATCCAAAGATTGTATTTCTTGCGACTTTAATTAATGCACAGTGTGCCATCGTAAAAGAATTATATACTCTTACTTAAAGAAAACGACATGAAATCCGGACAATTATATTTATGGGCAATTAATCCCTTAATAGTTTACAAACGCAACAGCTCCAAATTATTAAAAATCAGCCATAGCGAACCATTAATGGTTTGTTATATCTAAAATTTTTAAGCATTTCGCACTTTTAATATATAAGAAAAGAGTTACACAAGGAGATTTGGATGCAAATATCATATAAATTATAATATAGATACAGATTATTTATAATATGATAGATACAAATTATTTGGACACATGAGATCAGGAGAAAATGTTAGGCGACCATACTTAAACCATTATCGCCAAGTTGTCGGGGGAATCCAGTTTTTAGTCAAGCCATTATAGTTACTTCTGTGTATTTTCTGAAATTTGTAGTAAGTTCTCGCTATTTTTATTTTCCAATTGCGGCAGAAATTGTATTGTCAATATGCCTATATATTAAATTTTCACATCTTGGATATACGGTTTTTAGCCCCCAGGTGCCACGAAACAAATTACATGTAGGTCTACGTCTATTCTTGTATTCTTTTGGTGTCTTTGCTAAAATTTTAGTGGTTTGCGATCTGCGGCGCTTCCACAACACATATAAAACTGTTGCTTTTATATGGATTCAAAATTTATAATAGTCTTGATCAGGGGTGGCCAACCTGCAGCTCGCGGGCCACATGCGGCTCCTTGAAGGATTATCTGTGGCTTTCGATAAATGTACTAGAGTTCCCTTTTCCTTTTTGTGTTATTATATTTAAAAAATATTACAACTGATGGAGCTCCGGTAATGCTGGGTAAAAAAA
Source organism: Pardosa pseudoannulata (assembly GCA_032207245.1). Classification (NCBI taxonomy): domain Eukaryota; kingdom Metazoa; phylum Arthropoda; class Arachnida; order Araneae; family Lycosidae; genus Pardosa; species Pardosa pseudoannulata. The sequence continues at coordinate 55,236,164 of CM063509.1, forward strand.
AATCGGTCTTATTGTCCTTTTAAGAAATGATTCTCATTCCACACTTCATACCTATTCACAGGATAATTCACCGAGAACATCTCGTTACAAAATATTTAAAAAATCCTGATGCTACGAAAACAGTGTAACACATTGTAAATTACATTCGCACCAATGCAAAAATTCATCGACAATTAAAAAAAATTCCTTGAAAAATTAAAGGACGAAGAACTTCCAGAGGACATTCATTAAATATAATTTCTGTAAAAAAAAAATTTTAATACCTTTTTTACACACCTTTTAAATAGGTATTTAATTGCGGCTTGCGAAAAATTTCAAATTTTGAAAAATGGTTCGGACTATCAAGGAGATTGCAACCCTTGTTCTAGACATTGACATATGCTGATGAGATGGATATCTTGCACTCAGTTTAAGACCACTGCTTTAATCTCTACCTTATCGCTCCTGTCAAAATGCCGAACGATGGCCGAATGGTTAGGGCACCGACCTTCCGAACCAGAGTTCGTAGGTTCGAATCCCACTATGGCATGGATGTTCGTAGCCGTTCGGAATCGGCTTTAAGCAGTAGGTCCCGGTCTCATTAGCCCTCGTGTTGCAAAAGAGTAGACCGTAGTGCTCCAACCAACCTCAACCTGTCAAAATGACGGGAGTTTCACCCTCTATTTCTATAGTCATAGTTCCGGACTAAAGTGTATAAAGTTACACGCTAAAAATATTAAAACAATATTCTTCTTATGCCTTAATTATGTTTATCTTGCAATCTATACACCAGATGGCAGAACCAAACTGTTTGTAAAGTGTTACAACAAACTATTTTGAACTTGTACCTTATTTACAA
>CM063509.1:55244501-55252001 GCA_032207245.1 Pardosa pseudoannulata
ACAAAAAGAAAAAAACCTGGAATTTATAGGAAAAACTACAATCTAATCAGAGACTGGTGTTTTGCGTTATTTAAGAAACTGTTTTCCAAGTATATCTTGTTGGCCTGTCTCCCTTGAGTCATTCAAACAGAAGTGCAGAAATGAAGGCAGTAGAGGAAGAAAAGAGCCACCGCGCTAATTTTACAAAAATGTATGGTTGTAAATGAATTTAAAATCCTAGTTAAAGTTTATTGCTGTCACATCATTCTAGTGTTTAATTGGACATACAAAAAAACCTGGCATTTATAGGAAAAACTGCAATCTAATCAGAGATTGCTGTTTTGCGTTATTTAAGAAACTGTTTTCTAAGTATATCGTGTTGGTTTGTCTCCCTCGAGTCATTCAAACAGAAGTGCAGAATATGAAGGCAGTAGAGGAAGAAAAGAGCCATCGCGCTAATTTTACAAAAGTATAAAGTTGAAATTGAAATTGAAATCCTACTTAAAGTTTATGGCTGTCACATTGTTATTCTGTTTAATTAGCCATACAAAGAAATGAATTGGCATTGAAAGCGAAAATTATAATCTAGTGAAAGATCGCTATTTTGAGTTGAAAAACTTTTTTTTTCCAAGTATATCGTGTTGGTTTATTTCCCTCCTGGCATTCTAACATATATGAAGAATATGAAAAAAGTAGAGAAAGAAAAGAGCCACCGCGCTAATTTTACAAAAATATATGGTTGTAAATGAATTTAAAATCCTAGTTAAAGTTTATTGCTGTCACATCATTCTCGTGTTTAATTGGACATACAAATAAAGACCTGGCATTTATAGGAAAAACTACAATCTAATCAGAGATTGCTGTTTTGCGTTATTTAAGAAACTGTTTTCCAAGTATATCTTGTTGGCCTGTCTCCCTTGAGTCATTCAAACAGAAGTGCAGAAATGAAGGCAGTAGAGGAAGAAAAGAGCCACCGCGCTAATTTTACAAAAATGTATGGTTGTAAATGAATTTAAAATCCTAGTTAAAGTTTATTGCTGTCACATCATTCTAGTGTTTAATTGGACATACAAATAAAGACCTGGCATTTATAGGAAAAACTACAATCTAATCAGAGACTGGTGTTTTGCGTTATTTAAGAAACTGTTTTCCAAGTATATCTTGTTGGCCTGTCTCCCTTGAGTCATTCAAACAGAAGTGCAGAAATGAAGGCAGTAGAGGAAGAAAAGAGCCACCGCGCTAATTTTACAAAAGTATAAAGTTGAAATTGAAATTGAAATCCTACTTAAAGTTTATGGCTGTCACATTGTTATTCTGTTTAATTAGCCATACAAAGAAATGAATTGGCATTGAAAGCGAAAATTATAATCTAGTGAAAGATCGCTATTTTGAGTTGAAAAACTTTTTTTTTCCAAGTATATCGTGTTGGTTTGTCTCCCTCGGGTCATTCAAACATAAATGAAGAATATGAAAAAAGTAGAGAAAGAAAAGAGCCACCGCGCTAATTTTACAAAAATGTATGGTTGTAAATGAATTTAAAATCCTAGTTAAAGTTTATTGCTGTCACATCATTCTAGTGTTTAATTGGACATACAAATAAAGACCTGGCATTTATAGGAAAAACTACAATCTAGTCAGAGATTGCTGTTTTGCGTTATTTAAGAAACTGTTTTCCAAGTATATCTTGTTGGCCTGTCTCACTTGAGTCATTCAAATAGAAGTGCAGAATATGAAGGCAGTACAGGAAGAAAATAGCCACCGCGCTAATTTTACGAAAATATATGGTTGTAAATGAATTTAAAATCCTAGTTAAAGTTTATTGCTATTACATTATTCTCGTGTTTAATTGAACATACAAAAAAACCTGGAATTTATAGGAAAAACTACAATCTAATCAGAGACTGGTGTTTTGCGTTATTTAAGAAACTGTTTTCCAAGTATATCGTGTTGGTTTGTCTCCCTCGAGTCATTCAAACAGAAGTGCAGAATATGAAGGCAGTAGAGGAAGAAAAGAGCCATCGCGCTAATTTTACAAAAGTATAAAGTTGAAATTGAAATTGAAATCCTACTTAAAGTTTATGGCTGTCACATTGTTATTCTGTTTAATTAGCCATACAAAGAAATGAATTGGCATTGAAAGCGAAAATTATAATCTAGTGAAAGATCGCTATTTTGAGTTGAAAAACTTTTTTTTCCAAGTATATCGTGTTGGTTTGTCTCCCTCGGGTCATTCAAACATAAATGAAGAATATGAAAAAAGGAGAGAAAGAAAAGAGCCACCGCGCTAATTTTACAAAAATATATGGTTGTAAATGAATTTAAAATCCTAGTTAAAGTTTATTGTCACATCATTCTCGTGTTTAATTGGACATATAAAAAAAGACCTGGCATTTAAAGGAAAAATTACAATCTAGTCAGAGATTGCTATTTTGCATTATTTAAAAAACTTTTTTTTAAGTATATCGTGCCAAGTATATCGCGCCTTTCTTTAAATTGTAAACATTTTATAACGTGAAAGCTTCTTGACATCGTTCCCGGTTTCTTTTGAACCATCCCAACTCATCGATAAAAACTTCCTTACAGAATAAAAGATGATCACTCCACTTGCGATGGTAACTGACTTTAATTTTAAAATTGTTAGGTTATATTTGTATTTTATTTATGCCAATGCCTCGTTATTTACCCTACCTCTATGTGAAGTGGATTATCCCAACTGGACTGGAGCGCCACACCTTGCATGGTACTGCGCATGACTTGTTACTCTGTAGTGTAGTATTTGGAATGTACGTAAAGTGTTGTGTGTAATTGTCCGTGATCGTTTAATTAAAATGTTGTCTATTCTACTGTGCAATTCTTTCATATCACTCTGCTACTAAGCCCAATAAAAATATCATCACTGAATTTAAAAAAAAAACATTTCTTAAAAAAACATTAAGTTTAACGTAATAAAAGAAACAGGCATCATATTATTGATACGTGTTGTTTAAGGTGGTTAAAGCTAATTTTTGTGAACTTTATCTCTGTGCTTTATGATTTAGTACTGGGACCTTTTGTTTTGAATTATATAGTGAAATTGATAACTTCATGTATCATTCCAATCTTTTTATTGGAGTTTAATATGGAGATTAATTATAACACATTCTAACTCTAATTCGAGTTAAAAGATACTGATAAAAGTTTTTTTTTATGTTACACACACACAATGTGTGTATTGAATTTTGGCAAAATCAATATTAGTTATACATATGTGTGTAGACTGTAGTGCTAATTTAAAGGTGAGATTACAAAATTAATAACAAAAATTAAAAGAAAACAGATGAAATATAGTGACATGAGTACAGTCTGCATTTCCCACGATAAGTATCATAACAAGTGCTTATACATTAAATTAATATTTATAATTCGGTGAGCTTTGATGCTTCTTATATCAAGTTTACGACAATGATGACGACAACGTTTACGTATGTATGTATATATATATATATATATATATATATATATATATATATATATATATATATATATATATATAAACCTACTGTCACCACTTTATAAGCACCTGATGTATAATTGTCCTACTAAAATCCTGTACTGGTAGCTGTCTGGTTATTTCTTTAGTTTATGAATTTGCTTGTACTACTTTAAACAAAGAACTAAAATAACAAAATGCTATAGATTTGGCGTAATATTTATCGTTTTGTATGTTATTATTATTATTATTATTATTATTATTATTATTATTTTACATTTTATCACTTTTATAGTTTTTAAAGAATTTTTTTTACACAGAAATTGTACGATTATGAGTTTTTAACCTCATTTCCTACACCTGGAAATGTATTTGAAGTATACGATTTCCGGAGTACCTAGTAAAGTTGAAGCAGCCACATAGTAAAAGCACTTGCTTTCACTATTTCTCTTATTCTGTTACCATTCACAGACAAAAACATACATTGTTTATTGCTGTTATCTCGACTCTCTTACAGAATAAATGAAGGGTGACCCCTTCACCCGGAGGCTACGTTTCCCTCTTCCTAACTTGTTTTACAGTGGGGGTTCTAAAAATAGATCTAGCGCACTTCAGAAAGCAGTAGAGGAAATAGGGATTTTTAAAAAGTAATAAATAACGGGGTGTCAATATGTAAAGTTTTCTGATTGGACAGAAAGGCTCAACTAGTTACCTCCCACCGCCTGCAATTTCTTAGGTTGTTTTCATTGTGTACGAGTTTTTTTTCTGAGTCCAGCAGCCTCTTAAGCATAAGACGTATTGAGAAACGAGACACATCTCTCTAATCGTCAAAATAATAACACCACTCAGCTTAACGAGCGACTTGCCTTTATATATTCAGCTGGTTGTAAGATACACAGTTCCAAAACAAACTAGCATGTCGTTAGGGCTTCTTTACGGAATAGAAGAAAAAACAATTAGAAAGTGCTGGTCAAGTTGAAGAAACTTAACTGAAGGTTACATTAACAAAAATGTTAATCAGTGTGTAGTGGAAACAAAATAGATAATAATAGTTAACACTAAGTTCACTTGTGGATGGCGCCTGCTTCGCGACGGGCACGTTTCGAGTATTTCAAGGGTGGCCGGCATGGTGGAGTGGTCCAATACTCACAATCTGCCCACCATTACCGGCCTGCAGAGCCTGACCAGCATATGGACCCTGTTCGGTGCTTGTTGTCTAGATTATCCAAGGGGCACAATTAACAACAACAATGAGTTGTATATACAATCCAGTTACTGTACTGTGTCTAGACTGCTTGGCGTGATCACCTACTGAAGCAAATAAATGTATTTATAGTAGATTTGCTTTTTCTCTTTTGAGTTTTGGCTTCTGTAACAAAGGAGTTACAGTTGAACTAGCCAGAGAGAAACCAACCTAGAGGTGAAAGCGGAGTGACCCTCATTCGACCCTATTGGTCAAGAGGGGTTGCTAACCGCGGAGTAGCCCGCTTCGGCCCAGCAACGCTCCCCAACGAACTTTTTTTTAGATGATCTGCAGACCCCTTCGGAGAGAGAGCTCAGAGGAAGAAGCTTGGAGCTTGGGATCTTCAGAAAGAGTTTCGAGCACCATTTTCTCCTAAGACGCCATTTTGATAGATCTTCAACCTAGTGTGGTTCTTTTTGCATTATAGCCCAAATACCATGTTACATAGCATATGCCAGTCACCTCTTTATTAATATTATAATAAACAAAATTCAGCAAAAAGAGTTAGTTTTATTTAAAATACCACTAGACTCACGGCCGGCCTTGACGCTATGTCGGCCTCTTCACCACAGCCTCTACCCTTACTTGGCGATGCATAAAGTCGGGTACAGTGCATGCGCATTACGTATATCGCATATCACATGCTAATATCACATACTTTGAGCGAATAGTTAGAAAAGAGACAGAAAAAATAACAGTGTGCTACATTTCTTGTTCAACTGCCAATTTCTTCTAACTTTACCAATTCTTAAATAAGCAACTTTCTGACTTATGATAACAATAGCTAGTTACTTTAAAAAGACAAAAAACCTATCTTAAGACAACGAACAATATATTTCATGCGCTTGCCTAGAAGTTTGCGGTCCAACTGATTGATCATATTGGGTTTCCTTTCATTGTCTTATTTTTAGAAAAAATTTTCAGGTTTGGCAATCCACGGAGCCGGCACCATGCCAAAATGAACCCGAAAAGCCCAGTAAAGAGTTACTCACTGTTCAAACAAAGTTTTATGTTGTTACACATTTTTTAAAAAATTTTCTGCCCTTTTGGGAAAATAAATTTATTGTTCTTCAAATAAGTTAAATTTCTCAAACACAATATCGGGCAGTAATATCAGTGGGGGATTTCAAATGTGTATTTTTAACTATTAAAATCTCTTTCTATGGGAGATTTATATAGTTGAAAATATATTTTACATTTTAAGTATAAAAATTTCTTTATTGAAACAATAAGAAATTAATACATATTACTTTTTAAAAATGAAATTTATTAATTACATATTGTTTCTAATTGTTATGAAACACACATAGACACACAAACACAGACATTATATATATATATATATATATATATAAATATATATATATATATATATATATATATATATATATATATATATATATAAATATATATATATATAAATATATATATATATATATAATATATATATATATATATATATATATATATATATAAATATATATATATATATATATATATATATATATATATAGATATACGTATATATGTATATATACATATACATATATATACATACATATATATATATATATATATATATATATATATATATATATATATATATATATATATATATATATATATATATATATATGTATATATGTATGTCAGTGGCCGGCGGTAGGTTTTCATGCAGGGTGTGCAGAGAACAAGGATTTTTCAATAAATCTTTAATTATTGAGACATCTGAGTTCCCCATTCTGAAACGGGTTATTTATTATGAATATAAATGTAAAGAATACAATAAATAAAATATTTACCCAATGAGTAAATATTTTATATCTGTCGAGTTATAACTATAAAAAGAGCTAAACTTATGAGAATTCTACTAGCACTGAAGCGAAAATCATGTCTTTTGTTGTATGGTGTCATATCGGCATCGAAAAAGCAACGCTTCGGGCTTTCACGAAAAGCTGATATGTTCAGCAAACGTAGCACCACATGGCGTCCGCCGCTGCGGTGCCTCATCCGGAAGCTCATTGGTGCCGACAAACCAAACGCCTATTCCACACGCAGAGGATTTCACTGCACGCTTGCACAATAGAGCGAACTGTTTCTCGTTAGGTCAGTGGATTAAATTATATTTATTAATTGTTTTTGACATTTGGAAATCATATAGTCTGCGAAAAATATCTTGACAATTTTTAAAAACAAAACCAGGGATATGGTGTTACAAATATAACTTATATACTGTCTGTAAGACACAATGAATGGTAAAATTTGGACTGTTCTGTTAAAATTCGTTTCTATAAAACAAAACAACATTGTTTTTCAGCTAATTATTTCAATAAATATAATACATCAAAGAAATTAATTTAACACATTAAAACATTTCACTTTATATTGATGAAATACTTCTTTCATATTTCTATGAAGACAAAATCTTACAATATATAAATTTAAACATTAACCGTCTGCAAAATCGTATGGCCAGTTAATCAGTTAAAAAACCAAAAGAGCTTCAGCACGTAAGTCCTTCCTCTAATACAACGCTTAATAAACCGTACAATCGGATGATTCTGAATGCCAAGTGCAGAAAAAATAGCTGCACTTGCCTCATTGCCATAGTATGCAGTTCTTCTCTAGTAGTCCATACATATAAAGCGTGATTTTCAATTTAGTGCGCAGTGCGTACACACCTGAACTTCCTATGTTCGTTTGGGAGCTACGTGGTGCAGCAACTAGTACCGCACGTACTGCGGGAATACAAGCAAGCAAATCAACATAATAATTTGAATATATTATAAATAATATTTATTATATACCA
>CM063509.1:55259501-55292001 GCA_032207245.1 Pardosa pseudoannulata
AATACCGATGATAAAATTTTCATTACAACAAAAAATAATCGATGATTGAATTTAAAATTATCACTTATATACTTAATCTATTATTTAAGTCAAATATAAAAGAAAATTATTTGCTTAATATGTAAGTTCAGCGATAAAACGTATGAAAATAATGCACGCGATATTTAAATAATTTAAAACAAGAAATGATTATATGAGATGGTTAAAGGAATGACGTCATAATGCTAGAAAAAAAATGTTATTTTTACCTATTTATTACGTGAATAAATTGATAAATTTAATCGCCTGCCCTTAGCCGAGGAATCCATTCCAGGTACAACCGCTTCAAAAATTTGCCGACAGACACCTTAGGCTATTATTATATAGGGGATTTGTTGTTAATACCGGTGATAAGAATTTCATTGCAACCAAAAATAATCGATGATTCAATTTAAAATTATCACATATGTACCTAATCTATTATTTAAGCCAAATATGAAAGTAAATTATTCAGGTAATATCTGAGTTCAGTGATAAAACGCATGAAAATAATGCAAACGATAATTAAATAATTTAAAATAAAAGATTAAGTGAGATGGTTAAAGGAATGACGTCATAAGGATAGAAAAAAATGTTATTTTCATCTACTTATAATGTGATAAATGGATGAATTGAATCGCCTGTTATTAACCGGGGAAAATAGGGCTTGAAATAATGGCATTAAATGATCGAAAAGGCGGGAAGGGGTGGATTTCGAACGTTTTCAAACTCGCTTTGATTTTTGCTAACCCTAACTCATCAAGAATCCAATAAGGCGATTTCCCGCAGTAGGGCAAATTCTCAAATTATGACAATTCTGGCTTTAGTTTCAAACGGAAGGGCAGCTTATTGTTTGTCTATTGGCTGTTGTAGAGCATTATAGTAATTCGTGACGTTGCGACAAATTGCCTTATATGAATACCTGTATCCAATCCAGGTCCAACCGCTTCATAAATTCGAGGACGGACGGACAGATAATTTAGGCTATTATTATATAGGAGATACAGAAAGAGATATGTTTATTTGCTAATGACTTGAACTGCATTGTGTATGATTTACAGAGTTATATACGAGAAAAAAAGAAAACTAATTTTTTAAGAGTTACGCATAAAAAATCACCGTTTGGAAATCACGTGCATTGCTATTATTTTATATATTAACCCCTTAATGCACAGTTTTTTTAAAAAGGCCGGCCAAAAAAATAATTTTTTTTAATGTAAAAAACACCATTTAGAGCTTTGTCTTGCCAAGAAAATTACAAAAATACAAAAATAATCAAAATTTGAATATATTGGATATTTATAAAATTGGTACAATTTCTAATTTTAAGAATATTATTATTATATTAGAAAGAGTATTTTGTCAATTGGTAGGCAATCTATCAATTGACAGTATGATGTGTCATCCCTTGATGCGTAGGTATCAAATATGAAACCCTTACAAAAATAATCATAATTTGAATATATTGGATATTTATACAATTGGTATGATTTCTAATTTTTAGAATATTATTATTATATTAGAAAGTATTGTCAGTTGGTAGGAAATCTATCAATTGACAGTATGATGTGTCATCCCTTGATGCGTAGATATCAAATATGAAACCCTTACAAAAATATTAAAAATTTGAGTATATTGGATATTTAAACAATTGGTATGCTTTCTAATTTTTAGAATATTATTATTATTGTCGAAAGAGTATATTGTTCAATTGGTAGGCAATCTATCAATTGACAGTATGATGTGTCATCCCTTGATACGTAGGTATCAAATATGAAACCCTTACAAAAATAACCAAAATTTGAGTATATTGGATATTTAAACAATTGGCATGATTTCTAATTTTTAGAATATTATTATTATATTAGAAAGTATTGTCAATTGGTAGGAAATCTATCAATTGACAGTATGATGTGTCATCCCTTGATACGTAGGTATCAAATATGAAACCCTTACAAAAATAACCAAAATTTGAGTATATTGGATATTTAAACAATTGGCATGATTTCTAATTTTTAGAATATTATTATTATATTAGAAAGTATTGTCAATTGGTAGGAAATCTATCAATTGACAGTATGATGTGTCATACCTTGATACGTAGGTATCAAATATGAAACCCTTACAAAAATAATCAAAATTTGAGTATATTGGATATTTAAACAATTGGCATGATTTCTAATTTTTAGAATATTATTATATTCGAAAGAGTATATTGTTCAATTGGTAGGCAATCTACCAATTGACAGTATTATGTGTCATCCCTTGGTTCGTAGTTATCAAATATGAAACTCTTACAAAAATAATCATAATTTGAATATATTGGATATTTATAGAATTGGTATGATTTCTAATTTTTAGAATATTATTATTATTGTCGAAAGAGGATATTGTTAAATTGGTAGGCAATCTACCAATTGACAGTATGATGTGTCATCCCTTGATGCGTAGGTATCCTATATGAAACCCTTATGTGTCATATCTCAAGAATAAAGTATATAAAGCTACGCCTCGAGTCAAGGATGTCTTTACAGACAGAGCTTAGTAATAAAATAGATAACAATTATATTTTATTTTACATTATATTTTAGTAAAACATATATTGTAAAAGGAGCGAATCTGAAACTGAATACGCTGTCGGAAAGTAGCTCACAAGGAAGAGATAAGTTGTAAGTGATAAGTAGAAAAAAATATATTTTATACTTGAATAAGTAAGCTTACAATACCATATAAATGATAAATATCAATAAAAGATTTTTTTTTTACTTTCACATTGTTATGTTCAATTCTCGATTGCATTCGAGTTATTGCACTCGAATTATCTCGAGTGTGCACAGTTTGGCCAGTTTAGCGAGCTCGAGTTAACTCGAGCGTGCAATTTAAGGGGTTAAACAAGTATATCTGTATGAAAATGTTCAAATGTATTTAAAATAAGGTAAGCTACAAAGCTTTGAAAGTAAAAAACTAATGTTTTTGACCCGGATTCATCGTAAAGTCTCCATCTGTTTCTCGTGAATAGAGTTATTAAGAACTTGCAGTTCGATAACAAAAAAGTAAAAAGAAAATCAGCAATTTGTTTTTGCCACGAGCGATTATTATGGAAGTTCAGATGTTTTATAATTAACTAGACTGCTTTGCCCTCTAGGTGACTTTACTCAGAATAACGTAAATTTAGACTAAAAGAATTAGTATTTGAAGTTTTTTTAAAGTAATATTTCTGTTAATTATGGTATTACAAAGATTAGAATTGACGAAATGAGTTTCTTGGATTTTTTTTGAATCCGTGGATACTTGTTTTGAATCTATACTCTTAACTGTTTTTGAAGAGTTGTGGTTACAGACAGACAGACGATTAGAGATTTTTTCATATGTAAGAATATTAGGTTCATTAGAAATCATAAATTAAAACCAACCTTCTTAACAAGTGTATTATAGTACTTGTTTATTTGGTTACTATTAATCTTGTCATGAATTAATTGGTCTTCCTCTTCATTGTAGACGAGTTGCCCAGTAAAAACACAGACGAAACTACAAGAATAATATTTTAAACCACTTTAATAAAGCACAAAATAATTCATATCGGCTCATCATCGAGCAGAGCAGCTACTTTTTTTCACACCACTCATCAAAACCTATCACATACTACGAGAGTAGTAGAAATTTTAGTTCTTTTTTTAGTCTTTTAGAAGTAGTAGTTAGTCTAAAGTAAAATACCCAAACAATAAAAATAATTGTAAAATATTATAATCATAATGTAATAATTATAATCAAAAGCAAATTTAATAATTCTTATTAAAAGCAAATTTAATAATTCTATCAGACGATATTTCTTTTAATTAGCTCTCTGAAGGTTAATATAATAGCAGTGGTGAATGCATGGTATGTGACTTGGGCCTATTAAAGTTCAAAAAGTCTTAAAAATAAAAAATACACTTTATTTCTTCTCATACCTACTACGCACTTACAAACAGCAGCAATTAAAAAAAAGAGAGAGAGCAAGCACGTGCTTTCGTGCTTATATCCACATTTGCATAAATGCTGGAAACTTGTGATAAGTCAGATTGCGAACGGGCTTATTCAGCTCGCAGTGTTCGCAATCCGATTACACTCTTAATCAACGGTTTATGCACGTGCATTCGGATGGAAAGAATATAACCCTTAAATAAGGTGAGCATACTATTTTGCTGACAAATTCTATAAAAACAAATTTAATAATTTTAATTAAAACAAATTTAATAATTCTAATTAAAAACATATTTAATAATTATGATTAAAAACAAATTTAATAATTATAATTAAAAACATATTTAATAATTCCAATTAAAAGCAAATTTAATAATTCTATATAAACAAATTTAATAATTCTATGTGAAACAAATTTAATAATTCTAGTTAAAAATAAATTTAACAATTCTAATTAAAACAAATTTAATAATTATGATTAAAAACAAATTTAATAATTCTTATTAAAACAAATTTAATAATTCTTATTGAAACAAATTTAATAATTCTTATTGAAACAAATTTAATGATTCTAGTTAAAAACAAATTTAATGATTCTAATTAAAATAAATTTAATTATTATGATTAAAAACAAATTTAATAATTCTAGTTAAAAGCAAATTTAATAATTCTAATCAAACAAATTTAATAATTATGACTAAAAAATTAATAATTCTAATTAAACAAATTGAATAATTCTAATTAAAACAAAATTAATAATTATGATTAAATACAAATTTAATGTTATTAAAAACAAATTTAATAATTATGATTATAAAGAAAATCTCTGGATTAGAGGGCTCGGCCCAGGAAATCCAGTTGACGTACCATCCTGAAGGTCCTGAAACGAAGAGAGTCGTTTAGTAGATTTCTCATTGTAAAGAGTAAGCACGGTGTGTTGTATTTTACCGGTGCTTCCGTTTCGTTTGATGCGGAAAGAGTTACGTGAGCCCATGGCATTGTGCTCGAGTTGCTTCACGATGATTTTGTAAGCTTGGTACGAGTGTGCAGTACCTTAACCTTGATGCATTTCTGACATTGTATTTTCCAACTGATTGCCAATAAATTATTGTTTTCGTGCTATAGTCTTACTTAAAGTCCATTCAATTCCCGAACCCAGCTTTGGAGTTCGTAACAATATTGTTACGAATTTGTTTAGGGAACCATAAATTTAGCAAAGGACTCTATGGGTTTGTCGAGATTCGTTGGCGACAGTTTTGGTAACCTATTTTTGTCGCCAAGTTCATCGCCAAGTGTCGCCAAATGTTGCCAAGTGGGGCGTCACGTGACAACTTCCGGTTCCGGTTTCTGGAATATTCCAGCAGTTTCGTCAGGCCTATATAAGGCAGACAGAGTCCCATGCAGAGTGGATAGTCGTTAAGTGGATCTCTTGGTGTAAGAAGTACGCACGGTGTGTTGTGTTTCGCCGGTGCTTGTTGTTTGATGCGGAAAGAGGTACTTGAGACCACGGCATTGTGCTCAAGTTGTTCCGCGATGACATTGTATTTTTGAATTGAATGTTAATAAATCATTGTTTCTGTGTTGTAGTCATTGAAGTCCATTCAATCCCCAAACCCAGCTTTGAAGTTCGTAACAATATTGTTACGAATTTGTTTAGTGAACCATAAATTTAGCACGGAACTCTATAGGTATCTCGCCAAATTGGCGAGATATCGGCTCTTTGGCGACAGTTTTGGCAACCTATCTTTGTCACCAAGTTCATCGCCAAGTGTAGTCAAATGTTGCCAAGTGGGGCGTCAAGTGACAACTTCCGGTTCCGGTTTCTGGACTATTCCAGCAGTTTCTTCGAACCTATATAAGGCAGACTGAGTCCTATGCAGAGTAGAGAGTCATTAAGTGGATCTCGCGGTGTAAGAAGTACGCACGGTGTGTTGTGTTTCACCGGTGCTTGTTGTTTGATGCGGAAAGAGGTATGTGCACGTGCATTGTGCTCAAGTTGTTCCGCGATGACATTGTATCTTTGAATTGAATGTCAATAAATCATTGTTTTCGTGCTGTAGTCACTGAAGTCCATTCAATCCCCGAATCCAGTTTTGAAATTCATAACAATATGTACAAGAAATAACTCTGTTTTTTTTTTCTCAAAATAGCTCCTTTGATATTTTTCTCTTTCAAATTACCCCTATTATCAAGTTTTATTACGTCTCTCTAAACGTACCTGAAAACTTGATTAGGATATATGATAAGAAACATAAAATGAGCTTGAATGACAAGGAAAGCGTTCTAAATTTTTTATTTGGTAACATTAAAATGACATTATTTTCGCGTCACCAAGCAACTGTGTTAAGAAACAAAGAAATTTAGCAGATTGTTATTAGAAAAGAAAAAAAAAATTCCTGCAGCGATCGAGGAAGATAGTACTGTATCCTTGGACACTTACAAATGATACAAAGTTAGCAAAAGATGTTTACCACTTTAAAATTCTCCAGAAAGCGTTCTATTGGTTTAAATGCGATAAACTCAAGCTACGTGTAATCTAGGATATTTTGGAATTCAAATAATGTTCTTAGAAATTAATAAATAAAATATTTGCATTCTCCCTTGAAAAAATGGCTAGGACGTTATTTTCTTTACTTACCCTGTTACTATTTGAACCCATACAACCAGGATGGTAATTAGCAGAATCTTTTTTTAGCGAATAGTTTTTAATAATTCACATTTAGTAGCAATTATTTTTAGGGATAATTCCCATAACATTATTTCATTGGACCAGGAATGTAATATTTCATATAATGTCTTTTAAGTTTGCTAATAATTTTGGAATATATCCTATATTATTGTTTTACTGTGTCATGAATGATATCTGAAAACCTAATTTGATTTGCTAATATTTTAGGGATTAATTCCCATGATGATGTTTATTGTGCCTTGAGTACCATTAATTAATGCCGTTTTGTAACGGAACATGAGAATATAATAATCTTTTTAGCAAATTTGTTTGTTTTATTGTTGTACCAATGTACTTTCCAATGATGGTCAGCACGTGCATATACAGCTGTGGACTAAATTTCCATGGAGAATTTAGGTGCAGCTGTTGACTTCGAGTTTTGGTGGGGACCCCTGCGGAGGAGTTATAGCTCACGGAGTGGAACAAGTGTAACGGATAAGCCCAGGCAGGGATGCAGCCGTGAGATATGGGGGCAGAGACTAATCAATAATGTCAACTTTCCCCAAAGAGTCCATTTTAATGGGCCCACTTGCAAACCCGAAGGTGCTGCAGATGTGGGAAAATTTCACCAACAAGTGATTGGGAAAGAAAAAAAGGGGGCTTTGAACTGAGGTGGAAAGAAAGTTAGGAAAAGTGTCAAGGTCGGGATTAGAGTTGCTGGACGTCGAGAGCCTGTGAGCAAGCCTAGGACAGCAGACGGAAATGTTGCCCGATCCTTCAGCCCACATCTGAAAGCAGTGACGACCTTTACGCTCGCCCCGACGTTCATCCTGCCTAGAGCCCTGCCCGGAACACTGCTTCCTTTTGAATGCCTGGAGGTAAACAGATTTAACATATTCATGATTGTTACTTGGGCCTCAGTTAATTAATTCAATATTTTGATTAAGGTAAAAAGTATTAAAAAAAGAAAATTGTAATGAATCATTGTACACTGATGAAAATCGAGTAATGAATGTCATATATTAATCAAGAAAGAAATATCTCTGAATAGTGTACATAATAAATGTTTTAGTTCAAACATATTGTTACGAATTTGTTAGTATAACTTAAATTTAGCATGTGACTCTATGGTATCTCGCCAAATTGGCAAGATATTGAATCGTTGGTGACAATTTTGGCAACCTATTTATGTCGCCAAGTTCATCGCCAAGTGTCGCCAAATGTTGCTAAGTGGGGCATCACGTGACAATTTCCGGTTCCGGTTTCTGGAATATTCCAGCCGTTTCGTCAGGCCTATATAAGGCAAACAGAGTTCCATGCAGAGAGACTTTCAATTTCTGATTTTTTTGTACCAATAAAAATGTTTACTTCATGGTTTTTGTACGAATGTCCCTGGCCGCAAAAATATGTGTTTTATTTCTATCCCTAAATTTCTACTCTCTAGTTTTGTGTCATGAACTCACGAATCCTCCTCTCTTTCCCCTTCTTTCCTCTTTTTAGTAGTTTTATTTTCTACTTGTTGTCACTTTCTTCTTACTGTTAGAAATTTCTGGATTAGAGGACTCGGCTGAGGCAATCCAGTTGACCTACCATCCTGAAGATCCCGAAGATCTTGAAGATGCCGAGAGAGTCGTTAAGTGGATCTCTCGGTGTAAGAAGTATGCACGGTGTGTTGTGTGTCACCGTTGCTTGTTGTTTGACGCGGAAAGAGATACTTGAGCCCGCAGCATTGTGCTCGAGTTGTTCCGCGATGACGTTGTATCTTTTTCAACAGATTGCTAATAAAGTATTTGTCTTCGTGCTATAGTCTTGCTTAAAGTCCATTTAATCCCCGAACCCAGTTTTGAAGTTCGTAACAATATGGTATTAGCTTTTTTACTGTGTTTCCCCTTTGAGAACGAATACTGGTGTTTGTGTTCTAAGTACATGACAACAATTGTATACTAATCTGATTATATAATTTTTAATTTTGCATGGAAATAATAATGTCCAAATTATATCGATAACCACCATACCACAATATAGGGGTAATCCATAGTATCCATAGTATTTCATAGTACAGAGGCAGCCAACCTGCGGCTCGCTAGACACATGCGGCTCTTTGAAGGATTATTTGTGGCTCTCGATACATGTACCCGAGTTCTCTTTTCATTTTTGTGTTATTATATTTTAAAAAATTATTACAACTGATGGAGCTCGGTAATGCTGGGTAAAAAAAAATCGGTCTTATTTTGCTTTTGTGAGATGATTCTCAAATTCCACAATTCATACCGATTTACTGCATAATTCACCGAGAACATCTCGTTGCAAAATATTTAAAATATCCTGATGTTACGAAAACGGTGTAACACATTGCAAATTACATTCGCACCAATGCAAAAAATCATCGAGAATTAAAAGAATTCCTTGAAAAATTAAAGAACAGAGAACTTTCAAATGACATTCAATAAATATAACTTCTGTAAAAAAAATTTTATAGATTGTTATAGATTATTTAGTAGATTGGGCTATTATGTTTTTTTATTCCTTTGTTGGCACAGACAGACATAATTTTGAAACTTCTTCATGGTGTCCATACGTCAACATTCAATAAAATAAATGTGTAAGCTGAATTATTTGATGATTACAATAATTACTGCTTTACGATCATAATATACGTAACATCAACAAATGAAGCTAAACATAAATTTATTCTCCCAATTAATTTTGTTTCATTCATACGTCAAGCACTACGGCATTTCCCAGTGCTTTTTTTTATTTATTTCTCCCAACTTTCCTGTAGTGAGAAAACGTATATTAAGATCATGTTAACTAGAGAGAGTTAAGAATTTTTACAAACATTTAGATAGAACGATTCCGATTCTTTTACTTTTTTTTTTGTAATTAAATGCAAAACAGCGTTACTACTGGAAGCAGTAATGACAGTTCGGTTTCTTCACGGTTTTTCCTTGAGAAGGGATCAGAGAAAAATAAAAGTGCTCGTTGCAGTTTTCCGCTACGCTTAATTTTGCAGTAAGAGTAAAATAGTTTCCGATTATGCGATAAGGGCTGAAAAACGAAACGACATGTAGATATGGAATGCTTACTGTTATGAAAACCTATTATTATTTCTCTATCATATTCGACTGATTTTGATTGATTAGAACAGCAATTTCCTACTATGATTTATTTACTAAAAAAAACTGTATCCTAACGGTTCAAGTAAGAGAATTCTTGCATGAGTAAAGCTTACCTTCTAGATGTAATTACGAAATAGATTCAATTCTATAATAAATTATGAAGGGAGTACCTAAATTATAAACATTCGAAGCTTTTTTAAAATACATGTGAAAAAGTTTTTTTTTATATTTTTTTTTTCGTTATAGCAATGTTTATAAATGAAAAAAATGTAAGTGGATTTAAAAAGTAATGCTGATAAATTTTTAAAATTTTTATTTACATTATTTACAGTATTGGTCAATGTACCATTTAATCAACTCGGACCTTTTAGTTAAATGATTCTTCAGTTATTCTCTAAATATTGTTTTATTAAAAGAATTTATATTTGAAGTATGGATACTTTTTATCGCTAAAAGGACATTCATTATTTATTTTACCTAATATCCGAGGTATCTCAGTCTGCAAAGTCATCGATCCTTTAACTCATATGTGTGGATAAACAGTAAATGCTGAAAACTTTTTTAAAATTTTCATAATAGTACAATAATTGCTCAAATGTACTAATCGTTTAATCAATGATTGTAGTTAAAGTGATTCTTCAGTTATTCTCTAAATAATTTCTTTTATAAAGCTGAATTTATATTTGCAGAAGTATGGATAACTTATGTAGCCACAAAGAGAGTTTAAATTATTTATTTTACTGAATGAGCTGAGGTATCTCAATCAGCAAAAGCATCGATCCTTTAACCGAGTTGAGAGTGGATAAACAGTAAATGCTGATAATTTTTAAAAAAGTTTTTATTTACATTATATTACAGTAATTGCTCAAATGTGCCTAATTTATTCATCGAAGGCCAAGTTAAAGTTTTTCTTCAGCTATTATCTAAATAAATATTTTATGAAGCTGAATTTATAATTGCAGAAGTACGTATACTTGAAGTCGCCACAAACACAGTTCGGATTATTTATTTTATTATTTTATTTTACTTAAAAATCCAAGGTATCTCAATCGGCAAAGGCATCGATCCTTTAACCGAGTTGAGAGTGCATGAACAGTAAATATTGATATATGTTTAAAAGTTTTTTATTTAGTTTTTTATTTACATATCATTGCAGTAATTGCTCAAATGTGCCATCATTTAATCAACACAGCCTGGTAGTTAATTTGATTCTTCAGTTATTCTCTAAATCATTTTTTATAAAGCTGAATTTATATTTGTAGAAGTATGGATACTTTATGTCGCCACGTGGACAGTTTGACTTATTTATTTTACCTAGTTTTTTCAAACTATTCAAAATACATGTCATTTTTGATTATTAGATTCGTCTATTATGATTTTGTATTCCTGTTCAGACACAGAGCGACATAATTTTGAAACTTCTTCCACGTCAATATACAATAAAATAAATGTGTAAGCTGAATTATTTGTTGTTTACAACACTTCCTGCTATACGTGAATAATATACGTAACATCAGTAAATGAAGCTAAACCCAAATTTATTCTCCCAATTAATTTTGTTTCATTCATACGTCAAGCACTACGGCATTCCCCAGAGCTTTCGTTTTATTTATTTCTCCCAACTTTCCTGTAGTGAGAAAACATATTAAAATCACATGAACTGGAGAGAGTTAAGAATTTTTACAACCATCTAGATAGAACGATTCCGATTCTTTTGGTTTTTTTGGTAATTAAATGCAAAACAGCGTTACTACTGAAAGTAGTAATGACAGTTCGGTTTCTTCACGGTTTTTCCTTGAGAAGGGATCAGATCAAAATAAACGTGCTCGTTGCAGTTTTCCGCTACGGGTAATTTTGCAGTAAGAGTAAAATAGTTTCCGATCATGCGATAAGAGCTGAAAAATGAAACAACATGTAGATATGGAATGCTTACTCTTCTGAAAACCTATTATTATTTCTTTAGCATATTCGACTGATTTTGATTGATTCCAGCAACAATTTCCTACAATGATTTATGTTTAACAAAAACTGTATACTAACGGTTCAGGTAAGAGAATTCTCGCATGAGTAAACCTTACCTTCTCGATATAATTACGAAATAGATTCAATTCCATAATAAATTATACAGGGAGTACCTGAATTCATGGTGCAAACTTTAAGGTTAGGTAAAATATACGTGAAAAAGTTTTTTATTATTTTTTTTTTCGTATAGAACTGTGGAGTTGTAAATGAAATATGTAAACAGTAAATACTAATAATTTTTTAAAAAGATTTTTATTTACATAATATTGCAGTAATTGCTCAATTTTGTAGAATTTATATTTTTAGAAGTATGGATCATTTATGTCGCCACGAGGACTGTTCGGATTATTTATTTTACCTTATGAGCCGAGGTATCTTAATGTTCAAAAGCATCGATAATTTAACCGATTTGAGAGTATATTAACAGTAAATGCTGATTAATTTTTAAAAATTATTTTATTTACATAATATTACATTAATTTCTCAAATGTACCATCATTTAATCAACTCTGGCCTGGTAGTTAAATTGATTTTTCCGTTATTCTCTAAATAATTTTTTTATAAATCTTAATTTATTGTTGATGAAGTATTGATACTTAATGTCACGACAATGACAGTTTGGATTATTTATTTTACTTAATCTTCCGAGGTATCTCAATCGGCAAAATCATCGATCCTTTAACCGTGTTGAAAGTTGATAATCAGTGAATGCTAATAATTTTGTTAAAGTTTTTTATTTACATAATATTACAGTAATTGCTCAAATGTGCCACCATTTAATCAACTCAGGCCTGGTAGTTAAAGTGATTCTTCAGTTATTCTCTAAATAATTTTTTTTATAAAGCAGAATTTATATTTGTAGAAGTATGGATACTTTATGTCTCCACATGGACAGTTTGGATTATTTATTTTTCCTAGTATTTTCAAACTATTCAAAATACATTTCATTTCTGATTATTAGATTGGGCTATTAAGTTTTTTTATTCCCTTTCAGACACAGATAGACATAATTTTGAAACTTCTTCCTTACGTCAACATTCAATAAAATAAATGTGTAAGCTGAATTATTTGATGTTTTCAACACTTCCTGCTAAACGTGTATAATATACATAACATCAACAAATGAAGCTAAACCAAAATTTATTCTCCCAATTAATTTTGTTTCATTCATACGTCAAGCACTACGGCATTCCTTAGTACTTTCGTTTTATTTATTTCTCACAACTTTCCTGTAGTGAGAAAACGTATATTAAAATCACGTGAACTGGAGAGATTTAAGAATTTTTAGAACTATCTAGATAGAACGATTCCAATTTTATTTACTTTTTTTTTGTAATTAAATGCAAAACAGCATTACTACTGGAAGTAGTAATGACAGTTCGGTTTCTTCACGGTTTTTTATTGAGAAGGGATCAGATCAAAATAAACGTGCTCGTTGCAGTTTTCCGCTACAAGTAATTTTGCAGTAAGAGTAATGTATTTTCCGATCATGGGATAAGAGCTGAAAAACGAAACGCCATGTAGATATGGAATGCTTACTCTTATGAAAACCTATTATTATTTCTTTAGCATATTCGACTGATTTTGATTGATTACAGGAACAATTTCCTACAATGATTCATTTTTTAAAAAAATTGGATCCTAATGGTTCAGGTAAATGAATTCTCGCATGAGTAAACCTTACCTTCTCGATATAATTACGAAATAGATTCAATTTCATAATGAATTAAACAGGGAGTACCTGAATTCATGGGCAAACTTTAAGGGTAGGTAAAATACTTGTAAAAAAAGCATTATTATTATTATTATTTTGTATAGCAATGTGGAGTCGTAAATAAAAAAAGAAGGTGGATAAACAGTAAATGTTGATAATTTTTAAAAAGTTTTTTATTTACATAATATTACAGTAATTGCTCAAATGTGCCACCATTTAATCAACTCGGTCTGGTAGTTTAAGTGATTCTTTAGTTATTCTATAGATAATTTTATTTATAAAGCTGAATTTATATTTGCAGAAGTATGGATACATTATTTCTCTATAACGACAGTTCGAATTATTTATTTTACCTAATGAGCCGAAGTATCTGAATCGGCAAAGGCATCGATCCTTTAATCGAATTGAGAGTGCATAAACAGTAATTGCTGATAAGTTTTTTAAAGTTTTTCATTTACATAATATTACAGTAATTGCTCAAATGTGCCATCATTTAATCATCGAAGGTCTGGTAGTTAAAGTGGTTATTTAGTTAGTCTCTAAAGAAATTTTTTATAAAGCTGAATTTATATTTGCAGAAGTATGTATACTTTATATATATATATATATATGTATAAAT
Source organism: Pardosa pseudoannulata (assembly GCA_032207245.1). Classification (NCBI taxonomy): domain Eukaryota; kingdom Metazoa; phylum Arthropoda; class Arachnida; order Araneae; family Lycosidae; genus Pardosa; species Pardosa pseudoannulata. The sequence continues at coordinate 55,273,625 of CM063509.1, forward strand.
ATGTATAAATATATAAATATGTATAAATATATATATATATATATATATATATATTATATATATATATATATATATATATATATATATATATATATATATATATATATATATATATATATATATATATATATACATACACACACACACACACACACACACACACACACACACACACACACTATATATATATATATATATATATATATATATATATATATATATATATATATATACTATTATATCTCTAAACAAAATGCAATGGACATTTAGAAATTTTCTCGAATGTGTTAATATCCCACTAAGAGCTATTTTTTAAGAATTGTACACCCCCTTTTCTGTTACTGAAATAGCCTACTAGATGTACCTCTTTTTTACCAATAATAAAAACACGTATTATATTTTATGGGGGTGAATTAAAATATTGTGCAAATTTCCCAAAGTTCTTCCTCAATATATATTTTTATTTCTAGGGAAGGAAGTTTTCTGAATAACCCTTTTCATTCAGCTGTTTTCAGAAAGTAACTGAAAACCTGTTCCTTGTAACGGCGATATTTTCCTGAATTTTCTTACTATTCACTAGGTAGTATAGTATAAGTTGTCATTCAGGACTTGCAATGTCGTGGATGGATTGTGATACACCAAGGCTACCAACTCATATACTTGTTGTTGGCTGCTCTGTCACCACTGTCGAGATCTTTTCATGAACTCCTGCAGTACTGGCTGTCCTTGTACTACCTATGATTGTTAGACCAGAATTATTAGACAAGACATTTTTCCGTTTCATGCACCTGCTGCTGTGAGAGCGCAAATATTTTCATATAAGACAGCCACAATTGGGATACATGTTCATCATACATTCGTGCTGCCTATGGGGTATTTCCGTTTGCTGCTCTCTAAGTGAAATTCTTATGTGTTATTGCAATATTATTAAACCGTGTCATTATTCCATATGTGACAAGTGTTAGAACGGTTGGATATGATTGAGTAATTTCACAAACTGTCAGGATCATCAGGTGGAAAGTTTGTCTGACGTCACCTGGGCGGAGCCCTGAAATGTCAATATGTCCATCATTGCTCAGAACAACTAACAGAGAGTAGACAGAAAAGAGGCTGGATAGTACAGAAAAGGAAGAATGTGTCTGGCATTTCCATAAATCTACAGACTTTAACAGAACAAAGACTTTAGTCTCGTGTTGCCGTTCATCATTTAGAAAAGAAAATAATCAAACTTAGGAATGAAGTATGCACAATTTAATGTAATAGTTATAAAATTATCTATAGAAGTGTCGAATCAATGATCGGGGTATCTTTCATTAAACAAGGTGGACCAGTCGCTTGGCAGTATGTTCAACAGATATATAAGGTATCAATTTTATCTTATGGAGATATATCAAGACGCTCTAAAAGACTCCACTTGACTTTGACTAGGACATCATTTCAAAACTTCCAGTAACTGCTGCAACTCTTTATAAAAAACCACTCTGATATTTGATAGATAATGAAAATCACTTACTAGAACAGTACTGCAATCATCAAATAATTCAGCCAACACATTTTAAGGATCGCCGACATTTAAACCTTAAAAAAGTTTTAAAGTTATGGCTGTTGTTTGTACCCATATATGAATATAGAAATAAAATAAAATAACTGAATTCAATAATAAAAAAATACTTGATTGAATATATTTTGCATTATTGGCAAATATTATGGGAACACAAGCGAAAATGGGAGATTTACTTGTGAAATTTGATGTAATGGAGATTTCAGTGTAACATTTAAAAACAGGAGATCATGACAGTACGGGTAAATTTCCTGATTTCATAAGAAAAATAGGCAAAATAAATTATTATTATTTTCAATGCGGAAGCACCTTGCTTTCATAGCATTCATCACTAACAAGCCGTAGATATTTTTTGACTATTTTATTATGGGAGCCCCTTATTGGTGTCCAAAAATAATCCTTCAGACGGAATAACACAAACTAACGAAGTGGTTTTGTTAGAAATTATATAAAATGCGAATGATATAAAACACGAGTTAACTGGAGAAAAGTACAGTAGAACCTCGATTATCCGAGATAATTGGGACCACTAGTACCTCGGATATCGGAAATCTCGGTTAATAGAAACCATGTATAAAAACCTTCCGTGCTTGCGAAATTAAATAACTTTTAAAGTAATAAACAATAGAATGCACTTTAAATGATAAAAAATAAACATATATGAAAGTATGTTTCTCAGCTAAAAATGTTTAAAAAGGGTGTAATATTTCTTGGAAGTTGAGTGCTTTTGTGGGGAAGAAGTGCCTGTAACACGGACAACGAACTAAAATGTGTATAATTTTTTCCAAGCTCATTTTGGAAAGGAGAAAAAAAATTAGATTTCCTTATTGACTCGGTTAACAGAAGCATCGGTTAATCGAAGCTCGGTTAATCGAGGATCTACTGTACGAGGAGTTATTTCTATGTTGTTAGGATGAATAAAACAATCAGACTACCTTCAAAGTTAATAGGACAAATATTTATTTACAAAACAATTATATTAAATGTATAAAAGAGAAAACATCATTCGATGATCATTAGAGCCTGACCAACAACAACCCAAATTTCATAGACGAGCGATCTCACAAAATTACTGGCCTAATCAAATGCTATGTTGCATTCTCTCTGGTCCGTCGAAAAAGAGAGTCAGCTGCCGAAGTCACTCAACTTGCTTAAGGTAACCGACCACTTTCAGAGCCAAAAATTTTAAATAAGTTTTTTAAGGAAATATTTCAAATGTCATGTTGCATTCTCTTTGGTCCGTCGAAAAAGAGAGTCAGCTGCCGAAGTCACTTAACTCGCTTAAGGTAACCGACCACTTTCGGAGCCAAAATTTTTAAATAAGGTTTTTAAGGAAATATTTCAAATGCCATGTTGCATTCTCTTTGGTCCGTCGAAAAAGAGAGTCAGCTGCCGAAGTCGCTCAACTCGCTTAAGGTAACCGACCACGTTCGGAGCCAAAATTTTTAAATAAGGTTTTTAAGGAAATATTTCAAATGCCATGTTGCATTCTCTTTGGTCCGTCGAAAAAGAGAGTCAGCTGCCGAAGTCGCTCAACTCGCTTAAGGTAACCGACCACGTTCGGAGCCAAATTTTTTAAATAAGGTTTTTAAGGAAATATTTCAAATGCCATGTTGCATTCTCTTTGGTCCGTCGAAAAAGAGAGTCAGCTGCCGAAGTCGCTCAACTCGCTTAAGGTAACCGACCACGTTCGGAGCCAAATTTTTTAAATAAGGTTTTTAAGGAAATATTTCAAATGCCATGTTGCATTCTCTTTGGTCCGTCGAAAAAGAGAGTCAACTATCGAAGTCGCTCAACTCGCTTAAGGTAACCGACCACGTTCGGAGCCAAATTTTTTAAATAAGGTTTTTATGGAAATATTTTTTTAGTTATTTCAGTAATAGATTATAAAGCATAGAAAAATATGGAAATAAACATGAATGCATATATATTTTCTTAAAAATTGGCAAAAATAGAGAAAAAAACGCCAACACTCTTAACTAAAAAAATACGCAAAGCATATCCTTTTTACTTGGATAAATGTAGGCATATATCCATAACGGATATATGTATGCATTGATCCTACAGAATGAAAATATTCTAAAGTGTAAATAAGTTATAGCCAATCAAGTAATTCAGAGCAAAATTTCAAGAAAAGAATAGTTAAGTTTCTAACATAAATGCTCATAACTCATCTCGAATATATTTATAATCCTGAGGTTCAATGCATACATAACATCATTACAAACATACAGTTAAATTCTAATTAAATTCTAAAAATTATTTTAGCAGTTATGACTGTTGAGTTGTGGTGGTGTAGCAAAAATCACAGTTTTTCAGAAATTCAATTTAAAGATTTTATTGGATAAATTCATTAAGTGTTTACATTCAGAAATATGCAGTAATTTATTTATTTATTTAAAAGCTATAATAAGCTACTTACGACGTTTTTCATGCTAACACTCAAAGTCAAGCCCTTTAACTGCTCACTTCCGGTATCTCTTCAGCAATTCTGGTGATGATTAAACAGCTGTATCATGACTTCTAATGACTCTAGAAACAAGCTGAAAACTGTTTTCGAAAGCTAAAGGACTGATCTTTAAAATAAATGAATATTTTTATCGATATTTTCCACGAAAATCGCTATTTGAACGTGGTCGGTAACCTTAAGAAGTATTCTTCTTTCCAAGGCACACCGATGTCTCCCCCTCTGTTATCTGCTCTGTCGCTTCCACAGGGTCCAGCCATAGTAATCTGATACACTATAAAAATCCTCATTTTCAGAAAAAAAAATCGCTTTTTAACCCCTTGCCTTAAAGTTTCGCTGAAAGCAGATCCATTAGATTCTCTTTCACAACGATTACCGAAAAATGTCGAGTCTGCAGACTTTATGACCCCAGTATCCGGGTGGCTTGCATTCCCGAGGAAGCAGGGTGGAGGGGTCAAATGATAGTTCTCTGATATAAGGAGGAAAGGGGTCACATGCTGTAAACACTGATAAGTAAAAAATCCTACAGGTTCCTCGTAATTTAGAAACAGGGACCAAGCAAAAAACTTTCGGCCTGCAACCTCAAAAGATGTCGTTTGGGAACTGGAAGAACATTGCGACCAAGAACCTATTTTATTGCCTCAGTCATCATTAACGATTACGTTGGATATTTGGCAAGTTCGAGTTTCGAACTCACAACCCCTCGGTTATAGGATCGATACCTCTGCAGATTGAGATACCTCGGCTCAATAGGTAAAATAAATAACCCGAAATGTCCTTATGCCGTCATAAAGTACCCATACTTCACCAAATATAAATTCAACTTTAAAGAAAAATGTATTTAGAGAATAACTGAAGAATCACTTTACCTACCAGGCTAGAGTTGATTAAAAGATGGCACATTTCAGAAATTATTGTAATATCATGTAAATAAACAACTTTAAAAAAAATATCAGAATTTACTGTTTATCCACTCTTAACTCTATTAAAGGATGGATGCCTTTGCAGATTGAGATATCTCGGCTCATTAGGTAAAATAAATAATCCGAACTGTCTTTGAGGCGACATAAAGTATCCATACTTCTATAAATATAAATTCCGCTTTATAAAAAAATATTTATTTAGAGAATAACTGAAGAATCACTTTAACTACCAGGCGAGCGTTGATTAAATGATGGCACATTTGAGCAATTACTGTAATATTATGTAAATAAAAATCTGGTAAAAAATTATCAACGTTCACTATTTATCCATTCTGAACTCGGTTAAAGGATCGATGCCTTTGCCAATTGAGATACCTCGGCTCGTTAGGTAAAATAAATAATTCGAACTGTCCTTATGGAGAAATAAAGTATCCATACTTCTGCAAATATAAATTCAGATTTATTTAAAAAATTATTTAGAGAATAACTAAAGAATCAGTTTAACTACCAGGCCTGCGTTGATTAAATGGTGGCACATTTCAGCAATTACTGTAATATTATGTAAATAAAAAACTTTTTAAAAATTATCAGCATTTACTGTTTATCCACCTTTATTTCTTTTACGACTTCCATTGCTATACAAAAAAAATAATGTAAAAGTTTTTATAACAAGTATTTTACGTACCCTTAAAGTTTGGTCCATAAATTCAGGTACTCCCTGTATAATTTATTATGAAATTGAATCTATTTCGTAATTACATCGGGAAGGTAAGGTTTACTCATGCGAGAATCCTCTTATCTGAACCGTTAGGATACAATATGTAAAAAAAATTAATCATAAAAAATTACTCGAGTAATCAACCAAAATTACTCGAGTAAAGAAGTAATAATAGATTTTCATAACAGTAAGCATTCCATTTCTACATGTTTCTTTTTTCAGTCCTTATCGCAAATCGGAAACTATTTTACTCTTACTCAAAATTACTCGTAGAGGAAAACTGCAACGAGCACTTTTATTTTTCTCTGATGCCTTCCTTCTCAAGGAAAAAACCGTGAAGAAACTGAACTGTCATTACTACTTCCAGTAGTAATGTTGTTTTGCATTAATTACCAAAAAAAAAAGTAAAAGAATCGGAATCGTTCTATCTAGATGGTTGTAAAAATTCTTAACTCTCTCCAGTTCAAGTGATTTTAATATATGTTTCTTCACTACAGGAAAGTTAGGAGAAATAAATGAAAAGAAAGCACTGGAAAATGCCGTAGTGCTTGACGTATGAATGAAAAAAATTAATTGGGAGAATAATTTTGAGTTTAGCTTCATTTGTTAACGTTTCGTATATTATACACGTATAGCAGGAAGTATTGTAAACATCAAATAATTCTGCTTACACATTTATTTTATTGAATGTTGACGTATGGAAGAAGTGTCAAAATTACGTCTGTCTGTGTCTGCAAGGGAATAAAAAACATAATAGACCAATATAATAATCAGAAACGAAATGTATTTTGAATAGTTTCAAAAATCTAGGTAAAATAAATAATCCAAACTGTCTATGTGACGACATAAATTATTCATACTTCTACAAATATAAATTCAGCTTTATAAAAAAAATTATTTAGAGAATAACTGAAGAATCATTTTAACTACCAGGCCTGAGTTGATTAACAGATGGCACATTTGAGCAATTACTGCAATATTATGTAAATAAAAATATTTTAGTAAAATTATCAGCATTTACTGTTTATCCACTCTCAACTCGGTTAAACGAACAATGTATTTGTCAATTAAGATACCTTGGCTCATTTGGTAAAATAAATAATAAAATAAATAATCCGAACTGTTCTTGTGGTGACATAAAGTATCCATGCTTCTGGAAATATAAATTCAGCTTAATAAACAAATTATTTAGAGAATAATTGAAGAATCACATTAACTAAAAGGTCCGTATTGATTACAGGATGGCCCATTTGATCAATTACTGTGATATAATGTAAATAAAAAACGTTTTAAAAGTTATCAGCAATTACTGTTTATCCACTCTCAACTCGGTTAAAGGATCGATGCTTTTGCCGATTGAGATACCTTGGATCATTCGGTAAAATAAATAATCCGAACTGTCCTTGTGACGACATAAAGTATCCATACTTCTAAAAATATAAATTCTATAAAAATTGAGTAATTACTCCAATATTATGTAAATAAAAATCTTTCTAAAAAATTATCAGTATTTACTGTTTATCCACTTACATTGCTCATTTACGACTCCACATTGCTATACGAAAAAAAAATAATAAAAATACTTTTTCACAAGTATTTTACTTACCCTTAAAGTTTGGCCCATGAATTCAGGTACTCCCTGCACAATTTAGTATGGAAATGAATCTATTTAGTAATTACATCTAGAAGGTAAGGTTAACTCTCTTTCGAGAATTCTTATACCTGAACCGTTAGGACACAATTTCTTGAAAAAAAAATAAAGCATAGTAAGAAATTGCTGCTCTAATCAATCAAAACTAGTCAAATGTTCTGAAGAAATGATAATTTTTTTCATAAGAATAAGCATTCCATATCTACATATCGTTTCGTTTTTCAGCCCTTATCGCATAATCGGAAAATATTTTACTGTTACTACAAAATTACGCGTAGCGGAAATCTGCAAAGAGCACTTTTATTTTTCTCTGATCCCTTCTGAACTAAAAAACCATGAAGAAACTGAATGGTTGTAAAAATTCTTAACTCTCTCCAGCTCACGTGATTTTAATATATGTTTTCTCACTACAGGAAAGGTGGGAGAAATAAATAAAAAGAAACCACTGGGGAATGCCGTAGTGCTTGACGTATGAATGAAACTAAATGAATTGGGAGAATAAATTTGGGTTTAGCTTAATTTGTTTTTGTTACTTATATTATGCTTGTATAGCAGGAACTGTTCTAATCATCAAATAATTCGGCTTACTCATTTATTTTTTGAATGGGAATCCATAGTATGAATACTTATATATATATATATATATATATATATATTAGTATTCATACTATGGATTCCTTAAAAACTATATGATCTTCTATATTGAAAAGTATCAACATTAACCACTTGGGTGCTATTTACTCATTAGAAAAAGAAAATATAATTTAGTAATTCGCTTTTAACGCTGATTTGGTATTGTTATCCCCGAGGCGAATATGTTGGAATGGAGAATAAATTAACAATAGAAATATGAATATAAATTTATTACTCTTCGGATCAAATTCGACAAACTTTCAATCAACAACAAATATAGTTTAATGTCGTGTGATATCACTACTAAGATATACAGATAATTACAATGTAGGAAAAAAATGAAAATATATGATGGAGCACTTTCTGTTCAGCTTCAAGGTCAGGCCCGGGCAAGAAAATTTCAGGTTCGTCTGGAACCAGCATGATATACACATGATGAATGGCCTGGCAATGAAATGGCAATACTAATTAGTATGATCCCTTAGGTGGATAATTCCAATTCATTATTCATCGGTAGATACAGGTAAATTGATACTCGTCCCATTTCTGTTACATCTGTAGAGTTTTCTACAGTTCACCAATGCTTCTGTCGTGAAAAATTGTTCAAGTTTCAAAAGCGATATAAAAGTGTATTATAAAAGCAGGCAATGTAAATCATTTGTAGAAAAGCAAATGAATGTATATAATGTTTCAAGAACGAGGAACATGAAATATCACATATTTTATTGTCTATATACATCTATCAGTAAAGTTTCACGCTGAAGAAGAAATTGCATGAAGCTCTATTTATGGCATGACTGCTTATCATCATAGTTTGAATTAAGATTTTAACAATATTTTATAAAAACAGTTTTCTTATTTGCCATTTCATTTGAAATGAGAACACTCAACAAAATGGCGTGACTTCCTAGGAACAGTTATAGTTATTTCTGTGTCTTTGGGATGAAACAAAATGAACTTCAGAAGGACTAAAGTGATACCATTTTTTTAAATAATGACTAGAAAGTGTCCAACCATAATTAAAGCTTTAATAACATTTTTTGTTGATTTATTTGGGCACCAAGAACAAAAATTATTAATTATTGTAGGAGCGTTAAAAAAGAACAGGCTTGTTATAAGTTTTTACTTTACTGTAATGAAGGCATTTCACAGTTAATAGATAAATATTTTCAAGAAAATTGGTTTAGTATAGGTCTGCAAAGTATTTGTAAATTGTTTTCAAAATCTAAGATCATATTCCATTTTTGAATGTCAATTTCTTGAGAAATGTTATATGGAACAAGGTTTTTAGTTCGGTGTAAACCAACAAACTAAAAAAATGAACTATATTTTAATGCATGTACTATGATGCATACATGGGATTAATTTAACATTGAAACTATAATTTTTTCATTGCACTTAATCCTAGCAAGTCTTTGAACTTTGAGAAATACAAAATGCAAATCTAAACTAAATCCTTTCATTTGCAAAACTCTGCTCATCATTTATACCTGTTTTTACCATCTTATTGAAGTTTCCTGCTTAGTATGTCAAAATTTTGTAAACTATGTGAGAGGCTGGTACAAAATTGCTATAAAAAGTCTGTTATGCAATAAATGTTGTGTAGAGAAATGAAACAATCTTTGCTTATTATACCCGTAATCACTATCAGAATCGATGCATACAAAAATATATTTTTATGAAAAAATTAGCAAGTTTTCAACATGTTCTTTTAAAAGAACAAGGGTGATCAACTATGATCAACCACACTGGAATTTTGAGAAAGAAAACCTACTTTTAGTCTCGTATTAAAAATTTTCGTAAGTTTTTGCCGAAGATTTTTACTAAAGATCTTCTTCTTTCAAAAGATCAAGAGGTCTTAACTATGATCAACCATACTGGAATTTTGAGAAAAAAAGTCCTGGTTTTGGTCTTGAATAAAAAATTACGTAAGTTTTTACAGAAGATTTTAACAAAAGATCTTCTTCTTTTAAAAGAGCAAGATGTATTAACTATGATCAGCCGCATTGGAACTTTGAGAAAAAAAACCCGCTTTTAGTCTCGTATTAAAAATTACGTAAGTTTTTACCGAAGATTTTTACCAAAGGTCTTGTTCTTTTGAAAGAGCAAGGTGTCTTAACTATGATCAGCCACACTGGAATTTTGAGAAAAATACCTGCTTATAGTCTCGTATTAAAAATTACGTAAGTTTTTACCAAAGATTTTTACCAAAGATCTTGTTCTTTTAAAAAAGCAAGAGTCTTAACTATGATCAACCATATTGGAATTTTGAGAAAAAAAAGTCCTGGTTTTGGTCTTTAATAAAAAATTACGTAAGTTTTTACCAAAAATTTTAACAAAAGATCTTCTTCTTTTAAAAGAGCAAGAGGTTTTAACTATGATCAGCCCCACTGGAATTTTGAGAAAGAAACCCGCTTTGAGTCTCGTATTAAAAATTACGTAAGTTTTTACCGAAGATTTTTACCAAAGATCTTGTTCTTTTGAAAGAGCAAGATGTCTTAACTATGATCAGCCACATTGGAATTTTGAGAAAAAAAAAACCGCTTTTAGTCTCGTATTAAAAATTACTTAAGTTTTTGCCGAAGATTTTTACCAAAGATCTTGTTCTTTTGAAAGAGCAAGGTGTCTTAACTATGATCAGTCACACTGGAATTTTGAGAAAGAAACCCACTTTTAGTCTCGTATTAAAAAATTATCTAAGTTTTTGCCGAAGATTTTTACCAAAGATCTTGTTCTTTTAAAAGAGCAAGAGGTCTTAAATACGATTAGTCATATTGGAATTTCGACCAAAAAACTCACTTTTACTCTTTAATAATAAAAAAAGACTAAGCTCTTACCAAAGATTTTAATTTTATCGAACGAGTTATCTCTAAACATTTTAAAACTTTATGAAACGGAAATGACGGAGTTAAGTAGTTACAGAAAATTTATAACACTTTCGTCAATATAAAATTTTATCATTTCCATTACTTTTTCCACCATTTTTTTTTTTACCAAACTGCTATGATTGTAGTTTGAATTTTGCTTTACGAAACTAAGTTTAATTTTATCAATATAGGGCACATATATGGGTTTCATAGAGATGCATTTTTAATAAACTGAGAGATTCATAATTGGTTTGTGAAATAGTACCAATATTTTAAAAATATTTTAACGCACCCTTTTCACAAATTGTATATTTATTTAAATGCACAGGAATGTTTACGCTTATGGGATAGTACCATTAAAATAAAAGTAAATATTTCAAATAACTTGTGTATGTATAAAATGAATATAGAACATTTTAGGAAATTTCTTTAAGATTATATAATTTTTTTCTATTATTAAATTGATTGAAAACATTTAGTTTTGAAATTCGTAATGGTAAATGTATGCAAAAGTGTATATTGTAACGTTTTAGTAAAAATCTTGAGATTAAATAAAAAAATTATGAACATGATGTTAAAGGTTCTTGATTTCTGCTTAAAATACCCATTTAGTGTGTATTTAATTTATTTTTCATGAAATTTATTCCCTTTTAAATAAAATTTTTATACTATTTCTGATAACATTTATGGGGGGTCAAGGGGGGCCGAGCCACCCTTGTTTAAAAAACTTTTTTGATAACTCAAAAATTAATTTACAAAAATTAAAAAAGTACTAACCTTTTAATGTTCTTTGAAAATTTAAAATAAATCTCTGCGGATGTTTCATTTATTTTTTTATTTCTGGTTTATCTTTTAAAATGAAATTTTTAATTGTTTTGTGTGTTTCAAATCAGGAAATCCCCTATATAATAATAGCCTAAGTTATCTGTACGTCTGTCCTCGATTTTATGAAGCGGTTGGACCTGGAATTGATAGAGGCATCCATAGTTAGCAAAATTCATAGCGAGTAATGTTTATCTTCTCCTAAACTATAAATCCGATTCTAAAATAAATTGATATAAATATTCTTCATACCACAGCGAAAAATACTGCCTTCTTTAAAACATTCGAAATCCACCCCTTCCCCTCTTTTCGAGCTTTTAATGCCATTATTTCAACTCCTATTTTCCCCGGTTAAGAGCAGGCGATTAAATTTATCAATTTGTCCCATAATAAATAGGTAAAAATAACATTTTTCTAGCATTATGACGTCATTCCTTTAGCCATCTCATTGAATCATTTCTTATTTTAAATTATTTAAATTATGCCTTATTTTCATACGTTTTATCATTGAACCTAGATATTACGTAAATAATTTTCTTTTATATTTGGCTTAAATAATAGATTAGGTACATATGGGATAATTTTAAATTGAATCATCGATTATTTTTTGTTGCAAGATAATTCTCAGCCAAAAAACAATTTTTTTACCTGCCTCATAGCGTACTTAACAATTTTGGAAAATTAAAAATTTTACTGATCCCGTCATTTGACGGGCTATATGCTAGTATTTTAATAATATTAAAAAACAAAAATAATGAATTTTTAATGTTTTAAAATTAACAACCAGTTAATATTTTGAAAAATAATGTGAATAAGCAGAATTTGAATTAATATAAATATAATTTTACGCAATTTTACACTTTTTTTGCTATTAATTGCAACCTTAGTGTATTATTTCACCATAAAATAACTCAAGTCAACTATTTTAATCACGCTGAAAATCCACTCCTGCTCAAAACGTCAGCTTTCCGGTAACTCCACGAGAAGAAGTTGGCGTGGTTGGCGTCATTAAAAAAATCGCCAAAAATAGGAGGGGGAACTCAATTCTTAAGTAGACCCTACACTCTGAGCTTATTCACCATGAAACAATGTTACAGTTGGGTTGCAAACAGTTATTCAAGTTATTACAGACAAACTTCTTCTGCTTGGTACCAATTTAAGTTTCTTTTGTTCTAACAACAAACATTTATTTTTTTTTATCTCATAATACGATTTTTAGGTCATATTAAATAGTGGTTGAGTCAGAGAATATACGTTTGGCTAGGCAAAAAATTATCTTCTTCAACAAAGAAGTAAAATTTTACAAATAAATGTTATTCAGAGAAATATTAAAGTTCAAATTTACTAATTTATTTATTGTTAGCAAGACGGCTTTTCAAAACTAGCATATAGCCCGTCATATAACGGGATCAGTAAAATTTTTAAGTTTCCAGAATTGTAAAGTACCCTATGAGGCAGATAAAGAAATGGTTTGTTTTTTGGCTGAGAATTATCTTGCAATAAATTTATGATTGAATATATTTATGATTGAATGATATGAATGAATATATTTATGATTGAATTATGATGATTAAATTTAAAATTATTACATATGTAACTAATCTATTGTTATTATTTAAACGTAATATAAAAGAAAATTATTTAGGTAATATTTAAGTTCAGGGATAAAACGGATGAAAGTAATACAGACGATATTTAAATAATTTAAAATAAGAATTGATTAAATGAGAGGAAGGACGACATAATGCTAGAAAAATATGTTATTTTTACCTATTTATTATGAGATAAATTAATAAATTGAATTGCTTGCTTTTAACCGGGGAAAAGATGGCCCGAAATAATGACATTAAATGCTCGAAAAGGGTGGAAGGGGTTGAATTTGAACGTTTTAAAGATGACAGTATTTGTTGCTGTGATATGAAGCCTTTTTATAACAATTTATTTTAGAATCAGATGGATAGTTTAGGTTTTGGTTTGGTTTGGTTTGGTTTGGAGCTCTACGGTCTACTGTTTTGCACTCGAGGGCTAATGAGACCGGGACCTACTGCTTAAAGCCGATTCCGAACGGCTACGAACATCCATGCCATAGTGGGATTCGAACCCACGAACTCCGGTACCGACGATGAGCGCCCTAACCAATCGGCCAGCTTTCGGCAAAGGATAGTTTAGGAGAAGATAAACTTTATTCGATTTGAATTTTGCTAACCCTAACTCATTAAGAGTTCAATATGGATACCTCTATCCATTCCAGGTCTAACCGCTTCATAAATTCGAGGACAGACGGACAGATAACTTATGCTATTGTGGTGTCCAGACTTTGCTACTCCATGGTGAGCAGCCGACTCCCACGCTACTCTACAACTCAACTCTAACGCGCGCGTAAAGCTTACCAGAGACAAAAAAAGAGTTGGATCGGTCGGATGAGGAAGCTCTCGCGCGTACTTCTATTTATGTGTGAAGGAATAAATATTTATGAAGTTAAATGGAGTCAGTCATCATTCACATAACTATTATTATATAGGGTATCAGAAATAGTAAGGAAATCCTAGAAATGGAATGAGGGATTGTATTCAGTTCAGTTGAAGCATCATGCATTTCAATAGCTTAATTCCTATAAAAGGTTTTAATGAATGCAGATTTCCTATGCATCGTTTTCAAATTATGTATTGTTAATAAAGAAAGACTCGCTCTATCCTGAATACCAAATACAGATGATTTAAATGAGTATCGTATTTTACTTTAAAACAAGAATGGATTCCTTCAAATCTATTGCTTCTATTATTAGTTCCATTGTTAAGTAAGATATTCCACTGTTTAAAGTTTGCATTTCAGAGATTTATATGCTTTAAAGAAATTCTGCAGTTTTCAGATATATTTTACCCTTTGTTATCCCATGAACAAGTATACGTGTTTTGCACTATTAATAGAAATTCTCTTGGTAAGTTTTGAAGGCATTCTTTCAGCAGAGACTTTGGAAATGTTAAGTTGCTGGGCTATTATGCATTATGCTGAACTGTTATATTTACCATTACGCTATCTTATAGAAATGTAACTGACAGACACTAGATCTGAAATCCAGTCTTGCATTATCAAATACATTTTGTTTAGTAATTAACCATTTGAGTTTTTGAAGAGCAAGTAATATAAAACCCTTTCTAAACACTTAACCTTACATATGTGCGTGTAGATATTCTTACTTTTATTTTTTATTACTTGTCATTCACCAGATTTTTTAAAATTTTTTATTTTTCAAATATAGGATCTACTTCAAATATAGGATATACCCTTTCCCAAGAAGCAAGAAAGTGATTTTAAATCGGTCTGTTACTTGTGTGTTTACTTTACTTGTTTTCGAGAGAACAAATGCATTATAGACGCCGGCCCCGCCCGCCATGTTTTTTTGGCGAACAACAGAAAAACGCGTGTTTTAAAAATATGTAAGTAAAAAAACATGGCGGCGGCCACATGGCATATTTGAAACACAACAGTAACAAAACTAAACTTAAAAAAATAAACAGATTAACAATTTAAAGCACTATTAAAATAAAACTAGCATAATAATTATCTTTTTTTAAGTTAATAAGAGATTAGTAATATTTATGATATATATCAACAGCATAAACACAATATATAGCATTTTAATAAACACTAATATTATAAAATATATAACATGTGAGGGGGCTCCCCCTGTAATAAAAGAAACCATCTGGATTGATTTAGAATATCCTGATACTTTTTAACAATTCCAAAAATAGTAAGATCCGAAAACACTACAACCACTATAACTAAATTACTAAATCCCAGAAAATAATAAAAAAAAAAGGACCTAGGCGACTGGAATCCAAAAGAACAGCTAAGATGCAAATTTCTCGAATAGTGCCGGGTACTGAACTCAAAATTCATGGGCACCAATGGAGTGTAAGAACATATCGGAGCTGCCCTACCCCCCCCCACTAAAGTCAGGGAAAACACACCAACACATTCATCGCCCCATAAAACTTCTAAAAAATCGCCAAATTTGGCGAAAATAAAACTCGGCGCCTATAATGCATCTGTATCCTTTAGAGTACCATAGCCTTCTTAAGTTTTACGTCCAAAACAGCCAATAAGAGAATAACAGTAGATTTTATATTGCCAGCTATCTTTACTAATTACTTTTGTTTATTCTAGAGATACTAGCATATAGCCCGTCATATGACGGGATCAGTAAAATTTTTAATTTTCCAGAATTGTAAACTACTCTATGAGGCAGGTAAAAAAATATTTATTTTTCTCTGAGAATTATCTTGCAATAAAAAATAATCGATGATTAAATTTAAAATTATCACATATGTACCTAATCTATTATTTAAGATAAATATAAAAGAAAATTAATTACGTAATATATAAGTTCAGTGATAAAACGTGTGAAAATAATGCAGACGATATTTAAATAATTTAAAATAAGAAATGATTAAATGAGATGGTTAAAGGAATGACGTCATAATGATAGAAAAATGTTTTTTTCATCTATTTATTCTATAATAAATTGATAAATTTAATCGCCTGCTCTTAATCGGGGGAAAATGGGGCTTGAAATAATCGCATTAAACTCTCGAAAAGGGGGGAAGGAGTGAATTTCAATATTTTTGCTGTGATATGAAGCTTATTTATACCAATTTATTTTAGAATCAGATCGATAGTTAAGGAGAAAATAAACTTTACTCGCTTTAAATTTTGCTAACCCTAACTCATTAAGAATTCATTATGGAGCCTATTTCCATTTCAGGTCCAACCGCTTCAAAAATTCGTGGACAGACGAACAGATAACTTAGGCTATTATTATATAGGGGACTAGACTTGTGAACTGTTACTATTATGTTATTGTTATTGTTGTGTAGTTAGTTGTAAGTTAAATTTTAAGATAAAAGTTAACTTAGGTGGGAGAATGTCAAATCGTCTGTTAAAATTGATGTTCTACCCACATATTATCTTTTTTATTTTATTTTTTCTCTGTAAGTTGCGAGTGGCAACGAACGATTTTGTTTAGTGAAAACATGGCTGTTCTTTCGTATGCGAGAAAAATGGCTCTTGAGTTGCTTTTGTGCTTTAATATGTTAATATTATTTACGCCATAAATTCTTCTATGTGACATTTTCTGTGCATTTAAAGATCTCGCATACGTAAATATAATAAAAAGTGTTTTATATTAAAAGGGCGTCTGTTTTGAGCAATTAATTAACGCCATTGAGAACATTCTTCAGTATCACACTTCTGATTTCGAAACCCAAACGGGACAGTGATTATTTGGTGGTATATATGAATGGCATCGAAAATGATAAATTTAATCGCCTGCTTTTAACGGGGGGGGGGGGAATAAGGCTTGAAATAATAGTATTAAACGCTAAAAAAGGGGGGATGGCTTAGATTTTGAACTCGCTTTGAATTTTGCTAACCCTAACTCATAAAAAATTCAATATGGATGCCTGTATCCGTTCCAGGTACAACCGCTTCAAAAATTTGCCGACAGACACCTTAGGCTATTATTATATAGGGGATACTACTAACCAGGGCTAGCAGTCGATGGTAGCTTTTACTTAAGAAAAACAAATTTTGCTTTTACAATAAGATAAACCTTTCCACCTTTTCTACCCTTAGTGTCAAGCAAGAATAACAGATATACACTCGAACTTTTTAGAAAAGCAAATTCATTTATTCTCGTGGTATAACAATGATGAAAAAAGACTTAGAAGAGTAAAACTACAAAAGAAAGTTCTAGAGTTTTGGCAACTTAGATTTAAACACTAAATACTGTTAAGTTCAATGTCTGACGTCTTGGAAAGACATCTGCACATTTTGGTGATTTTGGTGGAATTACCATCAAATTTGTGAATTTAGCAATTATTTTGTGTTAGAGGAACAACTAAACTTGCCTCTAGCTACTCATATTCTTTACAGGGATTAAATCACAAGTTGTTTCAGAGCAGATTTTGGTATCAAACTTGCTAATTGTCCTTCAACAACCCGGATTCCAATCCAAGTCTCAGAATACGAATGAGGACAATCACATATCTGTCGTAGTAACTTTCTGGTCACTCTGGGGGAAAGCCTTAATTATCCCCTCGGTAGCGACTTCGAGGTCCTTCTCTAGAGCTTCGGATTCTGCTGTCACGTTGGTCAGTTGCGTTTCGTTCGGGAAAGAGGTGTCGTCAGGAGTAGCTAGAGTAAAGTCTATCACCTCTTCGTCGTCCGCCCCACCTTTAGCGTCATTTTCGTCTGTGCCGCATTTTTCGTACTTGGTTTTGGAGGTTTTGTGGTTGTCAGAGCCGAAAAGAACTTTTATGTCTTTCTTCTTCCAACTAGAAGAGACAGCCTCACCCCTTACTTTTTGGGGGTTCTCGTCATCATCCTAAAGAAAAGATAAGAAGCAAAATAGATTAAGCCACTTTATTACATATATATATATATATACATACATCTATATATATATATATATATATATATATATATGCATATATACATATATACACACACACATATATATACATACGTACATACATATATATATATATATATATATATATATATATATATATATATATATATATATACATATATACACACACACATATATATATGCATGGTTAATTAAATTATATGTATGTATATGTAAATTTATATATATATAAATATATATCATATATATATGCCTGTATATATATTTTTATATATTATGTATACATATGTATACATATA
>CM063509.1:55304501-55307001 GCA_032207245.1 Pardosa pseudoannulata
TAACGAACATATACTACGTTCTCTAGGCGTCATTAATAAGCACAATATGGTCGGTGTCTCTCGAAACCAAAACTTTCCAATATGAACTTAGAACCTTTGCCGACTAAGCTACTGAGTTGCACAAGCGTCAATAATTCTCAAAGTTATTTCCTCGGCGTTCTGAGATACCTTGAGGGTATTATAAATTACTGCATAGTTTTCAGTCTTTAATCCTCATTGTTAGATAAATTTAATACTTTGGCTATCCAGTTTAACACTCGTTATTGTCATAAAGTTAATGAATCGTATGAAGAGGAAACGAAGTTTATTGTATTACGTAAAATACTCTGAAATATCTAAGACAGTTGGTAACTTTCTTTCAAAGCAGCAGGCAGAATAGGCAATATCCGAATGCCATGCACAGCTCAACCGATCTCGTTATGAGAAGACTTGTGGGCATTACAACTTAATGTATAAATTTCATTCTTTAATCCTCATTGTTAGATAAATTTAATAGTTTGACTAACCAGTTTAACACTTGTTTTTGTCATAAAATTAATGAATCGTATGAAGAGGAAACGAGGTTTGTTGTAGTACGTAAAATACTCTGAAATATCTAAGACAGTTGGTAACTTTCTTTCAAAGCAGCAGGCAGAATAGGCAAATATCCTAATGTCATGCACAGCTCAACCGATCTTGTTCTTAGAAGATTTGAGGGCATTACAACTTAATGTATAAATTTCATTCTTTAATCCTCATTGTTAGATAAATTTAATAGTTTGATAATCCCGTTTGACACTTGTTGTTGTAATAAAATTAATGAATCGTATGAAGAGGAAATGAAGTTTTTTGTACTACGTAACACACGCTCAATATCTAAGACAGTTGCAGGTAATTTTTTTCCATAGCAGCAGGCAGATTAGGCAATTATCCTAACGCCATGCAAAGCTCAACCGATCTCGGCCTGAGAAACCATGAGGGCACTACAACTTAATGTATAGTTTTCATTCTTTAATCCTCATTGTTAGATAAATTTAATACTTTGACTATCCAGTTTAACACTTGTTGTTGTCATAAAATTAATGAATCGTATGAAGAGGAAATGAGGATTATTGTATTACGTAAAATACTCTGAAATATCTAAGACAGTTGGTAACTTTCTTTCAAAGCAGCAGGCAGAATAGGCAAATATCCTAATGTCATGCACAGCTCAACCGATCTCGGCTGCGAAACTAATACTCATTTAGCACATGTATCTTAAGGAATGTTACATACGCGCTTAACTTTGTTCCCACTAAGTGGGTCCACTTAATTTAGTAGAGGGTCCGAGCATAAGATACCCAGGCTTGATCTGCCTCCTCCATAGGTACTGTTTTTACTTGGAAGACTTTGGAATAACGAACATATACTATGTTCTCTAGGCTTCATTAATAAGCACAATGGATTTTTGGTCGGTGTCTCTCGAAACCACAACTTTCCAATTATGAACTTAGAACCTTTGCCGACTAAGCTACTGAGTTGCAGAGAAAAGCGTCAATAATTCTCAAAGTTATTTCCTCGGAGTTCTGAGATACCTTGAGGGTATTATAAATTACTGCATAGTTTTCAGACTTTAATCCTCATTGTTAGATAAATTTAATACTTTGGCTATCCAGTTTAACACTCGTTATTGTCATAAAGTTAATGAATCGTATGAAGAGGAAACGAAGTTTATTGTATTACGTAAAATACTCTGAAATATCTAAGACAGTTGGTAACTTTCTTTCAAAGCAGCAGGCAGAATAGGCAAATATCCTAATCCCATGCACAGCTCAACCGATCTCGTTCTGAGAAGACTTGAGGGCATTACAACTTAATGTATAAATTTCATTCTTTAATCCTCATTGTTAGATAAATTCAATACTTTGACTAACCAGTTTAACACTTGTTTTTGTCATAAAATTAATGAATCGTATGAACATGAAATGAGGTTTATTGTACTACGTAAAATACTCTGAAATATCTAAGACAGTTGGTAACTATCTTTCAAAGCAGCAGGCAGAATAGGCAAATATCCTAATGTCATGCACAGCTCAACCGATCTTGTTCTTAGAAGATTTGAGAGCATTACAACTTAATGTATAAATTTCATTCTTTAATCCTCATTGTTAGATAAATTTAATACTTTTACTATCCAGTTTAACACTTGTTGTTGTCATAAAATTAATGAATCGTATGAAGAGGAAATGAGGTTTATTGTACTACGTAAAACGCTCTCAATATCTAAGACAGTTGCAGGTAATTGTTTTCTAAAGCAGCAGGCAGATTAGGCAATTATCCTAACGCCATGCACAGCTCAACCGATCTCGGTCTGAGAAACCATGAGGGCATTACAACTTAATGTATAGTTTTCCTTCTTTAATCTTCATTGTTAGATAAATTCAATACTTTGACTATCCAGTTTAACACTTGTTGTTGTCATAAAACTAATGAATCGTATGAACATGAAATGAGGTTTATTGTACTACGTAAAATACTCTGA
>CM063509.1:55312001-55317001 GCA_032207245.1 Pardosa pseudoannulata
TCTAATATTTCTTTTAAAAACCTCTTTATTGAGTTATTCTTTCTTTTTTTCTTAATAAACTCACCGTAAGTACTTAAATAATTTAAAAAATTTATCTTTCTAAATGAATTCAACGTGACTCTAAACTGCATTCACAGTATCGGGAGACTTCAGAGGAGTTTAAAGAAATTTTTGAGCTTGTACCAGATAATTCTCAAAAAAAATTTTTTTTATCTACCTTATAGGGTACTTTACAATTTTGGAAAATTAAAAATTTTACTGATCCCGTCATACGACGGGCTATATACTAGTACAAAAGAAAAGTAATTATTTTCGTTAATCATGTTCTTACTTTTACAAAATATATGAACGTTACCACAATAATATTTGTCTCTTAGTTATGTTAACACGCTATTTCGTGAACTTAAATAATGTCATCGGAAACGTTGATAAACGGAACTGTCTGATAAACTGCTACTTCTGCTTCCCGGAAGGAAGCCAAAAGTTGATAGAAAACTGTAATTTTGCTGTAATGTATGTATTCAAAATTTGGTTTCTTTGAGTCAAAATGTACCATTTATCGTATTTACATACAAACATCCACACAGGCAGATTTAATTTTAAAAACAGTATTCTCAGACTCACAGAGGTCCGTGAGTAAAGATACATCAAAATCTTCAGTACGAAATTTCGGACGATTATAATCCTTTCCTTTTACCACGTATACGAAAAATTCAAAATAAAAAACCGACAGTGCATTGAGACGGTAAATATTATTCTGGCATTATACCGTTTATTGACTTACCGATATATTGTTATAAATGGTGATTTAAGGGGTCTCAAAGGTTTCAGTGCATTTAGACGGTAAGTTTTATTCTGGCATTATACCATTTATTGACATACCGATAAATTGTTATAAATGGTGATTTAAGGGTCTCAAAGGTTTTAGATGTAAATTTTATTCTGGCATTATATCGTTTATTGACTTACCGATGTATTATTATAAATGGAGATTTAAAGGGTCTCAAAGGTTTTAGTGCATTTAGACGGTAAATTTTATTTTGGCATTATATCGTTTATTGACATACCGATATATTGTTATAAATGGTGATTTAAGGGGTCTCATAGGTTTTAGTGCATTTAGACGGTAAATTTTATTTTGGCATTATATCGTTTATTGACATACCGATGTATTGTTATAAATGGTGATTCAATGTGTCTCAAAGGTTTTAGTGCATTTAGACGGTAAATTTTATTTTGGCATTATATCGTTTATTGACGTACCGATATATTGATATAAATGGTGATTTAAAGGGTCTCAAAGGTTTTAGTGCATTAGGACGGTAAATTTTTATTCTGGCATCATATCGTTTATTGCATATCGATATATTGTTATGAATAATGATTTAAGGGATCTCAAAGGTTTTAGTGCATTTAGACGGTAAATTTTATTCTGGCATTAAACCGTTTATTGACATACCGATGTATTGTAAATGGTGATTTAAGAGATCTCAAAGGTTTTAGTGCATTTAGACGGTAAATTTTATTCTGGCATTAAACCGTTTATTGACATACCGATGTATTGTAAATGGTGATTTAAAAGATGTCAAAGGTTTTAGTGCATTTAGACGGTACATTTTATTCTGGCATTAAACCGTTTATTGACATACCGATGTATTGTTATAAATGGTGATTCAAGGGGTCTCAAAGGTTTTAGTGCATTTAGACGGTAAATTTTATTTTGGCATTATATCGTTTATTGACATACCGATATATTATTGTAAATGGGGATTTAAGGGGTCTCAAAGGTTTTATTGCATTTAGATGATAAATTTTATTCTGACATTATATCGTTTATTGACGTACCGATATATTGTTATAAATTGTGATTTAAGTGGTCTCAAAGGTTTTAGTACATTTAGATGGTAAATTTTGTTCTGGCATTATATCGTTTATTGACATACAGATATATTTTTATAAATGGCGATTTAAGGGGTCTCAAAGTTTTAAACGTTTGAGAAATCGAATTTTTTTTTAGAACTGGTTATATTTTTTCGTTTGTTTCTGAACATATTAAAAAAAGTCACTTTTCAATGTTCCCTATACATCCTGAGTTAGAGACAAAACAGTGTTTAAATATATGGCATATTCGGAGCTTCTTTATATTTTGGAAATCTGATGGAAAAAGAAATAAAAATTATTAAACTTATGGTTTTTAAAATTATAGTAATTATTATTATAATTATGGTAAAATTACTAAAATTTACTAAAAAAAAAAAAAACGAGTTGGTCTTCGAACTTTACAAACCAGACAGGCTAAAAGAAGAAAAGAAAAACATAGCTAGTGTTAGTTGACGGTAATTCTTATGTATCTCGAGAATTTAAAGGAAATTAACACATTGTATGTGGAACACGTACTAGTAGGTTTTCTGACGATTGATACTAGCTCGGGTCAAGTAATAATACGGTTAGTGTAATATCATGGTTTGTTTGTGGGTAGAAAAATAACAGTTTATGCAGAAAAACGAAGCCGAATGTTTTTGTTTACTACATAGATTCTGAAAAAAGATTTAGACAAAAACTAGTTTTTACATTATTAGTTTTATGATTGCTCTTTTCATTTTTTTATAATGTAAAATTGTCTATACATATGTATATAAATATATGTACACACATATATCTATATTTATACCTATATATATATATATATATATATATATATATATATATATATATATATATTTAAATATAAATGATCTTAGCACATTGTATGCGGTACACGTGCAGTACGTTTTCTGACGATTGATACTTGAGCGCGGGTCACGTACTAGTATGGTTTCGCCGTCTACCTCTTCATAGAGGAAATGCTTTGAACGTTACCACACTGTTAGATATTATTAGATTTATGATTGCTCTTTCATTTTTTTATAATGTAATTGTCTATACATATGTATATACATATATGTACACACATAATATCATATATGTATATATATATATATATATATAATATATATATTTATATATATATATATATATATATATATATATATATATATATATATATTTAAATATCAATGATCTTAGCACATTGTATGCGGTACACGTGCAGTACGTTTTCTGACGATTGATACTTGAGCGCGGGTCACGTACTAGTATGGGTTTCGCCGTCTACCTCTTCATAGAGGGAAATGCTTTGAACGTTACCACACTGTTAGATATTATTAGATTTATGATTGCTCTTTTCATTTTTTTATAATGTAAAATTGTCTATACATATGTATATACATATATACACACACATATCTATATTTATACCTATATATATTATATTTAATATATCAATGATCTTAGCACATTGTATGCGTACACGTGCATTACGTTTTCTGACGATTGATACTTGAGCGCGGGTCACGTACTAGTATGGGTTTCGCCGTCTACCTCTTCATAGAGGGAAATGCTTTGAACGTTACCACACTGTTAGATATTATTAGATTTATGATTGCTCTTTTCATTTTTTTATAATGTAAAATTGTCTATACATATGTATATACATATATGTACACACACATATATCTATATTTATACCTATATATATATATATTTAAATATCAATGATCTTAGCACATTGTATGCGGTACACGTGCAGTACGTTTTCTGACGATTGATACTTGAGCGCGGGTCACGTACTAGTATGGGTTTCGCCGTCTACCTCTTCATAGAGGG
This sequence comes from Pardosa pseudoannulata, assembly GCA_032207245.1. NCBI lineage: Eukaryota > Metazoa > Arthropoda > Arachnida > Araneae > Lycosidae > Pardosa > Pardosa pseudoannulata. Next base: position 55,315,707 of record CM063509.1, read on the forward strand.
AAATGCTTTGAACGTTACCACACTGTTAGATATTATTAGATTTATGATTGCTCTTTTCATTTTTTTATAATGTAAAATTGTCTATACATATGTATATACATATATGTACACACATATATATCTATACTTATACCTATATATATATATTTAAATATCAATGATCTTAGCACATTGTATGCGGTACACGTGCAGTACGTTTTCTGACGATTGATACTTGAGCGCGGGTCACGTACTAGTATGGGTTTCGCCGTCTACCTCTTCATAGAGGGAAATGCTTTGAACGTTACCACACTGTTAGATATTATTAGATTTATGATTGCTCTTTTCATTTTTTTATAATGTAAAATTGTCTATACATATGTATATACATATATGTACACACACATATATCTATATTTATACCTATATATATATATTTAAATATCAATGATCTTAGCACATTGTATGCGGTACACGTGCAGTACGTTTTCTGACGATTGATACTTGAGCGCGGGTCACGTACTAGTATGGGTTTCGCCGTCTACCTCTTCATAGAGGGAAATGCTTTGAACGTTACCACACTGTTAGATATTATTAGATTTATGATTGCTCTTTTCATTTTTTTATAATGTAAAATTGTCTATACATATGTATATACATATATGTACACACACATATATCTATATTTATACCTATATATATATATATATATATATATATATATATATATATATTTAAATATCAATGATCTTAGCACATTGTATGCGGTACACGTGCAGTACGTTTTCTGACGATTGATACTTGAGCGCGGGTCACGTACTAGTATGGGTTTCGCCGTCTACCTCTTCATAGAGGGAAATGCTTTGAACGTTACCACACTGTTAGATATTATTAGATTTATGATTGCTCTTTTCATTTTTTTATAATGTAAAATTGTCTATACATATGTATATACATATATATACACACACATATATCTATATATACATATTTACATATAAAATATATATATATATATATATATATATATATATATATATATATATATATATTTAAATATCAATGATCTTAGCACATTGTATGCGGTACACGTGCAGTACGTTTTCTGACGATTGATACTTGAGCGCGGGTCACGTACTAGTATGGGTTTCGCCGTCTACCTCTTCATAGAGGGAAATGCTTTGAACGTTACCACACTGTTAGATATTATTAGATTTATGATTGCTCTTTTCATTTTTTTATAATGTAAAATTGTCTATACATATGTATATACATATATGTACACACACATATATCTATATTTATACCTATATATA
>CM063509.1:55329501-55332001 GCA_032207245.1 Pardosa pseudoannulata
GTAGCCACTACAATCAGGATATCATTGTCACAGTGACCAAGATTCCATCGGAACCGTAGAGTCTCGGAAAAATACCGGATGGCTTTAGCTGGGTGGACACTGAAATTAAATGAACATCATAAGTGGACATTCGAAAGTTCGGTGATATCAAGATATGGGGATCTAGATTTAACATTAGAACGCTACTTAGAATTAATCAGAACTCAATCCAAATATGCTTATTGTTTTATAAAATATATTAATGTATATATATATATATGTATATATATGTATATATATATATATATATATATATATATATGCTACACAATATATTTATAGCTACTTATGTAGTTCAGGATAATGATCATTTTCAAACAATATCTTAAAAAAAAAAAAAAAAAAAAAAAAAAAAAAAAGTCTGTCTAATTGCATCAGTATAACTACTACGTAATTTTTAAATATGGGCTACAAACAATAAATTTATAGCTACTTATGGAGTTTCAGGATCATGATCATCTTTAAATAATATCGCAAACTACAAAAAATTCGAAAATATTGTCTGTCTAATTGTATAAATAAAATTACTAAGTTAATTTTTAAAATGTGCTGCAAACAATATATTTATAGCCATTTGTTAAGTTTCAGGATGCTGATCATCTTCAAATAATATCGCAAGCTAAAAAAAATTTGAAAATATTGTCTGTCTAACTGAATTGTATCAGTAAAATTACTACGTAATTTTTAAAATGTGCTACAAACAATATATTTATAGCCATTTGTTAAGTTTCAGGATGCTGATCATCTTCAAATAATATCGCAAGCTAAAAAAAATTTGAAAATATTGTCTGTCTAACTGAATTGTATCAGTAAAATTACTACGTAATTTTTTAAAATGTGCTAAAAACAATATATTGATAGCCATTTGTTAAGTTTCAGGATGCTGATCATCTTCAAATAATATCGCAAGCTAAAAAAAATTTGAAAATATTGTCTGTAATTGTATAAGTAAAATTACTACGTATTTTTTTAAATGTGCTACAAATAATATATTTATAGCCATTTGTTAAGTTTCAGGATGCTGATCATCTTCAAATAATATCGCAAAATTAATAAAGAAATCGAAAATATTGTCTGTCTAATTGCATCAGTATAATTACTACGTATTTAAAAAAAAATGTACTGCAAACAATGAATTTGTAACTACGTATGGAGTTAAGGATGATCATCTTGTTTGTTTAATTGCATCAGTACAATTAATACATAATTTTTGAAAATGTGCTACACACAATAAATTTATAATGACTTATGGAGTTTCAGGATGCTGATCATCTTCAAACAATATCTCAAAATAACAAGGGCTGAACGTTGGCCGAATGGTAGAGCTCTGCTCTTCGGAACCGGAGTTCGCGGGTTCGAATCCCGCTGCTGGCATGGATGTTTGTAGCCGTTCGGAATCGGCTTTAAACTGTAGGTCCCGGTCTCATTATCCCTCGTGTGCAAAACAGTAGACTGAAGCGCTCCAAACTAAAATAACAAGGAATCGAAAATATTTACTGTCTAATTGCATCAGTATAGTTACTACGTAATGTTTTCAAATCTGCTGCAAACAATATATTTATAGCAACTTATAAAGTTTCAGGATGCTGATCTTCTTAAAATAATATCGCAAAGTAAAAAAAAATAATCGAAAATATTGTTTGTCTAATTGCGTCAGTTTAGTTAGCATGTCATGTTTTCAAATGTGCCGCAAGCAATATAGTTAAGGCTACTTACGAATTTTCAAGGTTCTGATCACCTTCAAATAATATCACAAAATAAAAAAACTGAAAATATTGTCTGTCTAATTGCGTCAGTATAGTAACATACATAATTTTTAAAATATGCTACAAACAATAAATTTATAAATAATTGTGTAGTTTCAAGATAAAGATCATCTTCAAACAATATCGCAAACTACAAAAAAATTGAAAGTATTGTCTGTCTAATTGCATCAGTTTAGTTACTACGTAAAGTTTCCAAATGTGCTGAAAACAATATATTTATAGCTACTTATGAAGTTTCAGGATGCTGATTATCTTCAAACAATATCGCAAAATAAAAAAATTAAAATTATTGTCTGTCTAATTGTATCAGTATATTTACTACGTAATGTTTTTAATATGTGCTACATACAATATAATCATAGCTACTTATGAAGTTTCAGGATACTGATCATCTTCAAATACTATAGCAAAATTTAAAAAAAAAAATCAAAATATTGTCTGTCTAATTGCATTAGTAAAATTACTACGCAATATTTAAAAATGTTCTACAAAAATATATTGATATTTTCTTATGAACTTTCAGGATATTTTTTATTCAATATTTTGTATATAGTCCCTAGTCATTACCCCAAAACAGGTCATAGCTTAGTACAATGTCTAGTATTGTTCTGAAAGCCAATTCTATCAATCTCTCCATCCCTTCTGATGTACCTGAGGGATGCAGTGGAAGAAATTCGTTATCATGATATCTAATT
>CM063509.1:55339501-55349501 GCA_032207245.1 Pardosa pseudoannulata
ATAATGCTAAATTTTTTAAAAATATTTTTACCTATTTATTATGTAATAAATTTACTGGCCTGCTCTTAACCGGGGAAGATAGGGCTTGAAATAATACAAATTAAACTCTCGAAAATGGAGGAAGGAATGGATTTCGAACGTTTTACAGACGATAGTATTGTTTGCTGTGATAAGAAGCATATTTATACTAATTAATCTTATAATCGGATAGATAGTTTTGGAGAAGATAAACTTTACTCGCTTTGAATTTTGGTAACCCTAACTCATCAAGAATCTAATATGGATCCCTCTATCCATTCCAGGTACAAACGCTTCATAAATTCGAGGACAGACGGACAGAAAACTCAGACTATTATTACATAGGGGATTATCTTATTTTTGCATATAAACATTTTGTTATACTATTTGATAAGTCAAACTTTATGTATATTTTTATCTATCTTTCAAATATATTACTTTTCTTTACACAAAAGCATTTTAATTTAAAAAATAATAAATAGATAAGTTTTTTAAAATTATAATAATAAAATAAAAGAAAAAATAAATAAAAAGCTGAAATTAAGTTTATTGCAAAATTCGTCACGTTTCTTTAGACCTTAATGACTGTTGTCAATTCTTGTATAATAGTTCTATAAAGATTCATTATTTGTACTTAGGACTATTATAACATCTATTCGAGTACTGACAATTTTGATTGCAATCCACACTCTATATAACAAAATAATCTCAAAATAATGATCATTAACGCTACCGGTCCGCATCAATGCAGCTCAAAGATATCGAAACCCTTTGCTTTCTAAACGTTTATGATAAAAAAATCTAGTGTTTCTATGAAAGTCATTTCTGTTATTTTCTTTATTACATCTGGCTTCCCTACGGGGGTACAAGAAGGATTTCATTAGTAGAAGGATTTCATTAGTACGGTACCTAATTAGATGAAGAGGTGTCTCTAAATTCCGTATCCTAGTTATAAGAAAAGAAATATTAAACCTCATGACTTCATGGTACGCCAATTTTATATATATATATATATATATATATATATATATATATATATATATATATATATATATATATATATATATATATATATATATATATATATATATATATATGTATATATATATATGTATATATATATGTATATATATATATATATATATATATATATACATATATATATATATATATATATATATATATATATATATATATATATATATATATATATATACATATATATACATATATATATATATATATATATACACACACACACACACACACACACATATATATATATATGTATACATATATATATATATATATATATATGCACTATATATATATGTAGATATATATTTATATATATACATTTATATATATATATATATATATATATATATATATATATATATATATATATGTATATGTACATATACATATATATATGCATATATATGTATATATTGTATATACATTTACATATATATATATATGTGTACACACACACATATATATATATATATATATATATATATATATATATATATATAAGCATATACATACATATATATATGTATATATATTTACTGTATATATATATATATATATATGTGTGTGTGTGTGTGTGTATAAATTATTTACTGGTTAAACGATAATATAAAGTTTAACCCCTATTATTTTTTTATTGCCCAGGCTAATTGGGCAAGAAGAAGCCTAAGAAATAATCCTAAAGAGTAAGCAGTCGTGGCTCCATATACGAGAACGGCAAACACGTAGTGAAACTTAACTTTTATTTAAGTTCTAAGAAAAAGACATGTTACTTTGGCAAGAGCAGTAATTCTTTTCATCCTTTTTTTTCGTTTCAGTTCCGGTTGAACAAAAAAATATGTATCGCTTCAGTTCACGATGTCGTTTCGCCAAAAATAAAGGTTTACGGTACAGTTCCGAGCGAATAATTTTTTATGTATTTTCTCATTTGTACTAAAATATAATTCTGTCCTAAACAAAAAAAGTAATTATAACAAAATTTAGAAGATTTTATTCTTTTAATTGGTTTATTAGGTGAACTGACCAGCCTGTATGATACGATTGGTGAGAAAATGACCCGTATTTGCATTATTATCTATTAACAAAATCGCTTTCGACAACTGAACATTCAATTGAATCAAATCTGCTTTCTACAACTTGTTGCATGCGATACTGAAATAGAAAATTATTAGTGAACATAAAAGCAGGGAACCTATAAGAAATGTGCTTATAATGACTATAATTATAGGGTTGACGTTAAATTTGAAAATATCGATAAGTTGGTTACAGTAACAAAGTGACTAAAGATATATAAAACCGATCGAACTGAATTTTTGGTTCATTTCCGGTTTCGGTTTCGGCACAAATAACGTTCTTTTCCGGTTTTCAGTTTGCTGTTCGTAGCCCTGATAAAAATCTTTAAAAATCTGGCTAATATCCTTGTCGCTTGCCGAAGCACTTTTCTCAATTTAACGCTTCGATAATTTCTTGCTTTTTTTCACAATCGTAAAGTGCTTCAGTTATTTGGGTAATCCTTCAACTGCAAGGTCATCAGTAGCGAAAGAAGGCACAAATACGTAAGACATAACTACTACAATATGGTTCAATGTTATAATTCATGCATGACAAGCATAATTATTGATAATTGTTCTAGAACACATTTTTTTAGAGTTACACAGCATGCTGTCACATATATATTGCGATGTTATTTTACAGTTAGTATGATTATTAAGAACCATTTAAAATTGTGTTGAGAGGATACATCACTTTTAAATATCTTTAAATGGAAGTTTTATTTTTTCTTTTTTCACCTTATATTTTTTAAATCGGTATCATAAATACATGGGATTTTCAGAATTTGCACTTTATTTTTACTTAATTAGTTTTGTGGACTTCATATTCACAAGTTTATACTATTTTACCGAGGTATTTTCCCACGATGGTCAGCACATGCATGCACAGCTGTGGGAGAAATTTCCAAGAAGAATTTAGGACTTCGATTGTTGACTTCGAGTTTAGGGACCCCTGCGAAGAAGGTATAGATCACGGAATGGCAGCGTAACGGTCAAGCTCGCACGGAGATGTAACCGTGAGTTATGGGGGCAGGGGCTAAAAATAATGACAGCTTTCACAAAAGGGGCTACTTTAATGAGCCCACCTGCACTCCCCAAGGAGGTGCAGATGTGGGGAAATTTCACCAAACAAGTGATTTGCAAAGAAGAGAAAGGGGCGTTAAAACCGAGGTGATGAGTTGGGAAAGAGCGTTAAGAAAAGGAGTTGAGGTCGGGATTCAAGAGGAGCTGGACATCGAAATCCCAAGCTCGGTTCGCTTGCACCGCCATCCCGTTCGCCCGGACCGACACTCCGCTTGAGGAAAGCCCTTGCCTGATCCCCTGTACTGACTGGAGTACCGACATACAGCGTGAGGAAAGCACCTGCCTGATCCCCTGTACTGACTGGAGGACCAACACACCGCGTGTGGAAAGCACCTGCCTCATCCCCTGTACTGACTGGAGGATCGACATCGCGTGAGGAAAGCACCTGCCTCATCCCCTGTACTGACTGGAGGATCGACACACCGCGTGAGGAAAGCCCGTGCCTGATCCCCTGTACTGACTGGAGGATCGACACACCACGTGAGGAAAGCCCCTGCCTGATTCTCTGTACTGACTGGAGGATCGACATCGCGTGAGGAAAGCACCTGCCTGATCCCCTGTACTGACTGGAGGATCGACACACCGCGTGAGGAAAGCACCTGCCTGATCCCCTGTACTGACTGGAGGATCGACACACCGCGTGAGGAAAGCACCTGCCTGACCCAATGTGCCTGTACTGGAGTTAAAACATATTCATAACGGGGATTTAGGCCTCTGTTAGTGATACAAAATTGTGAATAAGGAATAACGCATTATAAAGAGAATTATAATAATTATGGTGTAAATATGAATATAAGACATAAATAATTGCTGGTTATGTTATATGATAACCAAGGATATAAATTTGTAAATAATGTACAGAATAAATGTCTGAACCCCTTCCCGGTTTTTCCCGAGCTAACTCTGGCAGGCGAAATGTACCATTCTAGATCATCCCGAGTGTTGCTCGGGCACTGTCAAATTTTATACTGTGCAATCAGTCTTCAAGAACTAGTTCACATGTGCTTTTTGTGGTTTCAAATGCTTTTGTTTACTTTTCTGGCTACAAGATTATCTGTTGTTCAAAGAGAGACAGTGGAAGGAAGAAGGTAAGGAGAGAAACAAGGTTCTGCTGTTCAGTTTACGATGTTGGACTCTGTGCAGTACCGTGTATTCTAATTTATCATACACGACCAAAATTTCATTAATAATTTCATAATCATTTATGTAAATGCATAGGATATAAATAAAATTTAATTCAAGATAAAAACTAGGTATTCGAAGATTTTTATTTATAGTTAGTGTGAATTGACTCCAAAGTCTAATGATTTCTGCGAACAAAAAGCAAATTATACATGTAAATTAATCATTTATTTAAATTGATTTTTTACATTAATTTTTAGTAAATTTTGTATGTGAATGATGCTATTATGTTTAAAAAGTTATGTATGTATAAAAATAAGTATAAAAAAGTGACATTTTTTGACCCATAATCCAGAAATAAAATGAACCTGAAAGGGGTTAATCTCAATATAAAGTATCATATATATATATATATATATATATATATATATATATATATATATATATATATATATATATATATATATATATATATATATACATATATATATACATATATATAATATATATATATATATTATATATATACATATATATATAATATATATATATAATATATATTATATATATTCTTACTGTTTTTCCCCTTTGTAAACGAACCCTGGTGTTAAGGTTGTAAGTTCATTACAACAACTATTATAAAAACACTCAATAAATTTTGTAATACAAATCATTTAAAATCACACCCGTAGTTGTGGTGTTTCTTTCTAATTCGACTGTTGATGTTTCTTTCTAATTTCTTTCTGTTTCGACCCGAACCTACCTAACACCGATTTCAAATGGATAATTATGTGCCAGCAGCAAGATTCAACTCGCAGACTTCCTACACAGCAGATAGATCTCTACCAATATGGCTAACTCCAACATAAAAAAATCAAGTAGGAAAACATCGTAAAAGCATCATAAAAACTCACTTAAATGGTAGGTAAAGATTTTTGAGGATCGCAATTCCAACTACTATGCCACCGTCTTCACTGCTGCATGTCTTACAGATGCAAGGGGTCTCCCGGTATAACTTCTGAATGAAACGGTCTAAGACATCCGCTGGGAAAAAAGACAAAAGATCTGTTAGAAAAAACATTATATGCGTTAAACTGCTTGAGGAAAGAAATTCATTAGTTCAGCAAGAGAAGACCTGGGTCTTTTTTCTGATAGATACGATTGTTGAAGGAAGTAACTATTGAAGATTTACATCATTGTGGTCACTAATACCTATATTGTTTAACAGTCATTTGCCTCAGATCTCGTGTTATAAATAACAGTTTAGGTACATATATGAAAATTTTAAATTTAATCGTCGATTATTTTTTGTTGCAATGGAAATTTTATCGCCGGTATTAACAACAAATTTTTTTCTTAAAAGCCTAGGAGTCTATTTCACGGACTGATAAATATCTAGCGTTTAAGTTATATATCTTTGAAAATTAAGAAGTTTGTTCGTTTGTGGGTTTGTTTTTTATACATAACCACACGGTTTGACTAAAGGAATACAAAGTGATTCTAAAATACATTTACAGTACGGAGAGACTTTAGAAGAGTATGAAGATAAACAAATTATTGAGCTTATACCAGATAATCCTCAGCCTAAAAACAAACCACTTTTTACCTGCTTCATAGGGTACTTTAAAATTCTGGATAATTAAAAATTTTACTAATCCCGTCATATGACGGGCTATATGATACGAGGGTTGCTATTTATATTTCTGACCTTGGCAACAGTACGTGTTGCTAGGCGACAGCAGACGATTTTAATCGAAAGTTTGAAATTTTTAAACATAAATTCAGCAGATGATTTACCATTATAGCTTTATTTGTGTTGTTGACAGTAAATTGAAAAGTTCTTCTCTTTCAAAAAATGGAATTGAATCGTGTACATTTTCGTGCCATTATTTTTCATAACTTTCGACGTGGATTGTCAAGACAAGAGTGCTTCGATGAACTTAATTCTTTATACAGCGATAAAGCGCCATCCTACAGCACTGTAAAAAGTTGGTATAACGAATTTAGTCGTGGTCGATGTTCGATCCATTACGAATCCCATGCAGGTCGTCCAAAATCCTTTGTTGTGCCAGAAAAGATCAATACTGTGCGTGAACTGATAAAGCAAGATCGTCATGTGACATACCGTGAGATAGAGGCGTCTTTGGACATTAGTATGACTAGCATCAATAAAATATTGCATGAACATTTGAACGTAAAAATTTTTTTTTTGCGTTGGATCCCGCATAATCTCACAAACGCTCAAAAAAGGCTCGTGTCGATTGATGCAAGAAAATGTTGGAAAAATAAGTTCAAGGTACATCAAAGGCTGTGTATAACATCTACACAGGTGACGAATCATGGATCTATGCATATGAGCTGGAAACAGAACAGCAATCAACTGTATGGGTCTTCCAAGACGAGGCAAAACCAACAAAAGTTGTTAGAGGAAGAAGCACATCGAAACAAATGATTGCCTGTTTCTTCGGCATTAACGGTCATGTGGCAACAGTGGCGTTAGAGCAACGAGGGACGGTCAATTCTAAATGATACACTACCATTTGTTTGCCAGAAGTCATCGGAGAAATTCGAGAAAAGCAGAACAGGCGAATCATTCTTCATCATGATAATGCGAGCTCTCACACATCGACTCACACAAAGGCATTTCTGACGGAGCGAAAGATCGAACTGATGGGTCATCCGCCGTACAGCCCTGATTTGGAACCCAATGACTTCTTCTTATTCCCACACATCAAAAATAAATTACCTGGACAACAATTTTCGACCCCCGAAGAAGCGGTTGATGCATTCAAAACGCATGTTTTGGAGTTAACTCAATCGAACTGGAAAAAGTGCTTTGAAAATTGGTTCAAACGCATGCAAAAGTGTATTGATCATCATGGAGAATATTTTGAAAAACAATAAAACCAATTTCGATCTTACATATTTGTTTTTTCATTATTAGGCCAGAAATATAAATAGCAACCCTCGTAGTATATTAATATTTCACAAACAAATACAAAATAGCCTGGCTATAAGCAATATTATTCTTTTCTACGGATTCTGGTAGTGTACAGTGCTAACTTCTCAGCCCTCAGAGAGAAAAGCACAAATCCTTTGCCCTCCTAAACATTTTATTGTTCATACTTTTTTTCATAAGTATTTTTTATCTTATCTGATTTGATGTTCTTCGTATCTATCCTTTGTTAATTCCAGCCTCAAAGATTAAGTAATTTTAATCTTTCTTCATCTTACGTATTTCACTTCTACCGTTATCAGCTCTAAAATGGCGAATTAAGTTATTTTAACATGTCTCTGGTCTGATGTATCTCCCTTCTGTCAATAAGGCAATTTGTCGCAAGGTCCCGAACTACTATAATGCCCTTCCCATTCATTTTCATGTTTACTACAGCCAATAGACAAACAATAAACTGTCCTTCCTTTTGAAACTGAAGCCAGAATTGTCATAATTTGAGAATTTGCCCTACTGCTTGAAATCGTCTTATATCGGCCCCAGTTAACCACATTAAGTAGTTTAATTCGTAATTAATCTGAAAACTTTTGTCATTTTCATTTCTATTGTCAATCATTGAGTAGTTTTGGGAACAGATGCGATATCTACACCGCTTCCGGCCGCCATGTTTTTTCTTGGCGATCTTGGCAGAAACCCCATTTTCTGAAAGTCGCCAAATTAAAATGGCTGCAGAAAATGGTGCTTTCTGAAAGATCAAAGAAAAAAAACATTGACGACACAACATGGCTTTAAAAAAAAAACAAAAGTTATTACAAAATTCTACAAAATAGTCACACAGCACATATTTTACAGATTTTTACTATTTAACATTAGATTGCCCAAGGCAGTCATTTTGACTGTTTTTTAATTTCAATTAGAAAAACAATTATAAAATATAATGACACAATTTCTTAGAATTTGGTAACTTTTTCTATAACATATAAATGGGTTTATGAATAATTGTATTGGGTTGTTCGGAAAGTAATTTCGTTTTTTCCCTCAGAGGATTTAATTGTATTTTTTTTCACCCAACTTCACATTTAAGCCGTATAATTTTATATGCTTTGATAGCTCAGATAGCAAGGCTTGTGTGTGAAAAATTCCAATTAATTCTACGCAGTAGTTTTTGGTTGGTACCCTCTTAAATATGGAGAGCGATAAGCAGAATTTTCGACATATTTTACTGTTTTACTAAAGAAAGGGTAAAAATGCTGTTCAAGCCAGAAAAAAATTGACCGATGTGTATGGAGAAGGTGTGTTGACAGTACGCCAGTGCCAGAACTGGTTCGCTAAATTTCGATCCGGCAATTTTGATGTCGAAGCTGCCCCATGTTCGGGAAGTCCGGTGGAAGCTGATAAAGACGCGATAAAGGCATTAGTTGATGCGAACCGGCGAATAACAACACGTGAGATCAGATTGAGGTTAAATTTATCAAATTCAACAGTTTATGACCACTTGAAAGGCCTGGTATTATCCTCGAAGCTCGATGTATGGGTTCCCTATATTCTCACAGAGAGAAATCTGTGTCGCCGCATTGACGTCTGTGATTCGCTTCTCAAACGTCACGAAAATGATCCGTTTTTGAAGCACATCATCACTGGGGACAAAAAATGGGTTATATACAACAACGTCAAACGCAAGAGGTCATGGAGTAAAAAAGATGGACCGGCTCAAACCATTTCCAAAGTCGATATTCACCAAAAAAAGGTGATGCTGTCTGTTTGGTGGGATTTTAAAGGAATCGTTGTTTTTAAGCTTTTACCGGATAACACAACGATTAATTCGGAAGTCTACTGTCATCAGCTGGACAAAATGAATGATGAACTTCAACAGAAAAGGTCAGAACTAATCAACAGGAAAGGTGTACTGTTTCACCAAGACAACGCGAAACCTCACACAAGTTTGGTCACTCACCAAAAGCTTTTACAGCTTAAATGGGATACAATACCACACCCACCAAATTCTCCAGACCAGGCACCATCGGATTATTATTTGTTTCGGTCATTCCAAAAATTTTTAGACGGTAAAACCTGCACCTCAAATGAGGAGGTCAAAAACCACCTCGATCAGTTTTTTGCCAGCAAAGACCAAAAATTTTATGAGCGTGGAATTATGCTACTACCAGAAAGATGGCAAAAGGTGTTGGACCAGAATGGCCAATATATAATTTAATAAAATATTTATTCATTATACGAAAACTGTCTTTCATGTTCCCCAAAAAAAAAAACGAAATGACTTTCCGAACAACCCAATAGTTACTTCCGCCCTCCTTTATTATATAATATTAAAAATTAATATCAAACAAATTTCTTTACAGATTTGTTATTTTTTCACAATGCAGTCCTTTTGACTGTTTTGGGGCAATATAGGTATACAAGAAATCTCGGGCGATCTAGTGTTAAGAACTATATGATCACACCAAAAATGAGTTTTATAATGCGTTTGTATAGAAAATAAATATTTAAAAATCTTTAAAACATATTTAAAATTTTTGAGGGGGTTCCCCCTTTCAACCCCCCTATTAATGATTATTACATACAATAAATACATATCACATACATATTTTAATAAACATTAAAAAAATAAGGACATACAAGAAATTAATGAAAGGAGGGGGACCGTATGCTAAACAGTATGCAGTAAGTTAACAAATACAAATCAAAATTTGATCCTATTACACCTTCATCCCTACATACG
>CM063509.1:55354501-55357001 GCA_032207245.1 Pardosa pseudoannulata
CGTAGTAAAATCAATATATGAAAGTATATCCTGTTTGATATGTAGTAAATAATAAACAGATTTTTGATTTTGTTTTGATTTGGGGGAATATTTAAAATAACAAATTCAAAATATTAAAAAGATATATTATAATATGAATAATCTTTCAGCTTAAAATGTACTACTCCCCCTAAATCATTCCTAGAATTTATAACACTTTCATCTAAATTGCATTCGAATTTTTGTTCACATTCTCCACTAAGCAAGGTTTAGCAAAGTAAAATAAATAAATAATAAAATAGTTAATGCTAGCAATAATGCTAGTAATATTTAATAATAATAGTAAGGTTAAATAGTTTCCTGCAAAAATACTTACTAATAATATACTTACAATATATTTAACTATTTATCATATTATCTCTTATTGAAAGAGCTTTTTTTACAGGCAGATAGATAAATACTTTATTTAATTTACCAGCAGAATTATTTATGAATAACATCCACAGTGTTTTTAATTCATTGACGAAAACTCGATACATCCATCAAATACTCCAATAAAGGGTTTAACAAACATGCAATCGATACTGCAAACTTTCAACAAACAACTTAACAATATCAATACTAATCTAAGTGCAATAACCGATATGCTTGTGAAAAATACTTTTAGCTTAATTGTTCATATCATAGTTTGGTGTATCATAAACATGGAATAGAGTACAATTTTCCTATTTTAGATATATTGATCTTTTAAAGTCAACAAGGTGAAAAAAAAACATCGATTTCTGTTATGCTGTCGCAATCGATGGTTTCGAAACAAGACTTGGTTTCATTATTCCAATGAAATACAATGAAGTTGTTTGTTGCATTTATATGTGTGTGTGTGAGTGTAATTAAAATTACCCTGTCAAGTAAATAAATCACTTTCTACCAATTTAATTTCACGTCACGAGGAAAAATGTGCCTAAATCAGTCGAAAGCAAATATAACAGTTTCTCACAAACAAAATCATTAAGTTTTATTAACATTTGAATGGGGTTTATATAAGATCTGAATGGTTCATTTGAACCTTTTTCACTGTCGAAAAAGTTTTCTCCGCTTATTTGACTTTGCTCAATCTGATAGGACCGTGTACTCAACGATTGGAGCCGTGGTAGCTCAGTCGGCAAAAGCAGAGGTAAAGGACAAAATCATTAAGTTCTATTAACATTTGAATGGAGTTTTTATGAGATCTGAATAGTTCATTTGAACTTTTTTACTCTCGAAAAAACTTTCTCCGATTATTTGACTTTGTTGAATCTGATAGGACCGTGTATTCAACAATCGGAGCAGCGGTAGCTCAGTCGGCAAAAGCAGCGGTAAAGGACAAAATCATTAAGTTTTATTAACATTTGAATGGGGTTTATATAAGATCTGAATGGTTCATTTGAACCTTTTTCACTGTCGAAAAAGTTTTCTCCGCTTATTTGACTTTGCTCAATCTGATAGGACCGTGTACTCAACGATTGGAGCCGTGGTAGCTCAGTCGGCAAAAGCAGAGGTAAAGGTTGCGGGTTTGTGGCTCTAGCCAGCCAAAGATCCACTGTGTTCATTAAGGGTAACTGGAACAAGTAAAACATGTTTGTGTTAACAGTGTCCTCCAAGTTCTTATATGGTACCTCTGGGCATGTAGGCCAATCCTTGGGAGTCTTCTGTTTGATCCGTGCTTCTAAATTACAAATTCCCACTTTTAGCAAAGTCGTTCTGTTACCCTAGCGGTGCTCTTCACAAAAACGAAAGGAGAACTCTTTACCTTAATTCAAGTTACCTATGGTTTACGTCCGTGGCTTGTCCAAGGGGCAAGAGTAACAACAGCAACTCAACAGTATACTATGTATGACTATTT
Organism: Pardosa pseudoannulata; assembly: GCA_032207245.1. NCBI lineage: Eukaryota > Metazoa > Arthropoda > Arachnida > Araneae > Lycosidae > Pardosa > Pardosa pseudoannulata. Next base: position 55,356,363 of record CM063509.1, read on the forward strand.
TAGGTGAGGTTGAAATTATAATTTCAGCATATATTGATGGGCCATTTTGTTTTTAAATATTTATTTGACTAACACAAAAACAATAATGAACAGAAATCAGTAATGATAGTTTGGACAGAATGCCGCTGTAGGGAGCAATTCCTAAACGGTAATTATATAATTTGTAAAGAAATGAACACAATGCCACTGGGAAGAAAATGGCCTCAATTCACGAGAGCAGTCTAATTCTTTTTTATATTAGAAATTCTTAACTTGAAGTTTTAATTCCTTTGTCAATTGTTAATCTTGTTTTCATTTAAAATGAATCTCTGGTTTTTCTGCCATTTCTCTGCTTATAACTTTGTAATCATTAACTTACATTTATTATTCCAAATATATATTTTTCCTTAATATGGGCAACAGAGACACTTACAAATATATAAAAAAAATTTTCATAGAACTTGTATTGTTGGAAACTCACAAATATTTTCTTTTGACAAATAGTGCAAAATATTCATTGCCAAGTCCTTCCATCTTAACAGAAAATATTTTGAAGCTTGAAAATATTCTATATTATTATAGACGATTCTCAGCAAACAACAGTGTTGAATAGGGGAATATTACTTTTCCAGTATTTATAACAGACATAACTGCTATTTT
>CM063509.1:55364501-55379501 GCA_032207245.1 Pardosa pseudoannulata
CAACACTATCTCAAAGAAGTAAGTGTTCTTGTATTACAACTTCCATATTTAGACAAAGTGTTAACTACATTGTTGGTCCCACAGAAGAATGACTGTAGAACATTACGTCAATTAAAAGCAGAAGAATCTCAAATGATGAGAAATGGTCATTGCAACACTATCTCAAAGGATTAAGTGTTCTTGTATTACACGCCAATGCTTCGCATAAGTGAACAGCAAAATGGAACAATTTGATACTTTAAATAAACGGGGATTCTTCCTTTGGACTCTTTACCTAATAATTACCAAATAATATTTATTTTTAAACGTATAAAAATTAGCCATTTTCCTTTCAATCGTGCTAAGTGCTCTAAGGGGAAATTTTAGCCTCGTTTGGGGTAATTATATCCGTCTCTATTGCTAATATAAAATACATGCATATATCATACGTACAATTAACAGTGGTACAGTTTATGTATACAGATAATATACAATACATAGTGTCACAGTGATGCATGTAAATAACAGGATTCAAAATATCATTGCAGAAAGACAACACACTAGCTATCTGACATCGTCCATTTTTAGACAAAGTGTTAACCACATTGTTTGTCCAACAGAAGAATGATTGCAAAACATTACGGGAATCAAAAGGAGCAGAATCTCAAATGATGCGAAATTTTCAGTGAAACACTATATCCCAGGAGTAAGTGTTCTTGTATTACACGCCAATGCTTCGAATAAGTTAACAGCAAAATGGGACAATTTGATATTTTAAATAAACCGTGATTCTTCCTTTAGACTCTTTACAGAATAATTACCAAATAATCTTTATTTTCCGACACATAAAAAATAGGCCTTTTCCTTTCAAACGTGCCAAGTGCTCTAAGGTGAAATTTTAGCCTCGTTTGAGGTAAATATATCCGGCTCTACTGCTGGTATACAATATATGGCTGCTACCATATTACAGTCGACATATGTCACTGGTGACTTCTACGTCATAATGACGTCTGAAATCGCCAGAGGTGGAAATTTAGTAACATAAATTTTCCCCTCTGATATCGTTATGACGCAAAATTCACCAGTGACATATGTCCACTGTAATATGGTAGCATTCTATAACTGTTAGAGTGATGCATGCCAATAGCAGGATTCAAAATCTCATTGCAGAAAGACAACACACTAGCTATCTGACCATCGTCCATCTTTAGACAAATTGCTAACCACATCGTTGGTTCCACAGAGGAATAACTGAAAAATATTACGGTAATCAAAAACAGAAGAATCTCAAACGATGAGAAATGGTCATTGCAACACTATCTCAAAGGAGTAAGTGCTCCTGTATTACACGCCAATGCTTCGCATAAGTGAACAGCAAAATGGGGCAATTTGATATTTTAAATAAACGGGGATTCTTCCTTTGGACTCTTTACCTAATAATTAACAAATAATATTTATTTTCCGATTTATAGAAATTAGCCATTTTCCTTTCAAACGTGCCAAGTGGTCTAAGGTGAAATTTTAGCCTCGTTTGAGGTAATTATATCCGGCTCTACTAATTCATAAAAGTAAATTCATATGCAATGCATGCAATAATACTGGTACAGTGATGCATGCAAATAACAGGATTCAAAATCTCGTTGCAGAAATACAACACACTAGCTATCTATCCATCGTCCATAATTAGACAAAGCGTTAACCACATTGTTAGTCCCACAGAAGAATGACTGCAAAACATTACGGAAATCAAAAGCAGCAAATGATGAGAAATGGTCATTGCAACACTATCTCAAAGAAGTAAGTGTTCTTTTATTACATCTTCCATATTTAGACAAAGTGTTAACCACATTGTTGGTCCCACAGAAGAATGACTGTAGAACATTACGTCAATTAAAAGCAGAAGAATCTCAAACGATGAGAAATGGGCATTGCAACACTATCTCAAAGAAGTAAATGTTCTTTTATTACATCTTCCATATTTAGACAAAGTTTTAACCACAATGTTGGTCCCACAGAAGAATGACTGTAGAACATTACGTCAATTAAAAGCAGAAGAATCTCAAATGATGAGAAATGGTCATTGCAACACTATCTCAAAGGAGTAAGTGTTCCTGTAATACACGCCAATGCTTCGCATAAGTGAATAGCAAAATGGGGCAATTTGATACTTTAAATAAACGGGGATTCTTCCTTTGGTCTCTTTACGTAATAAAAAAAACCATATCTATTCGTGACACAAAGTCTTCAAGGAAACGCACAGACTTGCGTGATCTGGGTCTATTTCTACAGTTGGGACAAGCAAAAAAGATCTATTAATAAATGTATTTTCAAAATTGCCCCGTGAAGCAATCGTAATTTATGAGAGTAATCAAGCTGAAGGGCTATAAATTAGTTCAAAAGTAACCTGTTAGTATAGTTTTTTCAGTGGCAGGTAATAACTATGCTTCAGTTACAAAGGTTAATATAATAAAATTGGGGAAGATATGTGTGGTTAACCATTTCCCTATCCAAAGAATGGTTTGTGATGACTTAATAATGCTTTTATATTTCTAAATTGCACAATGATTGATAATCAATATTTAATTCACTAATTTAATTATAAACTTGTCTCTAGTTCTTAGAGATTTAAAGAAAATGTGATAAAGTTATTCAGCTTAAGCATACAGGACCATAACTTCTTGTTATATTTTAAAAATTAATTTTGATATTAAAATTTCGGTATTTAAACATTATATGAAAAAAATAACATGTTAATTACCATTTATCTTTTATATAATTAAGAAATTTTTGTTAAAAATTATTTTTAATATTTTAGTTAACTTAGCATATATCAAGGTAATCCATTGAATTTTTGTAAGAAATACTAACATCAAAAACAGTAATTACAGTGGACTACTGTTAATGTGATCAGTTTGGGACACGTTATTTTGATAACAATGACCAATTGATAACAATAAACGATATGCAAAATGAGATAAATCCCCCCCTTTTTTCAAACGTACTAAATTTCAAAACAAAATGAGAAAACACACCTTATATTTATGTACTGCATATTATCCTTTAAAATATAACATTCTATATATAATTAAAGAAATTGATCAATGGTTGACTGCCTACAATTTTTTCGAAGAATCTCATTGATAAATTGTTCGTAATCATAATCAACCTGTCATAATGTTTTAAAAGCCGATCTTTTGTTTTAATGTTAAATCTTTTCACTTTCTGGTCTCCATATCGACAAGCTTCATGTAAACGAGCAAGGCATAAAATGGGAATACGCTCCTGCTCAGTTCTGATAAGAATGTGTTGCCTTCTTCTTATCTGACAACCATTGACCACCAGCAGGGTGTGTGTGATGAGGCGATTTAGATCAGTTATATAATTGATTCATTCATACAACAAGTAAAATGCTCGGGATCTAAATCTGACCTCATCACATCTTTGTAAAAAGACAGAGTACCATAAATTTATATTTTACGGATATTGTTGTCTTGTACGGTGATCTCGGACGGGGTTCTGATCCCAGTCCCAGATTAGAATCCCGTCTCCGTACTTGACATTAAATAAGAATGTATCTTTGTGGAGTATTTATGAGTCCCTAAGGGACAGTGCCCAATTAGAAGGGATAAGGTTTTCCACGTTGGCGGTCTCAAGGCGGGGTTTAAGCAGACCAATGATATTCTTACAACTATCCCGATTGGACGATAAGAAGGAAGAGGTTCGATAGTCGAGACTAGAGAAGGGTCCGACAGAAGGAGTTCGAGAGTCGAGACTAGAGGAGAGTCCGACAGACGGTATTCTAGAGTCGAGACGAGGAGAGAGTCCGACCGAAAGTGTTCGATAGTCTAGACTAGGAGAGAAGTCCGACGGAACGAGTTCGAGAGTCCAGCCAAGTCCGACAGGAAGGGTTCCTGCATCAAATAGCACGGCTGCACCCCCAAACACTCAGGAGGAAGCCCCTGACCAGACCGACGAAAGATCCATAGATACCCATCAACCAGCAGTGTTCCGGGAACACCATTTTCACTCCCCAAAGGTACCCCCTTTTACATACATTTTGAAATTGAGATTAGGTCCTCTCTCTATTTATAAAATTACTTGAGTATTAAAAAATTGTCAGAACTAATTTAGAAATGTTGACAAAGCTTATTTTATGAAAATTAGCATCAGTTTTGTATGTACATAGATGTATATATATATTATAATAAATTTATATTTTTTATATTAAGCTAGTTTTGAATGCTGTTTATTTAGCTTTTAGTTTCATATCTTATGTCTGTAGTTTCTCAGAACCTGTGGTTAAATTTAGTACTCAAATACTTTTACACAACGCAATCAAAATAAAATCCCACTATACATTTGATCACAGGTTAATACTCAAATAAAAACGAGGACTACACGACAGGTGTGCGTATTTCTGAAAAATTCCAGGAACCCCACTACTTTGTTCATTCCCCATTTCCCTAGGTTTAAGAGGAGATTTCTCGGAAATTCAAACAACAGCGACGAAAAAAGAAAAAATTGGTTCCTACTGAATACATTGTGAATATTCCTTTGCCAGTTAAAATGAGGTTCGAAAACTGATCCCATTAACTGATGTAACAATCACATAAAGCGATAATTTTAACATACAAATTAATAGAGAACATCGGGACCAAGTGATTTCGATAACAATAAGCGATTGATAACATTTGCGATCACATTAAGCGGAGTTCACTGTAATTGTTTTGAAGAGCAATCTTCATACTTCTTATAAGTGAAATATTTAGTAATTACATTTTAATGACTATTATTTGTTGAATATGGTATGCTGGATGTACGAGGGACGTCCAGAAAGTAAGAGTACTGATTAAGAGTACTGAAATGTTTTTCGACAATGTAGCAGCATTTGCGTCCAAGACCTTGGAAATAGACTGCGCGTGTGTTTATTTGAGTTCATTAACATTTTCGTGAAACATCTATTTCTCTTTCGAACTTCTCACAGTGTTTTGTGTTTCATTATCAGTAAAACAGGAGAATTTAAAGAAATGTACACCTTTTTTTTTTTGCTGAATTTCTCATTTGAATTATAGAAGTGGTAAGTAAACTTTCCATGAAACCGTTCATAATCGTAGGGAAAATTCAATGTAATGGGGATTATTTTCCATGGAAAGATGAGAAGTATGTTGCAAACTACAATGGTAAATCCCACTGTGATATTCTTGAGCCTATGTGTTGCTTTTCTTCATTGTTTATAGTTGGAAACTAACTTTGGAGTGTGATTTCCCATACTGGCTGAGAGCACAGGCATTCGGGACTGCAAACTACTTTGCTTGCAAGCTATCTGGGTGGCTTTTCCGTTACCTTGATGAATATTCCCTTATTAGCTAAGGGCTAATGGTACACGAATTGTTAGAAAGTCTATGGTAAGGAATTTGGATCCCGCGACCTATGTTTGGCAGATATACAACACCCTTCACTATATCTGCAAGATCAACCCTATTGACCCCTTCCATCCGGGGTCTAATAAGGTTTTTCGGATGTGTCGCTTGTTTTTTTAGGCCTGTCAGTGCATCCGATAGGGAGGATTTCTCTTTTCGGAAGGGATCAAGTTTTCAGAAGCTGACCCTCCGAAGAAGGGAGGGAGGAGATACGGGCAATTGAGTTCGGGGAGTCGACATAGAGCCTGCGACTGGAAAAGACGTTTCTGTTCGATGGGAGAGAACACGACGTGGGTTACATTCTGATTTAGAACACTCGGCCATCTGATCTGCTTACGTCAGGCTCTGAGATGCCGAGACTCAAAATTTAATATTTTGTTATGCTATAATTGACTGCCCTTTAACTAGGGGGATTTTCTTTTAACACCGTACAACGTACCTTTGCAATAGTCGAAGATGTTCGTTTTATCCTTAGATACTTGTTTGAAATTTTTGACCCATTTGAGGCTCCAATTTGACTTCTTTCCTTTCTTTTTGACGATATTACCTATCGACGCTTTATATATCACAAAACCATGACTCTCACATCGTTTTTGGATTACGGAATATGAATACTTCTTTTCGGAAAGAGCTTAAATATAGCCTTCGAACCACTGCTTCGTTAAAAACGCCATTTTGAATAAAAACAAACATCTGAAGCCGTAGACGATAATTTTGACTTTTAAAAACGTAGTACAATTGCAGTCATTTATTTTGCAACAAAAGAATTTTTAATACCGATAACTAAAATCGTCTAAAAATGTGGGAACAGTCCTGTATTAAATGACACTGTTGTGATGAGGCGATTTAGATCTGTTATATAATTGATTCTTTCATACAAGAAGTAAAATGTTCGGGATCTAAATCTGACCTCATCACATCTTTGTAACAAGACAGAGGACCATAAAATTATATTCAATGGATATTGTTGTCTTGTACGGTGATCTCGGTCGGGGTTCTGATCCCAGTCCCAGATTAGAATCCAGTATCCGTACTTGACATTAAATAAGAATGTACCTTTGTGGAGTATTTATGAGTCCCTAAGGGACAGTGCCCAATTTGAAGGGATAAGGTTTTTCACGTTGGCGGTCTCAAGGCGGGGTTTAAGCAGACTAATGAGATTCTTACAACTGCCCCGATTGGACGATAAGAAGGAAGAGGGGACAAGGTTGAAATGAATAAAATATGAAAAATCTAAAAAATGGAGTTGATGTTCGGAGGTCCCAAAGAAGGTGTTCGATAGTCGAGACTAGAGGAAAGTCCGACAGAAGGTGTGTTCGAGAGTCGAGGCCAAGAGGAAAGTCCGACAGAAGGTGTGTTCGAGAGTCGAGGCCAAGAGGAAAGTCCGACAGAAGGTGTGTTCGAGATCGAGGCCAAGAGGAAAGTCCGACAGAAGGTGTGTTCGAGAGTCGAGGCCAAGAGGAAAGTCCGACAGAAGGTGTGTTCGAGAGTCGAGGCCAAGAGGAGAGTCCGACAGAAGGTGTTCGATAGTCTAGACTAGGAGAGAGTCCGGCAAAAGGTGTTCGATAGTCCAGACGAGGAGAGAAGTCCGACGGAACGAGTTCGAGAGTCCAGCCAAGTCCGACGGGAAGTGTTCCTACATCAAATAGCACGGCCGCACCCCAAACACTCAGGAGGAAACCCCGGACCAGACGGACGAAATATCCATAGATACCCATCAACCAGAAGTTTTCCGGGCACACCATCTTTACTCCCCAAAGGTACCCCCTTTTACATACATTTTGAAATTGGGATTAGGTCCTCTCTCTATTTACAAAATTACTTAAGTATTAAAAAATTGTCAGAACAAATTTAGAAGATGTTGACAAAGCTTAATTTATGAAAATTAGCATCAGTTTTGTATGTACATAGATGTAGATATATTATAATAAATTTACTTTTTTTATATTAAGCTAGTTTCGGATGCTGTTAATTTAGCTTTTAGTTTATCTCCATATTTATGTCTGTAGTTTCTCAGAACCTGTGGTTAAATTTTAGTACAAAAATACTTTACACAAAGCAATTAAAATAAAATCACCACTATACATTTGATCACAGGTTGATACTCAAATATAAACGAGGACTACACGACAACTGTAAATTTTATGAAGGCCGTTATAACAAGATTTTGATTCCATATTTTGACCGTAAATCGTTTCACTACCTTTACAAGGTTAAATTAATGAGAATGTCATACCATTATTGACATTTCAATAAAATAATTATGGCTGAGATATTAAGGATAATTATGTACTTTCTCGTAAAACTAGACAGACCACTTGTCTTCCCATTTTTAACGACATCAGTCATAAAATGGAGAGTCATTACCGGTATTCTCTAGTCGTGTCATATATTACAATTTTATTAACGATGTTAACAAGATTGCTCTTCGATCCGGAAGATCGTTTAGTGACCTACAAGCTTGATTCTCGTCCGATTCAACTGGATAAGATGAATGGAGTTTTATTTAATATATGCATTAGCTCACAGGAAATTAGGAACTCGTTTCTGTGAGTTACTTGGTAGAGAATAATATTTTCTCGAGTGTAAACAAAGATTGGACATGAGGAAATTGTGAGTTCGGAATTTAATGCATAATCGAGTTATGTTATCATAATGTGTAGGTGTTAAAAATTGAATAATCATTCACATATAAGATAAGTTCGTAATTAAATTTAACTAGTTATTAGATTAAAAAAATAAATAAAAAACATTTTAGATAAGATAAAAATTTAGTGAATAGAACTGAATAAATATTCACCAGTTGAGTGGGTAAGCTTGTTGATCACTACTCATTTTCTCAAGTTAAAGAATTAAATTAATAACATTTTTATGCCATTTATTGTATATATTATATTTAAAAAGACCGAGATAAGGGAATAATTTGATATAATCGACATAAGCAAGGAAAAAATTCCATATTTACAACAATTTTTTTAAGATTCTTTCCTTCTGTATATGCGTGTATATGAGAGAAATTTACAGACGGTTGGACTTGAAGTGACTTAGAAAAAATTAGACAGAGAGATGAGATAAAAAGATAAACATGGTGATAGATAGAAAGTAACTAAGAAAGAGGCTAAAAACGGAGGAAGAGATTAAAAAACAACAAAAAAATACGTGCATAAAATATCAATGACAAAGAAAAAGATAGACAGAAACAGAAAGAATAGGTTAAACAAAGAAAAAGCTAAAAGAGGCACACAAATGCGGAGTTATTAACAGAGAAAATAAGACACATAAAAAGAGAAAAAGTATTGACAGTGGTAAAAACAGACGGAAAATGGAACAATATCGATCGAGAGAGATTTATACAGAAAAAGCTAGAGTTAAGTAGAAAGAGCAAAGTAACTGAATAATTCTAGAGAAAGTAACTGATAAAATTAACAGAAACAGGGTATAGATATACAGGCAGATATAATTACGAACAGAAAGAGATGGATATATAGGGAGAAAGAGTAACTGATAAAAGATACAGACGCAGAGTACAGATATACGATTACAAACAGAAAAAGATGGGCACATAGGCATACAGAAATATGAAGAAAATACATAGGCATTAAAAAAGAGGGATAATGAAGGTCAAAGAAAGAGTGACTAAGATGGATGCAAAGAGAAAAGGACAATGTGACAAAGGAGAAACAGAGATTGACGACACTGGAAGAAGTAGTAAAGAGATGAAAATCTCTAGATCACGGATTCAAAAAATGAAATATTGCGATTTACAGAGATTTAGATAGAAAAAGATAGAGTTAAGAAGAAAGGGCAAAGTAACTGAGTAACTCTAGAGAGAGTAACTGATAAAATTAATAAAACCAGGGTACAAATATAGAGGAAAATATGATTACAAACAGAAAGAGATGGACACATAAGCATACAGAGATAGAAATAAAATACATTGACGTTTAAAAAGAAAGATAATGAAGGCCAAAGAAAGAGTGACTGACTAAGATTGATGCAAAGAGAAAGAGATAATGAGACAATAGGAGAAACAGAGATTGACAACAGAGGGAGAAGAAGTAAAGAGATAAAAATCCCTGGATCACGGATTGGAAAGAGAACTTTTGTGATCTACAGAGATTTATGCAGAAAAAGATAGAGTTAAGAGGAAAGGGCAAAGTAACTGAGTAACTCTTGAGAAAGTAACTGATAAAAGATACAGAAACAGGGTACAGATATATAGACAAATTGGATTACAAACAGAAAGAGATGGGCACATAGGTATACAGAAATAGGAAGAAAATACATAGACATTAGAAAATAGGGATAATGAAAGTCAAAGAAAGAGTGACTAAGATAGATGGAAAGAGAAAGGGATAATGCAACAAAAGGAGAAACAGAGATTGACGATACAGAAAGAAGTAGTAAAGAGATAAAAAGCTCTGGAACACGGATTGGAGAAAGAAAATATTGCGATTTACAGAGACTTAGACAGAACAAGATAGAGTTAAGAAGAAAGGGCAAAGTAACTGAGTAACTCTAGAGAGAGTAACTGATAAAAGATACAGAAACAGGGTACAGATATATAGACAAATTGGATTACAAACAGAAAGAGATGGGCACATAGGCATACAGAGATAGAAAAAATACATTGCCATTAAAAATGAGGGATAATGAAGGTGAAAGAAAGAGTGACTAAGATAGAATAAAAGAGAAAGAGATAATGGGACAAAAGGAGAAACAGAGATTGACGCCACAGGGAGAAGCAGTAAAGAGATAAAAATCCTTGGATCACGGATTGGAAAAAGAAAATATTGCGATTTACAGACATTTAGACAGAACAAGATAGAGTTAAGCAGTAAGATCAAAGTAACTGAGTAACTATAGAGAGAGTAACTGATAAAAGATGGTACAGATATACATATAATTACAAACAGAAAGAGATGGACAAACAGACATACAGGAATAGTAAAAAATACATAGACAATAAAAAAGAGTGATAATGAAGGTTAAAGAAAGAGTGACTAAGATAGATGCAAAGAGAAAGGGACAATGTGAAAAAGGAGAAACAGAGATTGGTGACACTGGCAGAAGTAGTAAAGAGATGAAAATCTCTGGATCACGAATTGGAAAGAGAACTATTGCGATCTACTCAGATTTATACAGAAAAAGATAGAGTTAAGAAGAAAGGGCAAAGTAACTGAGTAACTCTAGAGAAAGTAACTGATAAAAGATACAGAAACAGAATACAGATATACAGGCAGATATGATTACAAACAGAAAGAGATGGACACATAGGTATACAGATATAGGAAGAAAATACACTGCCGTGAAAAAAGAGTGGTAATGAAGGTCAAAGAAAGAGTGAATAAGATAGATTCAAAAAGAAAGTGATAATACGACAAAAGGAGAAACAGAGACTGACGAAACAGCCAAAAGTAGTAAAGAGATAAAAATCTTTGGATCACGGATTGGAAAAAGAAAATATTGCGATTTACAGAGATTTAGACAGAAAAAGATAGAGTAAAGTAGAAAGAGCAAAGTAACTGAGTAACTCTAGAGAGAGTAACTGATAAAATTAACAAAACCAGGGTACAGATATACAGGAAAATTTCATTACAAACAGAAAGAGATGGACACATAAGCAGAGATAAAAATAAAATACATTGACGTTTAAAAAGAAAGATAATGAAGCACAAAGAAAGGGTGACTGACTAAGCTTGATGCAAAGAGAAAGTGATAATGAGACAATAGGAGAAACAGAGATTGACAAAAGAGGGAGAAGCAGTAAAGAGATAAAAATCCCTGGATCGCGGATTGGAAAGAGAACTTTTGCGATCTACAGAGATTTATACAGAAAAAGATAGAGTTCAGAAGAAAGGGCAAAGTAACTGAGTAACTCTAGAGAAAGTAACTGATAAAAGATATAGAAACAGGGCTCAGATATATAGACAAATTGGATTACAAACAGAAAGATATGGGCACATAGGTATACAGAAATAGGAAGAAAATACATAGACATTAGAAAAGAGGGATAATGAAGGTCAAAGAAAGAGTGACTAAGATAGATGCAAAGAGAAAGGGATAATGGGACAAAAGCAGAAACAGAGATTGACGATACAGACAAAAGTAGTAAAGAGATAAAAATCTCTGGATCACGGATTGGAAAAAGAAAATATTGCGATTTACAGAGATTTAGACAGAAAAAGATAGAGTAAAGTAGAAAGAGCAAAGTAACTGAGTAACTCTAGAGAGAGTAACTGATAAAATTAACAGAAACAGGGTACAGATATATGGGCAGATATAATTACAAACAAAAAGAGGTGGACACATAGGCATACAGAGATAGGAAAAAATACATTGCCATTAAAAAAGAGGGATAATGAAGGTGAAAGAAAGAGTGACTAAGATAGAATCAAAGAGAAAGAGATAATGCGACAAAAGGAGAAACAGAGATTGACGCCACAGGGAGAAGAAGTAAAGAGATAAAAATCCCCGGATCACAGATTGGAAAGTGAACTTTTGTGATCTACAGAGATTTATACAGAAAAAGATAGCATCCAGAAGAAAGGGCAAAGTAACTGAGTAACTCTAGAGAAAGTAACTGATTAAAGATACAGAAACAGGGTACAGATATACAGGCAAATTTGATTACAAACAGAAAGAGATGGGCACATAGGTATACAGAGATAGGAAGAAAATACATAGATATTAAAAAAGATGGATAATGAAGGTCAAAGAAAGAGTGACTAAGATAAATGCAAAGAGAAAGGGACAATGTGACAAAGGAGAAACAGAGATTGACGACACTGGCAGAAGTAATAAAGAGATGAAAATCTCTGGATCACGGATTCGAAAAAGGAAATATTGCGATTTACAGAGATTTAGACAGAAAAAGATAGAGTTAAGAAGAAAGGGCAAAGTAACTGAGTAACTCTACAGAGAGTAACTGATACAAGATACAAAAACAGGGTACAGATATACAGGCAGATATAATTACAAACAGAATGAATTGGATACATTGCCATACAGAGTTACAAACAAAATACATAGACATTAAAAAAGAGGGATAATGAAGGTTAAAGTAACAGTGACTAAGATAGATGCAAAGAGAAAGGGACAATGTGACAAAGGAGAAACAGAGATTGACGACACTGGCAGAAGTAGTAAAGAGATAAAAATCTCTGGATCACGAATTGGAAAGAGAACTATTGCGATCTACTCAGATTTATACAGAAAAAGATAGAGTTAAGAAGAAAGGGCAAAGTAACTGAGTAACTCTAGAGAAAGTAACTGATAAAAGATACAGAAACAGGGTACAGATATACAGGCAGATATGATTACAAACAGAAAGAGATAGACACATAGGCATACAGAGATAGGAAGAAAATACATAGCCATTAAAAAAGAGTGACTGAGATAGAGGGAAAGAGAAAGGGATAATGCGACAAAAGGAGAAACAGAGATTGACGATACACACAGCAGTAATAAAGAGGCTTGGTTTGGTTTGGAGTGCTACGGTCTACTTTTTGCAATACGAGGGCTAATGAGACCGAGACCTACAGCTTAAAGCCGATTCCGAACGGCTACGAACATCCATGCCACTGTGGGATTCGAACCCACGAACTCCGGTTCCGAAGGCCAGCACTCTAACCAATCGGCCATCGTTCGGCAGTAATAAAGAGATAAAAATCTCTGAATCATGGACTGGAAAGAGAAGTACTGCGGTCTACTCAGATTTATACAGAAACAGATAGAGCTAAGTAGAATGGGCAATGTAACTGAGTAACTCTAAAGAAAGTAACTGATAAAAGATACAGAAACAGGGTACAGATATATAGACGGATTACAAACAGAAGGAAATGGGAACATAGGTATACAGAAATAGGAAGAAAATACACAGACATTAAAAAAGATCGATAATGAAGGTTAAAGGAAGAGTGACTAAGAGAGATGTAAAGATTAATGGATAATGCGACAAAAGGAGAAACCGAGATTGACAGAAGTAGTAAAGAGATAAAAATCTCTGGATCACGGATTGGAAAAAGAAAATATTGTGATTTTCAGAGATTTAGACAGAAAAAAGATAGAGTTAAGTAGAAAGAGCAAAGTAACTAACTCTAGAGAGAGTAACGGATAAAAGATGGAGAAACAGGGTAGAGATATACATATAATTACAAACAGAAAGATATGGATACATAGGCATGCAGAGATAGGAAGAAAATTCTTTGACGTTAAGATGGTCAAAGAAAGAGTGACTAATATAGATGCAAAGGAAAGGGATAATGTGACAAAAGCAGAAACAGAGATTGACAACAGAGACAAATGTAAAGAGATAAATAGCTTTGGATCACGGATTGGAAAGAGAACTATTGCGATCTATAGAGATTTACACCGAAAAAGATAGAGTTAAGCCTAAAGAGGTATTAACTAAGAAAAAACAGGAGTAGAAAAGTGATACACATACAGATAGAATTACAAACAGAAAGAGAAAATGAGGTTAACACCTAACGATTATGGGACAAAGGGAGAAACAGAGATTTACAACACACATAGAAGTAATAAAGAGGGAAGGAGAGAGATTATCTGTGAATCGCGTGTAAAAATAGATTGTTATCCTAGACAAAACTTCCATCAGATAAAACCTGCATTTTTTAAAATTTAAAGCTAGTCGTAACATACCTTGTTCTCTCTCGAGAACTTGATCCGGGTCACAGACATTGGAAGGCTTCAGACGATTACAAAACCTCGGTGTAGTCACAGGGTGAGGAAAATCCTCTACATTCCATTTGTAAACGTCATCTTCCTTATCGTAATCGAAGCCGTATCCATCGTAATCTCCCTCGTTGTCGTCGTATGTGGTGTCAGAGGATGGGAATGTATCAGCAGGCAGGACATTTCTCTCGGCATAGCGCTGCGCCGAAGTCGACAGGATGAAACACGCGCAAATGAGATGAAAAATCATGACTAGATGAAAGCGATGAGGACAGGACAAGGAATTTCACATCATACCCTGAAAGCAAAAGCTATGTTACTAACAACAGAAACTGAAAGTGTATTTTAAAACAATCATAAAAGTTCATGGCAAATTTATATGCGTAATACTTTACAAGTCATTTGATTCTATAATGTTTTATCAGAGTAACTGATCAAGTTCTAAACCAAAAGTTTTAAATAAGGTAACTGAACATTGAAGCAGCTCAAATTTTCTTTACACAAAGCTATAATGTTTCATCAGAGTAACCGACCAAGTTCTAAACCAAAAACTTTAAATAAGGTAACTGAACATTGAAGCAGCTCAAATTTTCTTTACAAAAAGCTATAATTTTTTATCAGAGTAACCGACCAAGTTCTAAACCGAAAGTTTTAAATAAGCTAACTGAACATTGAAGCAGCTCAAATTCTCTTTACACAAAGCTATAACGTTTTATCAGAGTAACCGATCAAGTTCTAAACCAAAAGTTTTAAATAAGGTAACTGAACATGGAAGCAGGTCAAATTTTCTTTACACAAAGCTATGTTTTATCAGAGTAACCGACCAAGTTCTAAACCAAAAGTTTTAAATAAGGTAACTGAACATTGAAGCAGCTCAAATTTTCTTTACACAAAGCTATAATGTTTT
>CM063509.1:55384501-55387001 GCA_032207245.1 Pardosa pseudoannulata
TGATTGAATTCTGAACATTATGAGTATTGCGGCTGTATGTACGTACAAGGAACATTTAAATATCCAGTACAGCCATTCCTGATTAAGTTATGACAAGGTTTTTCTTCACATTTGGGAGAATGCAAATGCGTATATATATAAGTACATACGTATGTACATGTCTCGAATACTACAAAACTGTTTGCCACAGAAAGTTGGAAATTTTTTTCAGGATGTTTATGACATCTAATTGAGCTTCTCCTCTTTTGATTCCAATATGAACATTATATAGCAAATTCAATATAACGAGTAATTACGCTGTGAGGTTTAACTAAGGAGTAATTAACAGTACAAGGTCGAATTATTGGATGTAAGACTATAATAACATCTAATTAAGCTTCACTTTTTTTTGTAATCTGAACTCTACATATGGAAAATTTTCAATATAATGTACACTAATACTGTGTGGACATAACTCAAAAATTATTAGCTGTAAAATGTTGAAGTTTTGTGTTTAGGACTGTAAGATTTTGCTGGGTTTCTTCTCTTTTGATTGGAATATGAATATATTATAGCAAAACTTTCAATATGACGAGTAATTACCGTGTGGGGGTTAACTGAAAAATGATTAGTCGTACAAGGTCGAATTATAGGATGTAAGACAATAACAATATCTAATTAAGCTTTACTTTTTTATTGTAATCTGAACTCTACACTTAGAGTTTTCAGTATAACGTACACTAATAATGTGTGGGCAGAGCTCAAATATGATTAGCTGCAAAATATTGAAATTTTGTGTTTAGGACTGTAAGATTTTGCTGGGTTTCTTCTCTTTTGATTGGAATATGAATATATTATAGCAAAACTTTCAATATGACGAGTAATTACCGTGTGGGGTTTAACTGAAAAAATGATTAGTCGTACAAGGTTGAATTATAGAATTTAAGAGAATAACATCTAATTAAGCTTTACTTTTTTATTGTAATCTGAACTCTACATATGGAAAATTTTCAATATAATGTACACTAATACTGTGTGGACATAACTCAAAATACAAAGTCGTACATAACTCAAAAATTATTAGCTGTAAAATGTTGAAGTTTTGTGTTTAGGACTGTAAGATTTTGCTGGGTTTCTTCTCTTTTGATTGGAATATGAATATATTATAGCAAAACTTTCAATATGACGAGTAATTACCGTGTGGGGGTTAACTGAAAAATGATTAGTCGTACAAGGTCGAATTATAGGATGTAAGACCATAATAACATTTAATTAAGCTTTACTTTTTTATTATAATCTGAACTCTAGATATAGAAAATTTTCAATATAATGTACACTAATACTGTGTGGACATAACTCAAAAATGATTAGCTGCAAAATATTGAAATTTTGTATTTAGGACTATAAGATTTTCCTGTGATTCTTCTCTTTTGATTGCATGATGAACATTATATAGCAAAAACTTCAATATAACGAATAATTACACTGTAGTGTTTAACTGAAAAATGATTAGTAGTTCAAGGTCAAATTATTGGATGTAAGACTATAATAATATTTAATTAAGCTTCACTTTTATTATTGTAATCTGAACTTTACATACAGAAAATGTTCAGTATAAAGTACACTAATAATGTGTGGGCATAGCTAAAAAATGATTAGCTGTAAAATGTCGAAATTTTGTATTTAGGAGTATAAGATTTTGCTGTGCTTCTTCTCTTTTAATTGAAATATGAACATTATATAGCAAATTCAATATAACAAATAATTAATCTGTGGAGTTTAACTGAATAATTATTAGTAGTACGTGGTCGAATTATAGGATGTAAGACTATAATGACATCTAATTAAGCTTCACTTTTATTATTGTAATCTGAACTTTACATATAGAAAATGTTCAGTATAACGTACGCTAATAATGTGGGTGGGCATAGCTCAAATATGATTAGATGTAAAATATTGAAATTTTGTATTTAGGACTATAAGATTTTCCTGTGCTTCTTCTCTTTTGATTGCAATATGAACATTATATAACAAAAATTTCAATATAACGAGTAATTACGCTGTGGAGTTTAACTAAAAAGGAATTAACAATACACATTTGAATTATTAGATGTACCATCTAATTAAGCTTTACTTTTTTATTGTAATCTGAACTCTACACTTAGAAATTTTCAGTATAACGTACACTAATAATGTGTGGGCAGAGCTCAAATATGATTAGCTGCAAAATATTGAAATTTTGTATTTAGGACTATAAGATTTTCCTGTGATTCTTCTCTTTTGATTGCATGATGAACATTATATAGCAAAAACTTCAATATAACGAATAATTACACTGTAGTGTTTAACTGAAAAATGATTAGTAGTTCAAGGTCAAATTATTGGATGTAAGACTATAATAATATTTAATTAAGCTTCACTTTTATTATTGTAATCTGAACTTTACATACAGAAAATGTTCAGTATAAAGTACACTAATAATGTGTGGGCATAGCTAAAAAATGATTAGCTGTAAAATGTC
>CM063509.1:55394501-55404501 GCA_032207245.1 Pardosa pseudoannulata
TACAAGTACATTTACTCAACCTTGTTTCTTCAAATATCAGATTTAGTACGATAAATCTTGAAAGTAAGCAAGAGTACTACAAGTACATTTACTCAACCTGTTTCTTCAAATATCAGATTTAGTACGATAAATCTTGAAAGTAAGCAAGAGTACTACAAGTACATTTACTCAACCTGTTTCTTCAAATATCAGATTTAGTACGATAAATCTTGAAAGTAAGCAAGAGTACTACAAGTACATTTACTCAACCTGTTTCTTCAAATATCAGATTTAGTACGATAAATCTTGAAAGTAAGCAAGAGTACTACAAGTACATTTACTCAACCTGTTTCTTCAAATATCAGATTTAGTACGATAAATCTTGAAAGTAAGCAAGAGTACTACAAGTACATTTACTCAACCTGTTTCTTCAAATATCAGATTTAGTACGATAAATCTTGAAAGTAAGCAAGAGGCATAGTCCAAAGTCACGGTCCAGACAAAAATACCCAGTGTCATCTCTAATTCTTTTGCCACTGTTATTTTTCTTCACTGAGCACACATAGCACTCGTTTGCAGGTCTTAGTTTTTTGTCTGTAGGTGGAATTACCTCTAAAAATTTCTCTGGATCAGTCTCCAAAATCTCAAAGAAAAAAAGTTTTTGGAGTAATGCAAAACCTATCAGAGACCTCGTGATTTTAAACCAAATGAAATACATTTCGAAAACTAATACCTTTTGGACATCTATACGATTAAATTGACATTCAAAATGCAAAAGATACAGTCAAAACAGCGAGAAGGACAAAGAAAATCAGATTGCCCGTACGCCGTACGGGCAAGTCATTAAAAGTACTCTAATCGCGGCCGTACAGTGTACGTGCAAAACAGGCTAAGGGTTAAACCAGTTTTGTCATTCTGCTCCTTTTTAAGAAATGTGACATAATTAAATTAATTGTAATATAAATATAAGTTATGTTTCAGTAAAATAAATATAATAATATACCCAGCTAAAAAAAAGAGATAATTATTTTTAAGTGAATCTTTATTTTAAAATTTCCCTTTAAATAAGTTTTTTGAAACATATTTTGTACCAATATTTTGTACCTTCTATCATAAAACTTCATCGTATTTATATGAGTTTGAAATTTAGTACCGTGTTGGTCATAATATGACCAACAGAGAAATATTATCAAACAGAGAAAATTATCACAGAAGAAAAACAGAGAAATATTATCTTCAAAATATTTCGTTATTTACATATCCAATGCCATTTTTTATTACTAAAAATTCAATGAATTCCTAGTTTAAAAAATAAAAATGTATAAAAATTAGTTATATTTCAGGATTTGATATTTTTGAAGCTGTACATAGATTGCGTCTAACATTCGAAAGCAAAAATATTTCATACAAAATACTGAATCCTCTGTTTAAATCTGATGTGGAATATTATTTATTAATTAGCTGCTTCGCCCTCAGCCTTCGGTCTGGGTATTAAAACTTTTCGATTAAAGGTTTACAACCACTATTAAAGATAAACGTATTAATAGAAATGTTGAATAAATCTCGTATGCTGCAGATTGTTTAAATCTAATTAAAGATAAACGTATTAATAGAAATGTTGAAGAAATCTCGAATGCTGCAGATTGTTTAAATCTAATTAAAGATAAACTTATTAATAGAAATGTTGAATAAATCTCGTATGCTGCAGATTGTTTAAATCTAATTAAAGATAAACGTATTAATAGAAATGTTGAATAAATCTCGCATGCTGCAGATTGTTTAAATCTAATTAAAGATAAACGTATTAATAGAAATGTTGAATAAATCTCGTATGCTGCAGATTGTTTAAATCTAATTAAAGACAAACGTATTAATAGAAATGTTGAATAAATCTCGTATGCTGCAGATTGTTTAAATCTAATTAAAGATAAACGTATTAATAGAAATGTTGAATAAATCTCGCATGCTGCAGATTGTTTAAATCTAATTAAAGATAAACGTATTAATAGAAATGTTGAATAAATCTCGTATGCTGCAGATTGTTTAAATCTAATTAAAGATAAACGTATTAATAGAAATGTTGAATAAATCTCGCATGCTGCAGATTGTTTAAATCTAATTAAAGATAAACGTATTAATAGAAATGTTGAATAAATCTCGTATGCTGCAGATTGTTTAAATCTAATTAAAGACAAACGTATTAATAGAAATGTTGAATAAATCTCGTATGCTGCAGATTGTTTAAATCTAATTAAAGATAAACGTATTAATAGAAATGTTGAATAAATCTCGCATGCTGCAGATTGTTTAAATCTAATTAAAGATAAACGTATTAATAGAAATGTTGAATAAATCTCGTATGCTGCAGATTGTTTAAATCTAATTAAAGATAAACGTATTAATAGAAATGTTGAATAAATCTCGTATGCTGCAGATTGTTTAAATCTAATTAACGATAAACGTATTATTAGAAATGTTGAATAAATCTCGTATGCTGCAGATTGTTCACGAATGCAGTTTATTAACTACAGACAATCCCAGTTATTAATATGTACGCTATTGTTTTGTATTTTATTATATTATATTGTACTGTAATTCCTTTACTACTTTATCTTTACTACTTGAATCAATTTTCACCGTTATGCATATGCATGCATGTTATGGTATTACTGTGAAAATTTATTTAAAATGGATTTTTAAGAAAATTTTTATTACATACCCGATATTACGGCTCCTTTTTTTAGTGTATAGAATAGAGGTTCCTTTTAACCCTTTAACGGACAGTGGTTTCCACAACACGTTACCACATGTTAAATTAAACCACATGTTAAATTCTTTCTCTGCTTTTGAAAAACATACGATGGGTTTTTTAGGTCTTCTATATTTATAACATTTCCTACTCACAGCATAGAGTATACAAGAGCTCCATATTTCATTTGAAATATACGTGGTTAAACTTACTTTACCTGGAAAAGTCAGTAATATGATTTTTCCACTTATAACCCCAAATAAAAAATATTTATCTAAGTAAAACTTATAAATTGTTTGTTTGGTTTGGAGCGCTATGGTCTACTGTTTTGCAACACGAGGGCTAATCAGACCGAGACCTACAGCTTAAAGCCAATTCCGAACGGCTACGAACATCTATGCCTGCAGTGGGATTTGAACCCACGAATTCCAGTACCTAAAAGCAGCGCTCTATCATGTGGACATCGTTCAGCTGTAAATTGTTTCGTTTCTTCTTTATTATACCCTTTTTATGATAATCATTGTTTCCCCAGCATAATTAAACCTTTATAAAAGTATTTTCACTCCGTACAAGGGTTTTGCACTTTAAACACCCCTCAAATTCCACCCTACCCCCTCGAGAAATGTAAAAAAAAAATATGCATTTATATTTATAAAGTTCATAGATACCATTATTGAACTAATTTCATTAAACCCCAAAGAATTTATATAAGTGACCTTTAAAGGGTTAAGATATAATGGAGCAACAAGAAATGGTCAAAATGAATTAATTGGATTTAAGTTATTATAAAGAATTCAATTTATTATCGCTACCAAGAAATCTAAAGCAACATAAGACATATGAAAACTTTATGTTAGTTAATTTTATGTTATAGAACCATTTGATTGTAATCCCCTATATAATAATAGCCCAAGTTATCTGTCCGTCTGTCCTCGATTTTATGAAGCGGTTGGACCTGGAATGGATAAAGGCACCCATAGTTAGTAAAATTCATAGCGAGTAATGTTTATCTTCTCCTAAACTATAGATCCGATTCTAAAATAAATTGGTATAAATATGCTTCATATCACAGCGAAAAATACTGTATTCTTTAAAACGTTCGAAATCCCCCCTTTCTCCTCTTTTCGAGCTTTTAATGCCATTATCTCAACTCCTATTTTCCCCGGTTAAGAGCAGGCGATTCAATTTATCAATTGGTCCCATAATAAAAAGGTAAAAATAAAATTTTTTCTAGCATTATGACGTCATTCTTTTAGCCATCTCATTGAATCATTTCTTATTTTAAATTATTTAAATTATGCCTTATTTTCATACGTTTTATCATAAGGGGATTTCACGCAGTAAGGCAAATTCTCAAATTATGGCAATTCTGGCTTTAGTTTCAAACTGAAGGGCAGTTCATTGTTTGTCTATTGGCTGTTGTAAACATGAAAATGAATGGGAAGGGCATTATAGTAGTTCGTGACATTGCGACAATTTGCCTTATTCAACCTAGATGTGACGTAAATAATTTTCTTTTATATTTGGCTTAAATAATAGATAAGGTACATATGTGATAATTTTAAATTGAATCATCGATTATTTTTTGTTGCAAGATAATTGTCAGCCAAAAAACAAACCATTTTTTAACCTGCCTCATAGCGTACTTTACAGTTTTGGAAAATTAAAAATTTTACTGATCCCGTAACATGACTGGCTATATGCTAGTATATATATATATATATATATATATATATATATATATATATATATATATATATATATAAATGAATTTGTGTCTGTCTGTACTCGATAGACTCAAAAACCATGCATCCAATCACCTTGAAAATTTGGGAAATTATTAGGTATATCCCTAGGAAGGTTTTTGAAAATTTTTAACTTTCGAAATTCATTCCTTCCCCCCTTTTTCCAGTGTTTCATGTCATTATTCCAAGAATTATTTCCCCCAGTTAAACGCAAACGATTAACTTTTTAATTTATCGCATCATAACTAAGTGAAAGAAGCAATAATTTCTAGCAATGTGACGTCATTCTGTTAATCCCATGTAATTGTTTTGGGTGCAGTTTTCCTCGATTAAAAGTAAGAGATTAAAAGTTTCAATTTATCACATAATAAATAGGTGAAAAGGATATTTTTTATCATTATGACGTCATTCCTTTAAATATCTAATTTATTCATTTTTTATTTTATATTATTTAAACATCTTCTACGTAGTATCAATTCGATTTGACCTGGAGATTGAGATATAAAGTGATTCACTTTCACCTCTATGTGACTCAAATTATAGCATTTTTATATAAGAACTAATTTTAAATTTAATTCTTGGTTCATTTTTACGTTACAATTAAATGTTTATCAACAATATTCTAACAACAAAAAGTACAAATTTCAATGACTCTCATAGGCAAATAAAAACCTATCATTTTATATAGTTCGCTTGATCCTTGGTCATTTCGGAGAATTGGAAAATGGTTGATCAGATTCCGAGTAGTCCGGAATGTTTAGTAAACAGAAGTTCTTCCAAACTATTGTCAAATTTTCGCATTCTTATTTTGCACACGCTTTCACATCTTATTGATGTACAACTCAGGTTTAATGGAAACTGAAGTATAAAAACTGAATATTATTATAAAACGCTTATAATAGAAATATATAAATATGCCAATGACTCGAACTGCACTGTGAGAATTTAGAGAGTTATGCAACAAAAAAATCTTTATTTAAAGGTAATTTATTAAGTTCACAGTAGCGAAGCACGGGCAAACTTGCTAGTTATTTAATAAAATTAAAGCTTTGTTGATCTAGGAGTTAACTTTAAGAATTTTTTTACATAATACTTGTTCAATTTCTTTGATTAACCCTTTAACGGACAGTGGTTTCGTAGCAAAACCACCTATTAAACATCTTTTTTTTAACTTTACTTTTTGGATTACTTTACTTTATCTTTTTATAATTATTTACGGCTCCAATCTCATACATCTGTGAAAATGGAAGCCATCATGTAGAATCAAGAGCTTTTGCATCTAAAAAAACATTTTGGAGACATGGATGAGTTTTCGATTATATATATATATATATATATATATATATATATATATATATATATATATATATAATGTGTGTGTGTGTGTGTGTGTGTGTATATATATGTATATGTATAATATATGTATTATATATATATATATATATATATATATATATATATATATATATATATATATTTATTTATATATGATATGTTATGTATATATATATATATATTTATATATTATATTCAAATTACCTTTATAATATAATATATATATATATTTTTATATTTATATAAAATTTTTTATATGTATATTTTTTCATTTTTTATTTTCTTCTAAATTTTTTTTTTTGTCTAAACATGTTTAGTTATTATATTTTTAAATTTTTTATATTTTTAAATTCAATTCGCTATTTACTTTTAAATTTATTTATCTTTTTATATTATATATAAGAGATGATATTATTGTTTAATTATATATTTATATTAGACTTTGTTGCCCTTAAATATATATATTTTTAATTATATACTTCTGTATATGTTTGTATATATATATATATATATATAATGTATATATATATATTTATATATACATATTATACATTTTATATATTAAAAATACATTATATATTTTATATATTTTACATATTTTATATACACATATTATACACTTTATACATATTATATTTTTGATATTTTAAGTATATAACAGATGATAGTTCTACGTTTAACTTATTGATTTCTTTTTCTATTGAAATATATGTATTTAAACTTTCTGTCAGATTCAATTTATCTTACTTATGACCTCAAATAAAAGTATCTATACAAACAACACTTTTAAGTTGTTAAGCTGTTTATTTATTATACCAGTTTAAGGATTATCATTTATTGTTCTTCCAGTATAGTTAAACTTTTAAAAAGGCATAATGTTCAAGCTGTACAAGGGGAGGGGTTAGTCAGTTAAACCACTTCTCAAACCCTAATCTGGTATCCTCTAAGGCAAACCATTCTAGGGAATGTAAAAAAAAATTATATATTTTACATATACAAGGCTTATAGATAACATTTATAAACAAATTACATTAAATTCTTATGAATTTATTTTGGTGACCTTTAAAGGGTTAAGCAGGCTGAATTCTTACTACTCACAGGAACTGTATCATACGTAACGCAAAGTATTTTATGTAGATAATATTGAAAAATATATGTATATTGCTTATATAATTAATATGATAAAAGAGTCGAATAGCATTAATCTTAGATAAGTGATCGTTGGTCTTAAAAATTGAGAAGTGCTCCTTTTTTACATAGACGTATGTTTTCTTATTTCTCCGTTGAATTATCTCATCTATGTAAAAATATATAACTGTCATCTTCTAACACGACAAAAGTTGTTCTGATGAATTATGCTGATAACGCTCTTTTGAACATAATTGGAAAATTATTATTCATAATATTCCATGCAATCTTCTTAATACCACGCTTGTCAATTAATGTAAGGAATTAAAAGCAAAATGGAAAGTAATCGATCATCATTTTATACACGGGATCAATGAATAAATTGTAGATGTATTCATAGAGACAACGTAACACTTTAATCTGAATATGTTTTATTACTTTCTTCTTTTAATACTTGCATTTATATTTCGAGAAATATTGGAATATCTAAGTACACATAGTATTTTGAAATAATATATAGTTATGCTTGATTGTCCGTCTGCACATAAGACACCATGCAATCTTAATACCACGCTTGTCAATCAATATAAGAAATTGATAGCAAAATGAAAAGTAATTGGTCATTATTTTATACAAGGGAGGGATGACTAAGATTTTGATGAATTGATGGAGACACAGTAACGCATAAATATGACTTAATATTTTTATACTCTCTTGTTTTAGTACTCGCCTTTATATTTTGAGAGACATTAAAGCTTTACATCATTCTAAGTTAACATATTTTTATAATAATATAGGTTATGTCTAGTTGTCTGTCTGCACAGAACACTCCATGCAATCTTCTTAATAACACTTGTTAATCAATATAAGGAATTGCTAGCAAAAGCTTTACATCATTCTAAGTTAACATAATTTTTTGGAATAATATAGAGTTATGTCTAATTCTCTGTCTGCATATAACACTCCATGCAATTTTCTTAATAACACTTGTTAATCAATATAAGGAATTGATAGCAAAATGAAAAGTAATTGATCATTATTTTATACACGGACGGAATGAATAAAATGTTGATGCATTGATAGAGACAAAGTAACGCATAAATATGACTTTATGTTTTTATACTGTCTTGTTTTCGTACTCGCCTTTATATTTTGAGAAACGTTAAAGCTTTACATCATTCTAAGTTAACATATTTTTATAATAATATTCGAATTTGTCTACTTGTCTTTCTGCACAGAACACACCATGAAATCTTAACACTACGTTTGTTAATCAATATACGGAATTAACAACAAATTGAAAAGTAATTGATCATTATTTTATATACGGAAAGAATAAGTAAAATGTTGATGCAGTGATAGAGACGCAGTAACGCGTAAATATGACTTTATGTTTTTATACTTTCTTGTTTTAGTACTCATCTTTACATTTTGAGAAATATTGACACTTTACATCATTCTAAGTTAACATTTTTTAAAAATAATATTCGGTTATGTCTAGTTGTTGGTCTGCACATAACACTCCATGCAATTTTCTTAAAACCACGCTTGTCAATTAATATTGAGAGCAGTTGAATTCATATCAATCGCAGTTTTTATTCATTTTACTCAACTGTGATTATTAATAATGTAAGAATTAAAATAAAATGCAGTGGTAAGTAGTACTGCAGTAGAGCCGTGGATTGTGGTACGGTATACAAAATGAGCGTGTTTTATTTATTTATTTATTTGTAGTAAAAAAAACTATTCGTTTTTGCGTAGAAATTAGAAACAGTTTTCCCTTTCTCAACAAGTGTGATACTGATTATTATTGATATTATAGAGAGGAATGGTTAGCAAGCAAAAATGCCACAGAAAGACTACCAATAAATACAAAGTTTTCTTTAGAAAAATTGCCTGGGCAAAACTTGCGACAATGTGATGTATGCAGTAAAAAATTGGTAATGGAATTATACGATCCAACTGAATTTGTGCTATATGTAAAAAAGGAATTCATGGAATTTGCGCAGAAAACATTATTGTAATAAGTGAGAATAAAGAATATTTTTGTTGGTAAAAATTACTTGTTACATAATAATTAATGTTAATTATAAACATTTCTATTATTCTAAAAAAATTACTACGCATTTCATTCCGAACTATTAGCATATATATTAGGTTGGGGAAAAATAAATGCATTATTTTTTCGGTAGATTTCTGTAGTGGTCGGTATCTTGTAAAGTATCTATCCAACAATTTCAAATTTATGCTCGTTGTCAAGGTGACATTTTACACTAAAAAAATCTTTTTACTGTTTTTTGTTTGGTCCATTCAGTTGTGAGTTACAGGGTGTTAAAAATGGAAGTCAACAAAGAGAAAATTCAGTACATTTTACAGTATTTCTTTTATAAAGGTAAAAATTCAAGCCAGGTGGGTGAAATTATGAATGGCGTTTATGGTGCCAGTACTGTAACAGCTAATTACGTGCAATTTTGGTTCCGTCGATTCTGGTCAGGCATTTTTGATGTTAAAGATGTACCCCGCACAGGCAAGTCCGTCGTCGAAAATGTCGATAAAATCACAGAAATAATAGAATTTGAAAGGCATGTAGTCGTACCATCACTCAGGATCTAAAGATCGACCATAAAATAGTTTTATAAAACCATTTGCGCAAAGTTACATTCAAAAAGAAGCTCGATGTTCTGGTGCCACACCAGTTAACACCAAAAAAAAAAACATGATAGATCAAATTTCCATCTGCGAAGCCTTGGCCAAACGGAAAGAAATCGACCCATTTCTTAAACGGATGGTGACGGGATAAGAAATGGGTTAAATACGACAATATTGCGTGAATACGATCGTGGTTAAAACGCCGTGAAGCAGCTCAAACGGTGGTCAAACCAGAACTAACGGCCAGAAAGGTTCTACAGTGTATTTGGTGGAACTGGAAGGGAATCATTTATTATGAGTTACTTCCGTATGGCCAAACACTAAATTCAGATCTCTACTGTCAACAACTGAATCGTTTGAAGCTAGCGATTGACCAGAAACAACCAGAATTGGCCAACAGAAGAGGTGTTGTGCT
>CM063509.1:55412001-55429501 GCA_032207245.1 Pardosa pseudoannulata
TTTAAATAATTCTCTGTTTTTAAAACAGATACATCATTTTTCTCGAATTTCAGTCTTGCATAATTTTTTCGTGCGACAGAATATACATATGTATTTTTATTTACGTGTACTTTCTTTGTGTTTCACACACGCGCGTTTTCGTTCATGCGTGTTAGAAGTTTCCTTATGTTCAAGTAGAGGAGTGTGTTTTCTTTATTCTTAAATTACATACCTAGGTCTTGTTCAAAACAAATTATTTATTTCATTCTAAATAAATACAAAGAAGTAATAATTTTTGAATATATAGTCGTGTCTTACGGGAGCCTCCTGTTTCATTACATATGTTCTACTACCCAGATAGCATGCATACTTGCAGCAAGTTTGATTTTTCTGGATAATATCTTGTCATAAAAAATTTGAGGCTACAAACTTGCAGCAAAACTCCTCCAAGTTATACGGAACATAAAGCGATCGCTACTTTTCAATGCTATTTTGCTGCAAAACTGTGGCAACCTTGTCATGAAAACCTTGAAGCAAGCGAAGATTCTTAGACTTACTGCAGTCTTGTTTCAAACTTGCAGACTTGTCAAGATGAACTTACTGCAAGTTTGAAGGCTTGCAAAGCAAGACTTCTGCAAGTTTGCTGCAAACTAAATTTGCTATCCGGGACGACACTTATAAATAAGAAGTCAGATGGTGCCCTAGAGGGGATGTAGTACATATTTCTCTTTCCTTATTCAGATCCTAATGATTGTTCCTTCCATGAAATCTTTGTTTGATATTTATTAAACCAAACAATTAGTAAAAAGCTATAGTAATCTATCAGATATCTGAGCCATTTTTGTTTCAAATTAACCCCCCAAAAATTAGAAGAACCTAGAACAGATACATTCTGATAGAGTGATCGAGTGCTTTTTAAAGCACTGGTATAACAATTTCATGCATAAAAGATGTGTAATTCTCATCTGTATATCATAGTTGTTGGCATCATGGATTACTTGTAACTTCATTATGTTCGATGTATAAACAAATATGTTCAAGGGATTTACATAGCATACTTATATTATAATGTACAAGAAAGTCAGGTAGAAAATTATCTTTGTTGATTCCCTTATATACATTACTGAGCTATGTTAAAATCAAATTATTCTTTTACTTGGAGGAACTACATTTGAAACTATGATATTTAATTACAGCAGGTCAGATGTTCGCCTACAGGTGACTTAACAACTGTAAAATAACAACTAAAATTTTGTAATCGCTCTACTGATACACTATGTATTTATATACCATTCAGACCTTTATGGATTTTTCCTGTGATATCGTTTGTTTGATGTTCATTAAACTAGATATCAGTTGAAAATTATAGTTATTTGTCAGATCTTCGTGACAGACAAGTGATTTGACAGACAATATTGATGTCTTGTATTTCTTGTGTTTTGTGTCATTACTACCGCGCGAGAAAGCCTTACCGTACCATGGATTGCAGTGTGATTTCCCATTGTCTAACTGTACTTCCAGTGTCTAAAATTTTGTAATCGCTGTACTGATACACCCTGTATTTTTATATCATTCAGATCTTCATGGGTTTTTCCTGTGATATCGTCTGTTTTATGTTCATTAAACCAGGTATCAGATGAAAATTATAGTCATTTGACAGTTCTTCGTAACACACAAGTCATTTTCTGTCAAATCACTTGATTTGACAGAAAATATTGGTGTTTTGTATTTCTTGGGTTTTGTGTCGTCACTACCGGGCGAGAAAGTCCTACCGTGCCATGCATTGCAGTGTGATTTCCCATCATCTAATTGTACTCCCTGTGTGTAAAATTTTGTAATTGCTGTACTGGTACACTATGTATTTCTATATCATTCAGATTTTTATGGATTTTTCCTGTGATATCGTTTGTTTGAGGTTCATTAAACCAGATATCAGTTGAAAATTCTAGTAATTTGACAGATCTTCGTGACAGACAAGATTGGTCTCTCACTACCGAGCCAGAAAGTCTTACCGTACAATGCATTGCAATTTTCATCATCTAAGTGTACTCCCTGTGTCTAAAATTTTGTAATAGATGTACTGATACACCATGTATTTCTATAACATTCAGATCTTCATGGGTTTTTCCTGTGATATCGTGTGTTTGATGTTCATTAAACTAGGTATCAGTTGAAAATTATAGTCATTTGACAGATCTTCGTGACAGACAAGTGATTTGACAGACAAGATCGGTGTCTTGTATTTCTTCTGTTTTGTGTCGTTACTACTGCATCGGAAAGCCTTACTGCACTATGGATTTCAGTGTGAATGCCCATCGTCTAAGTGTACTTCCTGTCTCTAAAATTTTGTAATCCCTGTGGTGATACATCATATATTTCTATACCATTCAGATCTTTATGGATTTTTCCTGTGATATCGTTTGTTTGATGTTCACTAAACTAGGTATTAGTTGAAAATTATAGTAATTTGGTAGATCTTCATGAAAGACAAGTAATTTGACAGAGAAGATTGGTGTCTTGTATTTCTTGTGTTTTGTGTCATCACTACGGCTCCAGAAATCCTTTCCGACCATGCATTCCCGTGTGATTTCCCATCGTATAAGTTCACTCTCTCTCTCCTGAAACCTCTGTACTGATACACCATCTATTTCTATATCGTTGAAATCTTTATGGATTTTTCCCTTGATATCATCTGTTTCATGTTCATTAAACCAGTCATCAGTTAAAAATTATACTAATTTAATTTATGTCTAAACCGCAAGCATCAAATTTACATTTAAGAGATCTAGAGCAGCAAAAAAAAGACAATGTGAACAATTTTCCTGCCAATGCTAATTATAATTAGAGGAAAATTATGTCCGCATAGCGTGTTAACCCGGTAATTTAAAAGAGCTACGAGCTGGAACAGTGAATTTTTGTATCCACTATAAGCACAAATATAGAAGTTCTTGACCCACATTGTCAATAGGAAGTGTTCAGTCACTTAAACACATATTCGTTTTAAAACTTGAATTTAGATAACATCGGTATATGGGAATAGGAAACGCATAATACAACACTTCTTGGATTTCAAATTATACAGAAATTATCATAAATCACCAAAATATTCATATAAGAGCTTTTAGTTGATATCGGCATTGAAGTTGTTCAAATAAGCATGTTTTGATTTCTTATTTAAATGCATGATATAGATGGTTTTACGGAAACGCGACAAAAGCACCATAAGATTTCCTTTTATTAATTTCATATACAAGCTTTCTGTTATCTTACAATACTCCTATCTCATCATAAATAAACTTGTTATTATTTCTTTTCAAAAGTTGCCACATAACAAAAGAAAATTAAAATAAAACTAATGACAAACGATAATATTTTTAAAACAAATATTAAAACCATTCGTGTACGTATTGTATGTATGTGTGGTTTCTAATAGGTACAAATACGAAAAATAAAAGCCCCTATGATGGTATAAATGAATTTTAGTATGTAGCTAGCACAGATGCTCACGTGCACACACACACACACAAACATATTGTCACGAAGATTCGTATGAACACACCGTTTAGCCTAACAGCCAAATTTATTGAAGCAAAGTAGCAACTCACAACTTTACAAGATCGACAAGTTCCCTACAACTAGTGGGTATCAGTTTTTATACCCGAACAGAATATTCGAAAAATAACTAATTTACATAATAAAGAAAGATCTAGAATGTTCGAGAACATACGGCAACAATAAATAACATCTTTAAATTAAAAATCCATGCTTTGTATTAACCACCACGGCAAGCATCGAACCCACAAACTTTGAGTCTGGATCTCGTGCTTTGTTTTGGTATCGAATTAGTAACTAAAACATATACCAGGAGTAAAACGCTTTCCCTAGTCTTTCTTCTCCAGTTTTTTTTTCTTTTTTTTTTTTTAGATATTCTCTATATTTTTTCCGTGAAACTGAACATACTTTTAAAAGTTGTAAAGTAGCGAGAAAAAACGAGAAAACTATACCAATTTTGTTCTTACATAAATATTTAAAATTTGAGGAAAATATTTTAAAATATTGGGTATAAAGTTTGTAAAAAGTGTCCTCTTTTAATGTATTAAAAGGATGAGGAGCTTTTATAAAGAGTTTAAAAAAACTGAAAAAGTTAGGTGTTTACTTCAGAACCAAAAGGAAATTTTCTAATTGAATAATTATTTTACATCACTAAAACTTTATTTTTGTAAAAAAATCGTAGTTCCCTCTTTGAGGTTTTTAGTATCGAAATAGTAACTAAAACATATTCCAGGAGTAAAACTTTTTCCCTAGTCTTTCTTTTCCAATTTTTTTAGATACTCTCACGTGTATCTAAAAACGTGTAATACTATCAAAAAAATTAATTGCTAAGACATTGAGCAAAATTTGAAAAAAAAAGTGAATGGTAACTGTATTTAACGTAACGAGAAATTGATACCCAGTTTTGTTTATACATAAATATTAAAACTTTGAAGAAAACACTATAAAATTATTGGTGTAAAACTTGTAAAAAGTGTTCGGATAAGATGCAGTATAGTTTTGGGAGAACTCAATTTTTCTGAAAACATCTAATATTTTATTCAAAACTTTTCTTATTCTAGATTTTAGTGCTTTAATTCTCTACATTTATATTACATATGAAAGAGAAAATAGCTTGAAGACATATAAAAAATAAATAGAAAAGTTCATGTTTTTATTTATCTTGCTATATACAAATGTAAAAAAAAAGTTAAAGATTTTACTCATATTTTATCCCATTTCCTATCATTCTATCAAGTTAAAATTTTATCAGGAAAACCTACAAGGATATAAAACAGTTGTTTACCCTCCATGAAACTCTGTCTATAAAACACCATGAAAATGTTGTCTATACAACAGCATCATTTAAGCTCAGAATCAGAATACTGTTGGAAGTTTTAAAATTGATCAGTCCAGGAGAGGAAAATTGCATTGTCATCAATCAGACGTTATAAATGTAAGTGAACTAAGATAACAATATTGAGTCACGAATGGAAAGTTTGTCCTATGCCGACATCCAACATCTTTTCTTTTTTTTTATTAATAAAAGATTAACAGTCCTTATGGGTAGTCAGTTTTTAAGAAAAAAAGAGTTGCTTTTTTCTGATTGTGTTTGAGTCCTGAATGTGCTTTGTTATGCATTGACATTATGCATGACTTAAAAATGCACTTGAAAATGTATACGTAATTTATGAGCAGACATTTTTTTTATGATTCACTGAAAAAAATGTTTCTGATTTTTGATGTGAAACTTTTAAGTTTGTTAACACATTGTGTGCGGGTACATTTCGCAGCGGAATTGTACCGGGAGCAGGAGTTTTGAGCGTAAATTTAGTTATTCAGTTAAATCTCAATAGATCGAAAATTATTTAATTTTTTAACCAACTTTTCGTATTTTATATTGAAATATATAAATAAATATATGAATAACAACTATACGATTTTTGTAAACTAAAGATATTTTTAGTGAATAAATTTATAATAATATCGTAAATATGAAAAATCAAATAGAAATAGTAGTATATAGTTTTAATTTTTTTCGAATTATGTTACATATAAACATTTTTACATTCCAGAATCTATGTAGTAGACAAAAACATTCGGCTTCGAAGAGGGAAAAAATAGCATATCAAAGCTTTCTCCTACTTAAATTTATCGTTTATTAAATGCATCGTTTTTTATCAGAATGCAAACATCTTAACTCTTTAAAGTTCATAATTAGAAATTCTTGGATATTTAATGGGAATCCTTTATAATATTACCTATGAACCTTATAAATGTGAAAATTAATGAAAACAAGTATATCAGGAATTGTAGATGTGAGCAGTAG
Organism: Pardosa pseudoannulata; assembly: GCA_032207245.1. Lineage (NCBI taxonomy): Eukaryota > Metazoa > Arthropoda > Arachnida > Araneae > Lycosidae > Pardosa > Pardosa pseudoannulata. Next base: position 55,417,841 of record CM063509.1, read on the forward strand.
TTTAACTGTAAAAACCTCCCCCTGTACGGCTTTGAAAATAATACTTCCATAAAAATTTAAATTATATTGGAAAAATAATGAATAATTATCATTAATATTATGCAATAAATAACTATATAAACCATTTATAAGTGTTGTTTCATGTAAGTACTTTTATTTGGGATTATAAAACACGAAAAATATAATTCCTGATTGTTTCAAGCAAAACAAGTTTTAAAACTGTATATTTGAAAATGAAAAATAAATTATGTGATTTGCTAACATCTATAGATAGTTTGTCAACTAACATCTATAAATAACATCTATAGATAGTTTGATAAGTGTCAAAAACGTAGAAAATCTAAAAAGTCATTCATATATCTTTAAACCGAAGAGGAAAAATAATTCTAACAGCTGGTTTCGCTGAGAAACTACTGTCCTTTAAGGGGTTAACACATTGTATGCTGGTACATTTCGCAGCGGAATTATACCGGGAGCGGGCGTTTTGTGCATAAATTTAGTTATTCAGTTAAATCTCAATAGATCGAAAATTATTTAATTTTTTAACCAACTTTTCGTATTTTATACTGAAATATATAAACAAATATATAAATAGAAATATATAAATAACAACCATAAGATTTTTGTAAACAAAAAATATATTTTTTAGTGGATAAATTTATAATAGTATCGTAAATATGAAAAATCAAATAGAAATAGTAGTATATAGTTTTAATATTTTCGAATTATGTTATATATAAACATTTTTACATTCCAGAATCTATGTAGTAGACAAAAACATTCGGCTTCGAAGAGGAAAAAAATAGGATATCAAAGATTTTTCCTACCTAAATTTATCGTTTATTAAATGCATCGTCTTTATCAGAATGCAAATATCTTAACACACTGTATGCTGGTACATTTCGCAGCGCAATTATACCGGAAGCGGGCGTTTTGCGCGTAAATTTAGATATTCAGTTAAATCTCAATGGATATGAAAATTATTTAATTTTATTAACCAACTTTTCCTATTTTATATTGAGATATATAAACAAATATATAAATAGAAATATATAAATAACAACCATAAGATTTTTGTAAACTAAAAATATATTTTTTAGTGGATAAATTTATAATAGTATCGTAAATATGAAAAATCAAATAGAAATAGTAGTATATAGTTTTAATATTTTCGAATTATGTTATATATAAACATTTTTACATTCCAGAATCTATGTAGTAGACAAAAACATTCGGCTTCGAAGAGGGAAAAAATAGCATATCAAAGCTTTCTCCTACTTAAATTTATTATTTATTAAATGCATCGTTTTTATCAGAATGCAAACATCTTAACCTTTAAAGTTCATAATCAGAAATTCTTGGACATTTAATGGGAATCGTTTATAATATTACCTATGAACCTTATAAATGTGAAAATTAATGAAAACAAGTATATCAGGAGTTGCAGATGTGAGCAGTAGTTTATCTGTATAACCCTCCCCCTGTAAGGCTTGAAAATAATACTTCCATAAAATTTAAATTATATTGGAAAAATAATGAATAATTATCATTATTATTATGCAATAAATAATATATAAATAATTTATAAGTGTTGTTTCATGTAAGTACTTTTATTTGGGATTATAAAACATGAAAAATATAATTCCTGATTGTTTCAAGCAAAACAAGTTTAAAAGTGTATATTTGAAAAATGAAAAATAAATTATGTGATTTGCTAACATCTATAGATAGTTGTCAACTAACAGATAACATCTATAGATAGTTGGATAAGTGTCAAAAACGTAGAAAATCTAAAAAGTCATTCATATATCTTTAAACAGAAGAGGAAAATAATTCTAACAGCTGGTTTCGCTGAGAAACCACTGTCCTTTAAAGGGTTAACACATTGTGTGCTGGTACATTTCGCAGCGGAATTGTACCGGGAGCGGGCGTTTTGTACGTAAATTTAGTTATTCAGTTAAATCTCAATAGATCGAAAATTATTTAATTTTTTAACCAACTTTTCGTATTTTATACTGAAATATATAAATAAATATATAAATAGAAATATATAAATAACAACCATAAGATTTTTGTAAACAAAAAATATATTTTTTTAGTGGATAAATTTATAATAGTATCGTAAATATGAAAAATCAAATAGAAATAGTAGTATATAGTTTTAATATTTCAAATTATGTTATATATAAAAAATTTTTACATTCTAGAATCTATGTAGTAGACAAAAACATTCGGTTTCGAAGAGGAAAAAAATAGGATATCAAAGATTTTTCCTACTTAAATTTATCGTTTATTAAATGCATCGTTTTTATCAGAATGCAAACATCTTAACACATTATATGCTGGTACATTTCGCAGCGGAATTGTACCGGGAGCGGGCGTTTTGAACTTAAATTTAGTTATTTAGTTAAATCTCAGTAGTTCGAAAATTATTTAATTTTTTAACCAACTTTTCGTATTTAATATTGAAATATATAAAGAAATATAAATATAAATATATAAATAACCATAAGATTTTTGTAAACAAAAAATTATTTTTACTGAATAAATTTATAATAGTATCGTAAATATGAAAAATAAAATAGAAATAGTAGTATGTAGTTTAAATATTTTTCGAATTATGTTATATATAAACATTTTTACATTCCAGAATCTACGTAGTAGACAAAAACATCCGGCTTCGAAGAGGAAAAAAAAATAGGATATCAAAGCTTTCTCTTACTTAAATTTATTATTTATTAAATGCATCGTTTTTTATCAGAATGCAAACATCTTAACCCTTTAAAGTTCATAATTAGAAATTCTTGGACATTTAATGGGAATCGTTTATAATATTACCTATGAACCTTATAAATGTGAAAAAATTAATGAAAACAAGTATATCAGGAGTTTGTAGATGTGAGCAGTAGTTTATCTGTATAACCCTCCCCCTGTAAGGCTTGAAAATAATACTTCCATAAAAATTTTAAAATTATATTGGAAAAAATAATGAATAATTATCAATAAATATTATGCAATAAATAAATATATAAACCATTTATAAGTGTTTGTTTCATGTAAGTACTTTTATTTGGGATTATAAATACGAAAAATATAATTCATGATTACTTCAAGCAAAACAAGTTTAAAAATGTATACTTGAAAATGAAAAATAAATTATGTAATTTGCTAACATCTATAGATAGTTTGATAAGCATCAAAAACGTAGAAAATCTAAAAAGTCATTCATATATCTTTAAACAGAAGAGGGAAAACAGCTGGTTTCGTTGAGAAACCACTGTCCTTTAAAGGGTTAACACATTGTATGCTGGTACATTTCGCAGCTGAATTGTACCGGAAGCGGGCGTTTTGTAAGTAAATTTTGTATTCAGTTAAATCTCACTAGACCGAAAATTATTTAATTTTTTAACCAACTTTTTCATATTTTATACTGAAATATATAAACAAAATATGTAAATAGAAACGGATAAATAACCTTAAATTTTTGTAAACTAAAAATATATTTTTTAGTGGATAAATTTATAATAGTATCGTAAATATGAAAAATCAAATAGAAATAGTAGTATATAGTTTTTTTCGAATTATGTTATATATAAACATTTTTACATTCCAGAATCTATGTAGTAGACAAGAACATTCGGCTTCGAAGAGGGAAAAAAATAGGATATCAAAGATTTGTCCTACTTAAATTTATCGTTTATTAAATGCAACGCTTTTTATCAGAATGCAAACATCTTAACACATTGTGTGCGGGTACATTTCGTAGCGGAATTATACCGGAAGCGGGCGTTTTGTGCATAAATTTAGTTATTCAATTAAATCTCAATAGATCGAAAATTATTTACTTTTTTAACCAACTTTTCGTATTTTATATTGAAATATATAAACAAATATATAAATATATAAATAACCATAAGATTTTTGTAAACAAAAAATATTTTTTTTAGTGGATAAGTTTATAATAGTATCGTAAATATGAAAAATCAAACAGAAATAGTAGTATATAGTTTTAGTTTTTTCGGTGTTATATATAAGCATTTTTACATTCCAGAATCTATGTAGTAGACAAGAACATTCGGCTTCGAAGAGGGAAAAAATAGCATATCAAAGCTTTCTCCTACTTAAATTTATCGTTTATTAAATGCAACGCTTTTATCAGAATGCAAACATCTTAACACATTGTGTGCGGGTACATTTCGTAGCGGAATTATACCGGAAGCGGGCGTTTTACGCGTAAATTTAGTTATTCAGTTAAATCTCAATAGATCGAAAATTATTTAATTTTTTAACCAACTTTTCATATTTTATATTGAAATATATAAACAAATATATAAATAGAAATATATAAATAACAACCTTAAAATGTTTTAAATAAAAAATATATTTTTTAGTAAATAAATTTATAATAGTATCGTAAATATGAAAAATGAAATAGAAATGGTAGTATATAGTTTTAATATTTTCGAATCATGTTATATATAAACATTTTTACATTCCAGAATCTATGTAAGGACAAAAACATTCGGCTTCGAAGAGGGAAAAAATAGCATATCAAAGCTTTCTCCTACTTAAATTTATCGTTTATTAAATGCATCGTTTTTTATCAGAATGCAAACATCTTAATACATTGTATGCTGGTACATTTCACAGCGGAATTATACCGGGAGTGGGAATTTTGTACTTAAATTTAGTTATTCAGTTAAATCTCAATAGATTGAAAATTATTTAATTTTTTAACCAACTTTTCGTATTTTATATTGAAATATATAAACAAATATATAAAAAGAAATATATAAATAACAATCATAAGATTTTGTAAACAAAAAATATATATTTTTAGTGGATAAATTTATAACAGTATCGTAAATATGAAAAATGAACTATAAATAGTAGTATATAGTTTTAATTTTTTCGAATTATGTTATGTAGAAACATTTTTACATTCCAGAATCTATGTAGTAGACAAGAACATTCCGCTTCGAAGAGAGCAAAAATAGGATATCAAAGATTTCTCCCACATCAATTTATCGTTTATTATATGCATCGTTTTTATCAGAATGCAAACATCTTAACACATTGTATGCTGGTAGATTTTGCAGCGGAATTATACTAAAAGCGGGCGTTTTGAACGTATATTTAGTTATTCAGTTAAATCTCAATAGATCGACAATTATTTCATTTTTTAACCAACTTTTCGTATTTTATATTGAAATATATAAACAAATATATAAATAACAACCATAAGATTTTTGTAAACAAAAAATATATTTTTTAGTAAATAAATTTATAATAGTATCGTAAATATGAAAAATCAAATAGAAATAGTAGTATATAGTTTTAATATTTTCGAATTATGTTATATATAAACATTTTTACATTCCAGAATTTATCTAGTAGACAAAAACATTCTGCTTCGAAAAGGGAAAAAAAATAGCATATCAAAGCTTTCTCCTACTTAAATGTATCGTTGATTAAATGCATCGTTTTTTATCAGAATGCAAACATCTTAATACATTGTATGCTGGTACATTTCGCAGCGGCATTATACCGGAAGAGGGTTTTTTTGCGAGTCAATTTAGTTATTCAGTTAAATTTTACTAGATTGAAAATTATTTAATTTTTTAACCAACATTTCCTATTTTATATTGAAGTATATAAAGAAATATATAAAAGAAATATATAAATAAACATAAGATTTTTGTAAACAAGAAATATATTTTTTTAGTGGATAAATTTATAATAGTATCGTAAATATGAACAATGAAATAGAAATAGTAGTATATAATTTTAATATTTTCGAATTATGTTATATAAAAACATTTTTACAGTCCAGAATCTATGTAGAAGACAAGAACAATCGGCTTCGAAGAGGAAAAAAAATAGGATATCAAAGCTTTCTCTTACTTAAATTTATCGTTTATTAAATGCATCGTTTTTATCAGAATGCAAACATCTTAACAGATTGACTGCTGGTACATTTCGCAGCGGAATTAAACCGGAAGCGGGCGTTTTGAGCCTAAATTTAGTTATTCAGTTAAATCTCAATAGACCGAAAATTATTTAATTTTTTAACCAACTTTTCGTATTTTATATTGAAATATATAAACAAATATATAAATAGAAATATATAAATAACAACCATAAGATTTTTGTAAACAAAAAATATATTTTTTTAGTGGATAAATTTATAATAGTACCGTAAATATGAAAAATCAAATAGAAATAGTAGTATATGGTTTTAATATTTCGATTTATGTTTTATATAAACATTTTTACATTCCAGAATCTATGTAGTAGACAAAAACATTCGGCTTCGAAGAGGGAAAAAAAAATAGGATATCAAAGCTTTCTCCTACTTAAATATATAGTTTATTAAATGCATCGTTTTTTTCAGAATGCAAACATCTTAACAGATTGACTGCTGGTACATTTCGCAGCGGAATTATACCGGAAGCGGGCGCTTTGCACGTAAATTTAGTTATTCAGTTAAATCTCAATAGACCGAAAATTATTTAATTTTTTAACCAACTTTTCGTATTTTATACTGAAATATATAAACAAATATATAAATAGAAATATATGAATAGCAACCATAAGATTTTTGTAAACAAAAAATATATTTTTTAGTGGAGAAAATTTATAATAGTATCGTAAATATGAAAAATCAAATAGAAATAGTAGTATACAGTTTTAATTTTTTCGAATTATGTTATGTATAAACATTTTTACATTCCAGAATCTATGTAGTAGTAGACAAAAACATTCGGCTTTGAAGAGGGAAAAAATAGGATATCAAAGCTTTCTTCTACTTAAATTATATCATTTATTAAATGCATCGGTTTTTATCAGAATGCAAACATTTTAACACATTGTATGCTGGTACATTTAGCAGCGGAATTATACCTGGAAGCGGTCGTTTTGCTCGCAAATTTAGTTATTCTGTTAAATCTCAATAGATCGAAATTATTTAATTTTTTAACCAACTTTTCGTATTTTACATTGAAATATATAAACAAATATATAAATAGAAATATATAAATAACTATAAGATTTTTGTAAACAAAAGAATATATTTCGAGTGGATAAATTTATAATAGTATGGGAAATATGAAAAAACATATAATAGTAATTAGTTTCAATTTTTTCGAATTATGTTACATATAAACATTTTTACATTCCAGAATCTATGTAAGGACAAAAACATTCGGCTTCGAAGAGGGAAAAAATAGCATATCAAAGCTTTCTCCTACTTAAATTTATCGTTTATTAAATGCATCGTTTTTTATCAGAATGCAAACATCTTAATACATTGTATGCTGGTACATTTCTCAGCGGAATGTACCAGAAGCGGGCGTTTTGGTACAGTAAATTTAGTTATTCAGTTAAATCTCAATAGATTGAAAATTATTTAATTTTTTTACCAACTTTCCGCAGTTTATATTGAAATATATAAACAAATATATAGATATAAATATATAAATAACAACCATAAGATTTTTGTAAATAAAAAATATAATTTTAGTTTATAAATTTATAATAGTATTGTAAATATGAAAAATCAAATAGAAATGGTAGTATATAGTTTTAAGTTTTTCGAATTATGTTACATATAAACATTTTTACATTCCAGAATCTATGTAAGGACAAAAACATTCGGCTTCGAAGAGGGAAAAAATAGCATATCAAAGCTTTCTCCTACTTAAATTTATCGTTTATTAAATGCATCGTTTTTTATCAGAATGCAAACATCTTAATACATTGTATGCTGGTACATTTCACAGAGGAATTATACTGAGAGTGGGCATTTTGCGAGTCAATTTAGTTATTCAGTTAAATCTCAAGAGATTGAAAATTATTTAATTTTTAACCAACTTTTCGTATTTTATATTGAAATATATAAAGATATAAAAAGAAATATATAAATAACCGTAAGATTTTTGTAAACTAAAAAATATATTTATTATTGGATAAATTTATAATAGTATCGTAAATATGAAACATCAAATAGAAATAGTAGTATATAGTTTTAATTTTTCGAATTATGTTATATATAATATAAATATTTTTACATTCCAGAATCTATGTAAGGACAAAAACATTCGGCTTCGAAGAGGGAAAAAATAGCATATCAAAGCTTTCTCCTACTTAAATTTATCGTTTATTAAATGCATCGTTTTTTATCAGAATGCAAACATCTTAATACATTGTATGCTGGTACATTTCACAGCGGAATTATACTGAGAGTGGGCATTTTGCGAGTCAATTTAGTTATTCAGTTAAATCTCAAGAGATTGAAAATTATTTAATTTTTAACCAACTTTTCGTATTTTATATTGAAATATATAAAAATATAAAAAGAAATATATAAATAACCGTAAGATTTTTGTAAACTAAAAATATATTTTTTATTGGATAAATTTATAATAGTACCGTAAATATGAAAAATCAAATAGAAATAGTAGTATATAGTTTTAATTTTTCCGAATTGTGTTATATATAATATAAATATTTTTATATTCCAGAACCTATGTAGTAGACAAAAACATCCGGCTTCGAAGAGGGAAAAAATAGGATATCAAAGCTTTCTCCTACTTAAATTTATCGTTTATTAAATGCATCGTTTTTATCAGAATGTAAAACATCTTAACACATTGTCTTCTGGTACATTTTGCAGTGCAATTATACCGGAAGCGGGAGTTTTGTACGTAAATTTAGTTATACAGTTAAATCTCACTAGATCGAAAATTATTTAATTTTTTAACCAACTTTTCGTATTTTATACTGAAATATATAAACAAATATATAAATAGAAATATATAAATAACAACCATAATATTTTTGTAAATATATATATATATATATATATATTAGTGGATAAAATTATAATAGTATCGAAAATATGAAAAATCAAGTAGAAATAGTAGTATATAGTTTTTTTTAATTTTGTTATATATAAACATTTTTACATTATAAAAAAATTAAAAAAAACCAATCATAAAACTAATAATGTTCCTGTATATACCGTTATTTTTGTACCTACAAACAAACCAGGTTGTTACACTAATACGTACTAGTATGTGACCCGCGCTCAAGTATCAGTCGTCAGAAAATGTAGTAGTACGTAATCCATGCTCAAGTATCAATCGGCAGAAAACGTACTAGCATGTGTCCCGCATACAATTTGTTAAATGGAGTGTAAATTAGTGGATAAATTTATAATAGTATCGTAAATATAAAAAATCAAATAGAAATAGTAGTATATAGTTTTAGTTTTTTCAAATTATGTTATATATAAACATTCTTACATTATAAAAAATGAAAAGACCAATTATAAAACTAATAATGTTTCTGTATATACCGTTATTTTTGTACCTACAAACAAACCAGGTTGTTACACTAATACGTACTAGTATGTGGCCCGCGATCAAGTATCAGTCGTCAGAAAATGTAGTAGTACGTAATCCACGCTCAAGTATCAATCGGCAGAAAACGTACTAGCATGTGTCCCGCATACAGTGTGTTAAATGGTGTGTAAGTTAATTGATAAATTTATAATAGTATCGTAAATATGAAAAATCAAATAGAAATAGTAGTATATAGCTTTAGTTTTTTAAAATATGTTATATATAAACATTTTTACATTATAAAAAAAAATGAAAAGAGCAATCATAAAACTAATAATGTTTCTGTATATACCGTTATTTTTGTACCTACAAACAAACCAGTTTGTTACACTAATACGTACTAGTATGTGACCGCGCTCAAGTATCAATCGTCAGAAAACGTACTAGTATGTGACCCACGCTCAAGTATGAATCGTCAGAAAACGTACTAGTACGTGTCCCGCATACAGTGTGTTAAATGGAGTATAAGTTAGTGGATAAATTTATAATAGTATCGTAAATATGAAAAATCAAATAGAAATAGTAGTATATAGTATTAATTTTTTCGAATTATTTTATATATAAACATTTTTACATTATAAAAAAATGAAAAAAGCAATCATAAATTTATCATGTATAGTGGACATATTACAGTGTGGTAACGTTCAAAGCATTTTCCTCTATGAAGAGGTACACGGTAAAACTTGATATGGGAGATGTTTCACTCCGCACTTTTTTCACAGCACACACACGACATTGTCTTTGCGACTTTTTCTTCTTCCCAGTATTAACAATTTTCTCTAAAATGTTTCCGCATATCCAATGATAATCTTATAGCAAGGTCATATTTAGGTGCCCTTTGTATACTAGATGTGAGCTACCCTAGACCTGGAATGTTAGTTTCCGGTAATGGATCAGTTACCCATTCCAGTGCGACATTATATAAAAATTATTTATACTTAATTTTAATCGTCTTTGTAGAATTGTATACGACGTCTAAATTTTTCCAGAATCTATGTAGTAGACATAGTGATTTCCTAATTATTCATAAAATTACTTTAGTTTCAATTCATCTATTAAATACTGGAGCACAATTTAAATATGCTATCACGCGAATTTAAAACTGGTAAAAACAGTAAGTTAAAAGTAAAAGACATAATTTGGTTTCAAATATATTCTTGAAGATACAATGAAATTACCTTCAGCGTCACTTATTCGTTTTATGACGTATTTATTTTTGTAAGCGAAACTGTGAATGTATGTATAAGACATATATGTATTTTGAATATGTTCAAGTGTGTAATGAATGTTTTTATGAGATTGAAAAATCACTGTACTTTCGATTAACAAATTGTGTGAGGGTACATTTCGCAGCAGAATCGTACCTGGAGCGGATGTTTTGAGCGTGAATTTAGTTATTCAGTTAAATCTGAATAGATAAAAAAAATATTTAATTTTTAACCAGCTTTTCGTATTTTATAGTGAAATATATAAACAAATATATAAATATAATTATATAAATAACAATTATAAGATTTTTGTAAACAAAAATATATTTCTAGTGGATAAAATTATAATAGTATCGTAATTACGAAATATCAAATAGTAGTATATAGTTTTAATTTTTTCCTATTTGGGGGTTCCGCATCGACTGATCTAAAAACTAGTTTTTATTTGTCTAAATGTTTCCAGAATCTATGCTGTAGACAAGAACATTCGGCCTCGTTTTAATGTATACACCGTTATTTTTGTACTAGTATGTGAACCGGGCTCAAGTGTCAATCGTCAGAAAATGTCCCTGTATTACGGATAAAAGTTAAAACAAATTGAAAAATCTGGATAGATTAAAGATTCACAAGAAAGTAAACAAATTAACTAGTAATAATAATAATGAAAATAATTAACATAATAGAAATAATAATAGCAAAACTGTATTGAACTGTATTGTTACACTAACCCGTACTAGTACGTGACCCGAGCTCAAGTATCAATCGTTAAAAAACGTACCAGTACGTGTATCGCATACAACGTGTTAAGACTAACACACTCAGTGCAACTTAAAAAAAAGAAAATTTTAAATCCTAAGAAAAATATTAATACACATCTGCTTTGGACTTTCAGATAATTTTAAACTCAAGTTCTTCTTCTTATTATTATTAATTTATCAGAGTTATTTTCATTTATAATGCATTAAAGGAATAAGGAACTTTGGTTATGAGATTCGAAAGGAAAACTGAAAAAATTAATCATATGCATCAGGAACAAAAGCAAATTTTCT
>CM063509.1:55434501-55452001 GCA_032207245.1 Pardosa pseudoannulata
CGCAATTGTTAGTCTACTGTGACCTTGAAATAGCAGTCATTATTTTATCGCTATTTGTCGAACTGCAGGGTATTTTCATGGTGCAGTAAACTCCTGCGTGCCCGTTTTTACACGCGATGAAAACAACTCTTGTGACATTATCGGTGAACGACTGCATCGGGTGCAATAAAATAGAATCTTTTTAATTTGCACGGCAGTCCGCTGGGCATGAACACAATTTCCTGGAACTCTTTCAACGGTTTATTACCTTATTTTTTACCTTATTATTAATTTTGTTATTTTTTATTTACATTAACAGTATGAATAATTTATTAGCATTATTTTTTTTTTATAATTTTATCAGTAATATTTCTAACTTTTTGATTGCTTATAGCTAATTGTGAAATTATTGTTTTTTTATTTTACGACATTTCTTTTTTACTTTGTAGTTCTTTTTCAGCACAGTTTTACTATTATCATGTCTGTTATATTAACACATTGTGTGCTGGTACATTTCGCAGGAGAATTGTACCGGGATCGAGCATTTTGAGCATAAATTTAGTTATTCAGTTAAATCTCAATAGATCGAAAATTATTTCATTTTTTAATCAACTTTCTGTATTTTATATTGAAATATATAAACAAATATATAAATAATAACCATAAGATTTTTGTAAAGAAAAATATACTTTTTAGTAAATAAATTTATAATATTATCGTAAATATGAAAAATCAAATAGAAATAGTAGTACATAGTTTTAATTTTTTCGAATCATGTTATATATAAACATTTTTACATTCCAGAATCTATGTAGTAGACAAAAACATTCGGCTTCGAAGAGGGAAAAAAATAGGATATCAAAGCTTTCTTCTACTTAAATTTATCGTTTATTAAATGCATCGTTTTTATCAGAATGCAAACATCTTAACACATTGTATGCTGGTACATTTCGCAGCGGAATTGTACCGGGAGAAGGGCGTTTTGCGAGTAAATTTAGTTATTCAGTTAAATCTCAATAGATCAAAAATTATTTCATTTTTTAACCAACTTTTCATGCTTTGTATTGAAATATATAAACAAGTATATAAATAGAAATATATAAATAACAATCATAAGTTTTTTGTAAACAAAAAATATATTTTTTAGAGTATAAATTTATAATAGTATCGTTAATATGAAAAACCAAATAGAAATAGTATTATATAGTTTTAATTTTTCGAATTATGTTATATATAAAAATTTTTACATTATAAAAAAATGAAAGACAAGAACATTCGGCTTCGCTGTTCTGTATACACCGTTATTTTTGTACCCACAAACAAACCATGCTGTTACATTAAATAATTTTTTTTATTATTTAATTTTTTTCGTTTTTGTGGAGTTATATACGACGTCTAAATATTTCCAGAATCTATGTAGCAGACAGAAACATTCGGCTTCATTTTCCTGCATATACCGTTATTTTTGTTGTACCCACAAACAAACCATGTTGTTAGACTAATCCGTATTACTACGTGACCCGCGCTCAAGTATTAATAGTCAGAAAACGTACTTGTATGTGAGCCGCGCGCAAGTATTAATGGTCAGAAAACGTACTAGTACGTGTCCCGCATACAACGTGTTAATTATTTTTATTATTATTACTGGTTAAATTGTTTACTTTATAGTGAATCTTTTTATATCAAGATTTTTTAAAATTTGTTTTAACTTTTATCCGTGATGCAGGGGCAACAATTTTTTTCTGGGATTGTCCAAAGTCTTAATCCAATGTACAGTGATTTTTCAATCTCATACAAACGTCCATTTTAATTAAATTTTAGTGATGAACAATTTGCTTGACGTTTTAATTTACTATTTCTGTTTTTTTATGTTTAAAAATAATGTTATTACTGAAAAATAATTTTAATGACTTAAAAATTAAAAAAATAAAATAATTTAAAAATAGTTTTATTACTGAAAAATAATTTTAATTAAATTTTAGTGATCGACAATTTGCCTGATTTAATTTACTAAATCTATTTTTTGATGTTTACAAATAATTTTATTACTAATTTTATTTATTTTTTATTATTTATTTAATTTTTATTAAAATTTATTTGCTTCACAGTTAATTTCCTTATTATTTTCTGACTTTGTACGCTTTATAAATTATTTTGTCAATTTTTTGGATATTTTTATAATTTACCTGATAATTAAATTATTACTATACTTTTAGTTTAAATTATACTATTTTTAATTTTTGATATTTGTATCGATTTTATTATAATGTTTCGTTAATTTTCACCTTTAATTTTATACACTTTGTTTATCATTCTTTTCAAATATTTGTTTGCTTCGTGTAAAGAGCTTTCATTTAATAGAAAAACCATTCTTAGAAAAGCTGATTTGGTACATAGATTATAATAAATTCAAGTCTTCTAAATTTGCAGGACAGGCACACTATAGAGCAATAATTTTCCGCCTCATTGAACATTTTATTACTTTTTTTAAAGGTAAAAGTCAACTGTCAAATAAATCAGCTGACCTTCAGCTGTTCGTACTTAAATCAGGTTCTTGCTTCACTCTTCGCATTAGTGATGTGTAACTGTTTCGAGCCTGGCGTGATTTAAGACTCCAACATAATTATTGCCTGTTATGATGCAAATGAGTGATTCTTCAATCTGTTTGAAATCGCGCAATCATCACATGCCGACATTTTGTTTTATTACAACTTTGCAGATTATCATATAACATTTGCAGTGAATTACATTATTTTTAATTATTTTTTTCCCAGTTGAGGTTATTCCCCTTTCTCTGGTTTGAATGTACTTTTTTTTTCTTACGAATTTCCTTTTGTCCTTTAATACAAGTTATGCCTCATGTCCTTGAATGTGTCTCTAGGATAGGTTTGCAAAAACCGAACCATTTTTTACGGTATTATCCGTTACCAATCAGGAAAGAATAACAATCCTCTTTTGTTCTATGTGTAAGTTACTATATTAGCCATGATTTGCCTATTATTCATTTAGAGGACACTTTACACTTCTGTGTGGAGTTATCTCCGACATAATCATGATCAGGGTCATAACCAGCCTTAGATGCCTATTGTCGTGTAGTCCTCGTTTTTTATTTGAGTATTAACCCGTGATCAAATATATAGTGGGATTTTATTTTGATTGCGTTGTGTAAAAGTATTTTAGTACTAAATTTAACCACAGGTTCTGAGAAACTACAGACATAAGATATGAAACTAAAAGCTAAATTAACAGCATCCGAAACTAGCTTAATATAAAAAATATAAATTTATTATAATATATATACACCTATGTACATACAAAACTGATGCTAACTTTCATAAAATATGCTTTATCAACATCTTCTAAATTAATTCTGGCAATAATTTTTAATACTTAAATAATTGTGTAAATATAAGAGAGGACCTAATCTCAATTTCAAAATGTATGTAAAAGGGGGTTCCTTTCGTGAGTTAAAATAGTGTGCCCAGAACACTGCTGGTTGATGGGTAACTATGGATCTTTCGTCAGTCTGGTCAGGGGCTTCCTCCTGAGTTTTTGGGGTGCGGTCCTGCTATTTGATGCAGGAACTCTTCCTGTCAGACTTGGCTGGACTCTCGAACTCGTTTCGTCGGACTCCACTCTTCGTCTGGACTATCGAACACCTTCTGTCGGACTCTCTCCTCGTCTCGACTTCCGAACCTCTTCTGTCGGACTCCTGTCTTCGTCTCAACTGTTGAACACCTTCCGTCGGACTTGTCTAGTCTTCTCGACTCCCGAACCTCTTCTTCTCGACTATCGAACACCTTCACCTTTTCTTTTTTTCGATCTTTCTTATTTTATTAATTTCATCCTTGTTTCCTCTTCCTTCTTATCCTCCAATCGGGATAGTTGTAAAAATCCAATTGGTCTGCTTAAACCCCGCCTTGAGACCGCCAACGTGGAAAACCTTACCCCTTCTAATTGGGCACTGTCCCTTAGGGACTCATAAATACTCCACAAAGGTACATTCTTATTTAATGTCAAGTACGGAGACGGGATTCTAATCTGGGACTGGGATCAGAACCCCGTCCGAGACCACCGCACAAGACAACAATATTCGTTGAATATAAATATATGGTCCTCTGTCTTTTACAAAGATGTGATGAGGTCAGATTTAGATCCCGAGCATTTTACTTGTTGTATGAATGAATAAATTATATAACTGATCTAAATCGCCTCATCACACCTATGCGCAAGTTATTGTTTATTACAAGATTTCTTTATTATTCGTTTAAATGACTCTTGCACTTTTGTGTGGAGTTATGTTCGGCATAATTATAATGCAGTCCATAACCACACGAAGATACCAAACGCAAGTTATTATCAGCTACAAGATCTGTCTTTTATTCATTTAGATATCGTTTGCACTTTTTTGTCGAGTTTCTTTTGGCGTAACTATGATCAGTGTCATAACTATCCGAAGATGCCTATGTGGAAGTTATTTTCTGTTACGAGATTTGTATATTACTCGTTGGTCAGGACCATAACCAGCCGTCTCTTAGTCTTTAAAGAGGAAGGCAGAAACATAAATTTTAAGTGCCATGTAAATAGAGTTAGTTGGCCTTTACTGCACTAATTATTAAACATTAAATAAAATCATAAATGTTGATTATTATGATAAAATTACAGTTTTCATTGGTATACTGTAACGAATTCCGGTTACATTAAATTTCCAGTTACAGACTTATCTACTACCGTGAGAAAAAACAGCATAAGGTAGAAATAGCGAAAGAGCCTTTTGTGAGCACTTGAATTGAGCTCATCTTTACCCCGTGATAGGACGTTGTTTCGAGCAGAATATGATGCTGAATAGAGTATTGTTAACACCAAGAACCATCTCAATCATTCTGTCGGAGAAATTCATTAGGATGCTAGTGAGGTGTTTCCAGTGTCGGTTTCGATGGCATCCCGAAGAAAGAGTCTCATATGACAGAAATCCTCTATATTGTAAGGGAAGCAGTACTGTGTTCCTCTTTTTAACTCCAATGTTTGTCAAGAGACATCGATTAATGATGTCTTATAGATCGTCGAGATTGCTCTCGATTGCTGAGATCTCCCATTCCAGCAATGAGCTCCCATGAATTCCTTGGAACCTGCCTTACACCTGTCCGGCTAGCAGTTCAACAAAGCGGTTCCTCCCTACGTCATCAACCAGGTATCCGATCAGCTGAGATGGAAATTTTAAGGGCAGACTACGGTATAAAAAGACCAGAGTTCATGGCCCAAGGTGATTTTTTGACCGATCGAATCTCCTGTGAACTCATCGGCTGATAGCATGGAGAAAGCGACTGAAAGTGTCCTCCCTCCCTCCTTTTCTCTCTCCGTGTATGATATTCTGAGGAGTGAAGGCTAGGAAGACTGATTCCTGTACGATCATCATTTCATTGTAAATAGCATCCGGTGTTCATCTGTCTCTTCATCAGAACTTCAACATTTTGTGTTTCTAATAAAGATCTTTAGTCTGTTCGTAGGCCTCCGCTAGCCTTTTTGCAGCTCATTTAGAGTTGAGTACGCTACAATACTTTGTATGTAAAAACTTGAGAAAATATATGCAATTAATTTAGCAACGCATTAAAAGAGCAAGATGATACAAACCTTTAAAAATCCTTATCTTCAGTTTGATTTTTTTCGCTATTGTGCGTCCAAAATGTTCAAAGTGAGTAATGTTTTTCAACATTTCTAGATATTGCTTATTGAAGCGCTTCTCCTAAAACTGAATAAGCCGTTTTAAATGTTCCAAATTTTACGGAGTTACAGCTTGTGTAATGCAGTAATGTACTGTAGCGAAACAAGCAAACTTAATGCTGAAACATTGTACAAATTAAAAAAATTGTTTAATAAAAGCTTTGGATTTTTAAGAGATTTGGTACTCAGTCATGCTTCTAAATAATTGCTAAACATACGGAAAAAATGAAGCAACTACCTAACTAGAAATAAATTAAGCTGCATGTAGCTGCATGATGAAAAAATGCAGTTGCATGAAATGTAAATGCTGTTGTATGATTCAAAGCTTCTGAAAAATCCACTTTAAGGCTACAATGTATGTTCAGCTGTATAAAATCTACTTGAACTTTTGATATCTCAATTTTATTGAATGGTAAAATATTATGAGAATCAAAAATTAACCTTCACTAAAAATAGTGTTATAAGAATAATAATTGTTAAAATGACAATAAACTTTCAAAACTAGTATACTTTATTGACATTAATTCAAGATAAAATCTTAACATAATTTTATTGGATGGTAAAATATTATGAGAATCAAAAATTAACTTCCGCTAAAAATAGTGTTATAAGAATAATAATTGTTAAAATGACAATAAACTTTCAAAACTAGTATACTTTATTGACATTAATTCAAGATAAAATCTTAACATAATTTAATGAATGGTAAAATATTATGAGAATCAAAAATTAACATCCGCTAAAAATAGTGTTATAAGAATAATAATTGTTAAAATGACAATAAACTTTCAAAACTAGTATACTTTATTGACATTAATTCAAGATAAAATCTTAACATAATTTAATGAATGGTAAAATATTATGAGAATCAAAAATTAACTTCCGCTAAAAATAGTGTTATAAGAATAATAATTGTTAAAATGACAATAAACTTTCAAAACTAGTATACTTTATTGACATTAATTCAAGATAAAATCTTAACATAATTTTATTGAATGGTAAAATATTATGAGAATCAAAAATTAACTTCCGCTAAAAATAGTGTTATAAGAATAATAATTGTTAAAATGACAATAAACTTTCAAAACTAGTATACTTTATTGACATTAATTCAAGATAAAATCTTAACATAATTTTATTGAATGGTAAAATATTATGAGAATCAAAAATTAACTTCCGCTAAAAATAGTGTTATAAGAATAATAATTGTTAAAATGACAATAAACTTTCAAAACTAGTATACTTTATTGACATTAATTCAAGATAAAATCTTAACATAATTTTATTGAATGGTAAAATATTATGAGAATCAAAAATTAACTTCCGCTAAAAATAGTGTTATAAGAATAATAATTGTTAAAATGACAATAAACTTTCAAAACTAGTATACTTTATTGACATTAATTCAAGATAAAATCTTAACATAATTTTATTGAATGGTAAAATATTATGAGAATCAAAAATTAACTTCCGCTAAAAATAGTGTTATAAGAATAATAATTGTTAAAATGACAATAAACTTTCAAAACTAGTATACTTTATTGACATTAATTAAAGATAAAATCTTAACATAATTTTATTGAATGGTAAAATATTATGAGAATCAAAAATTAACTTCCGCTAAAAATAGTGTTATAAGAATAATAATTGTTAAAATGATAATAAACTTTCAAAACTAGTATACTTTATTGACATTAATTCAAGATAAAATCTTAACATAATTTTATTGAATGGTAAAATATTATGAGAATCAAAAATTAACTTCCGCTAAAAATAGTGTTATAAGAATAATAATTGTTAAAATGATAATAAACTTTCAAAACTAGTATACTTTATTGACATTAATTCAAGATAAAATCTTAACATAATTTAATGAATGGTAAAATATTATGAGAATCAAAAATTAACTTCCGCTAAAAATAGTGTTATAAGAATAATAATTGTTAAAATGACAATAAACTTTCAAAACTAGTATACTTTATTGACATTAATTCAAGATAAAATCTTAACATAATTTTATTGAATGGTAAAATATTATGAGAATCAAAAATTAACCTTCACTAAAAATAGTGTTATAAGAATAATAATTGTTAAAATGATAATAAACTTTCAAAACTAGTATACTTTATTGACATTAATTCAAGACAAAATCTTAACATAATTTTATTGAATGGTAAAATATTATGAGAATCAAAAATTAACTTCCGCTAAAAATAGTGTTATAAGAATAATAATTGTTAAAATGACAATAAACTTTCAAAACTAGTATACTTTATTGACATTAATTCAAGATAAAATCTTAACATAATTTTATTGGATGGTAAAATATTATGAGAATCAAAAATTAACTTCCGCTAAAAATAGTGTTATAAGAATAATAATTGTTAAAGTGACAATAAACTTTCAAAACTAGTATACTTTATTGACATTAATTCAAGATAAAATCTTAACATAATTTTATTGAATGGTAAAATATTATGAGAATCAAAAATTAACTTCCGCTAAAAATAGTGTTATAAGAATAATAATTGTTAAAATGACAATAAACTTTCAAAACTAGTATACTTTATTGACATTAATTCAAGATAAAATCTTAACATAATTTTATTGAATGGTAAAATATTATGAGAATCAAAAATTAACTTCCGCTAAAAATAGTGTTATAAGAATAATAATTGTTAAAATGACAATAAACTTTCAAAACTAGTATACTTTATTGACATTAATTCAAGATAAAATCTTAACATAATTTTATTGAATGGTAAAATATTATGAGAATCAAAAATTAACTTCCGCTAAAAATAGTGTGATAAGAATAATAATTGTTAAAATGACAATAAACTTTCAAAACTAGTATACTTTATTGACATTAATTCAAGACAAAATCTTAACATAATTTTATTGAATGGTAAAATATTATGAGAATCAAAAATTAACTTCCGCTAAAAATAGTGTTATAAGAATAATAATTGTTAAAATGACAATAAACTTTCAAAACTAGTATACTTTATTGACATTAATTCAAGATAAAATCTTAACATAATTTAATGAATGGTAAAATATTATGAGAATCAAAAATTAACTTCCGCTAAAAATAGTGTTATTATAAATATATAAATATATATATAGTTATATAATATAAACATAAATATATATAAAATATATAAAATATAAACTATATTATATATTATAAAATATATTATATATATATTTCTATATATATATATATATATATATATATATCTATATATAAATAAATAAAATATATAAAAAATATATATATGTATATATATATATAAATATATATATAAATATGTATATATATGTGTTTGTATGTGTGTGCGTGTACAATATAGCCAAATATATGCTAATAAAAATAAAATATGTAACGTTCATTAAATTTTATTTCTAGTTGGTTATGTAGGTCCAGATTATTATTATATATTCACACTAAACATTACACTCTATTTTAGATTTTGTTTCTAATTTTCATTATTTCAAGAATTTATATATATATATATATAATGTATATATGTAAATAATATAAACCTATATATAATATACATATATATAAATGATATATATATATATATATATATATAAATATATATATAAATATGTATATATATATATATATTATATATATATAAATATATATAAAATTTTATTTATATTATTATATATATATATATATATATATATATTATATATATATAAATACATGAATAAAATATTATTTAATAAATTTGTATTATAATTAATATAATATTAAAAAAGTTTATTTAAAATTTATTTCTAGTTAATATATTATATATCACACTAAAAATTTTACTATTTCTTTTTTTTAATTTTCTTATAATTTAAATTTTTATTGTAAAATTATAAATTATATTATTATAATAATTATTAATAATATATAAAATTTATATAAGATAAATAAAAAAATTTAAAAATATAATTTTATTTATAATAATTTTTTAAATAATAAATTTATAAAAAATATGTATAAAAAAAAAAATAAAAAATTATATTAAACATATAATATAAATACATATATAAAATATATTTTTATTTCATAATATTTTTAATTTTTTATAAATATATATCATGTAATAAAAAATTAAATCTTATATAGTTTATATATATTATAATTTTTCATAGGAAATAAATATATATATATTAAAAATTTATTAAATATATATAAAATTATAATAATATATAAATATATAAATATAAATAAATATATATAATATATATTTAAATAATATATATAAGATAAAAAATACATATTTTATTTATTATTTATAATAATTTAATGCTATTTATATTTATATTATATATTTATAAAATATTATATATATTATATATATATATATAATTATATATATATATATTTTATTATAATATAAATATTATTATAATATATATATGTATATATAATATATATAAATATTAATATATATATTTATATATATTATATATATATATATATATATATATAATATATATATATTATAAATAACATATAAATTATATATATATAAATATACATATATATACATATATATATATTATATTATATATATATATTAAATACATATATATAAATATAATATATAAAATACATATAATATATATATATATATACATATATAAATTTATATATAATATACATGTATATAAGTTAATATTGTTTTGTTATTAAAAAAGTAATAAATAGGCACTCAAAAAACCAATCAAGTGTATTATAATATTAAAGTCTGTACTTACCATATTAGAAAAAAGTACCCGATCCGAAACGGCCTATAGTAAAACAAAATACCAGCACATTTATTTCTCTCCCAACAAGTTGATAAGTGGATTAACGACCTGTTTTTTCCCCAGTCAGAATAAGGAGAGGCGCCGAGCGTTCCAAGAGACACATTGACTAATTTTTTTTCTTTATCAGCAGTGGTCTTTGGAGCCCACAACACCTACCTGTAGATAGCGACACTTCCTCGAAACAGAAAGACATTTTTATCTAGTCGAATCATCGAAAATTGGGCTCAATATTTAAACGAACAATTTCATAGCCTGTTCGGATGGAATCATTCAGTGTTGATAATTTCACTATTTCTGCGTTTTTCTGTTACAAGAAAAGTTGTAGTCTGTTATTTGTATCTTATTAATTTTCAAACTAGCATATAGCCCGTCTTATGACGGGATGAGTAAAATTTTTTATCTTCCAGAATTGTAAAATACTTTTGAGGCTTGTAAAAAAATGGTTTGTTTTTTTTTGATGAGAATTTTTTTTTTTTTTTTATGTTTTTTTTTTTTTTTTTTTTTTGTGTTTTTTTGTGTGTTTTTTTTTTTTACTTATATTGCAACAAAAATTAGTCCTGTTTATTTGGATCTTATTAATTTTCAAACTAGCATATACTTCTTATATTTAAAATATATTTAAAATTTTAATTATTCTTAAATAGTACCCTATGACAGAAAAAAATTTTATTTTTTATTAAAATTATCCTGCAACAAAAAATAATCGATGGTTAAATTTAAAATTATCACATATGTACCTTATCTATTATTTAATTTTTCTTTTTATTTAGTGAAATATAAATGCAGTTTAGAATAACATTGAATTTATTTAGTCAAACCGTGTGGTTATGTATAAAAAACAAACACGAAAACCAACAAACTTCTTAATTTTCAAAGATATATAACTTAAAAGCTAGATATTTATTATTCCTTGAAATAGACTCCTAGACTTTTATGAAAAGAATTTGTTGTTAATACCGATGATAAAATTTCCATTGAAACAAAAAATAATCGATGGTTAAATTTAAAATTAGCACATATGTACCTAATCTATTATTTAAGCCAAATATAAAAGAAAGTTATTTACCTAATATCTAAGTTCAGAGACAAAACGTATAAAAATAATGCAGACGATATTTAAATAATTTAAAATAAGAAATGATTAAATGAGATATTTAAAGGACTGACGTCATAATGTTAGAAAAGTGATATTTTTACTTATTAATTATGTGATAAATTGATAAATTTAATCGGATGCTATTACAGTGGGGCTTGATATAATGGCATTAAATGCTAAAAAAGGTGAGAATTGAGGATTTCGAACGTTTTATAGAAGACAGTATTTTTCTGTGTGATATGAAGCATATTTATATCAATTTTTTTTAGAATCGGATCGATATTTTAGGAGAAGATAAACTTTACTCGCTTTGAATTTTACTAACCCAAACTCATCAAGAATCCAATATGGATGCCGCTATCCAGTCCAGGTCCAACCACTTTATAAATTCGAGGACAGACGGACAGATAACTTAAGCTATATTGGAGATTTTTATAGATTTTCAGTAAATTTGCAGACACGAGAACATCAAAGACATATTTGTTATGATTTCAGGTTTTTTTAAAGCTGTCATCCAGAATGAAACTCTAATCGCTGTTTTCAATGCAGTGATAGTTCTGCGTGGCCTAAGCCTAGTAGAAGTAATTACACACATAAAATTCAGTGATTGGAATGTGTTTTAGGTAAACATTTTAGTTGGCAAACTTATTTATTGAAGAATAACATAAATCATCATCATAATATAATCACCAGGCTAATTATTGAAACTGTTGATCCCTGCATAATAATTCAATTCTCAGATTCAAATTGGACACAGCTACCTTCGTTGTTTTCTTATCCACATTCGGTCTCATAAGCCCTCTTGTAGCATTTTTATCAGGTCGAATCATCGAAAATTCTGCTCAATATTTAAACGAACAATTTCATAGTCTTTTCGAATGGAATTTTTCAGTGATCATAATTTCCGTATTTCTAAGTTTCTCTATTTCAAGAAAAGTTGTAGTCTGTCTTTTTTATCTCATAAATTTTTAATTTTCCAGAATTGTAAAGTACCCTATGAGCCAGGTAAAAATATTGTCTGTACTGTAGTCTAGTGTAGTCTATTTTAGACCAGTGTAGTGTAGTCTAGTGCAGTCTTATGTGGTCTAGTGTAGTGTAATTTTAATCTAGTGTACTCTATTATACTCTACTGTAGTCTAGTGTAGTGTAGTGTAGTGTAGTGCAGTCAAGTGTACTCTAGTGTTGTGTAGTGCAGTCAAGTGTAATCTAGTCTAGTGTAGTCTAGTGCAGTCTTATATAGTCTAGTGTAGTCTAGTGCGCTGTAATTTTAGTCTAGTGTAGTCTAGTGTAATCTATTATAGTTTAGTGTACTGTAGTGTAGTATAGTGTAGTCTAGTGTATTCTATTATAGTTTAGTGTATTGTAGTGTAGTATAATGTAGTCTAGTGTAGTCTAGTGTTGCTTAGTGATTAGTTTTTATATTAGAACTGCTATAAAACTATTACTATTACTATTATATCCTCCTATTATCATTATAACGACGATACTCAGAATGGTGATATTTCGACGACCATATTTCTTCGCATATATGGCGATACTAAGTTTAACTCGATTGGTATTTCCAATGCCCTGAAGATATTTCTGCAATTACTAAACTGCTGCTTCTATCATTGTAAATTATTCATCCAGATTTAGTTTATTAAACTGTAACAACGAGTTGTTACTCACAATTTTTATATTAGAACTGCTATAAAACTATTACTATTACTATTGTATCCTCCTATTATCATTACAACGACGGTATTCAGAATGGCGATATTTCGATGATATTTCTTCGCATATATGGTGATACTAAGTTTAACTCGATTGGTATTTCCAATGCCCTGAAGATATTTCTGCAATTACTAAACTGATGCTTCTGTCATTGTAAATTATTCATCCTGATTTAGTTTAGTTTATTCAGACAACGAGTTGTTGCTTACATAATTAACATAAGAACGGCTTTATGTCTCGCATTATGTAATTGATTAAGCTTAGTTGACTCGTATTGCCTACACCAGAAAGTAATAGGAGTGCTCAAAATTATGTTATTTGACAATCTTTTGTATTAAGGCTC
The DNA here is from genome assembly GCA_032207245.1 of Pardosa pseudoannulata. Lineage (NCBI taxonomy): Eukaryota > Metazoa > Arthropoda > Arachnida > Araneae > Lycosidae > Pardosa > Pardosa pseudoannulata. Next base: position 55,448,175 of record CM063509.1, read on the forward strand.
TAAATTAACTTATCAATCATTTTATGTCCGGAAGTTAAGGCTGTTCATCTCAACATTTCCGGGAACTTCGAATAACCCACTACCTTGGACTTCGGTGCACCTTTTTGACCGGAATTTAATATGCATTACATAAGTAACAGATACTCATGATTATATATTGTTATTTTTATGTACACACTGGTACTTTACTTTTTTATATATTATTAAATACTATTCCTTTTCACTTTTTATTATTATTACTTTTCTTTCATTTTTTCGATATTAGGAGTCAAGAGAGATCAGGCAATCAGCACTTAGAGATTGGTTTTCTTATGTTTTTAATATTTTTAATATTTTATTGTTCGTGTTGTAATGTTCTTGTTTCTTATTGTAGTTTTTTTTTTAAGTTTGTTACTATTTTATATTTTTGTAATTATTTACGGCTTCAATCTCATTGATCTGTGATGTATGGAAACCAATGATGTAGAATCAAGAGCTTCTGCAGTAAAAAAATTACTGTTATGCAATATAATATAATTATGCAATAGCGCATCTTTGTTATTAGAAAATTCTTATTTGTTATTAGAAAAAAATTTTAGAGGCTTATCAAAGTCTCCAATTATTCATGTTATATATATAAAATATAACCAGTAAAAGTATTCAAAACTTATAAAAGGTGTCTACTTCCTTCTTATAGAAGAAAATTTAAAATAATATAAATCTTAATTATAAAAAGTTGTATTTGCTATGAATATATCGCATTTCTTATTGTCATTAAAGCACAGGGCACGCCTTAGTCTGCTGTGTCCTTGAGTTTAATTTTTCATTTGGTTTAATTTTTCATAAAGTTTTTAGGTCTATAAAGACATCATCCATCCAAATCTCCTTGGCTGTACCTTTTGGCCAATAGCATATGGACCTCCAATGAAAGATCATTACCACTCAATTAATCTCACGATGTTCTCAAACTATGAGAGCGTGTATGCCTTTAGGATTTTTGCTATGTTTTCATGTTCCATAAACACTTCAGTTCATCAATATTTATTCTTCCAACAATTATTACTTTACTGCAAAGGACAGTAAAATATTCGAATATTTTTCTAAAAATCTCAAAACTTAGTAAATTATTTAAATTTTCGTGTGTCACAGTCCAATTATCACATTCATAAGTTACCACAGGAGGGATATTAGCAATGTAAATTTTTAGTTTAATTGCTCTCGAGGTCGAATAATTTTTCAACAGATGTTGATACAGGCAGAAACATCGGATCCTCTTCCGGATTCTGAAATCTATTTTCGATGAAACTATGTTTGAAGTGTTTATAAGCGAACCTACATAATATTAGCCATGTAATGACCAATAGTTTCCTTCTTTGAATCCATCACTAAATTTCCAACATATTGTAGCCATATTGCTCACCGGGTTATTTGGCATGTAACGGCCAATAGTTCCCTCTTTGGAATCCATCACTAAATGTCCCACATATTGTTATCATATTGCTCACAAGGTTATTATCCATGTACCAACCAATAGCTTACTACTTTGAATCCATCACTAAATTTCCCACACATTATAACCATATTGCTCACCAGGTTATTTGCCATGTAAAGACCAATAGTATCCTTCTTTGAATCCATCACTAAATGTTCCACATATTGTTACCATATTGCTCACCAGGTAATTTTCCATGTAACAACCAATAGTTTCCTTCTTTCAATCCATCACTAAATGTCCAACATATTCTTATCATATTGCTCAACAGGTTATTTTCCATGTAACGACCATTAGTTTCCTCCTTTGAATCCATCACTAAATTTCCCACATATTGTAACTAAATTGCTCACCAGGTTATTTGCCATGTAACGACCAATAGTTTCCTTCATTTAATCCATCACTAAATGTTCCACATATTGTTACCATATTGCTCACCAGGTTATTTTCCATGTAAAGACTAATAGTTTCTTTCTTTGAATCCATCACTAACTGTCCTACATATTGTTACCATATTGCTCACCAGGTTATTTTCCATGTAACGACTACTAGTTTCCTCCTTTGAATCCATCACTAAATTTCTCTCATATTGTTACCATATTGCTCACCAGGTTATTTTCCATGTAATGACCAATAGTTTTCTTCTTTGAATCCATCACTAAATCTTCCACATATTGTTAGGAAATAACATAGGATCCTTTTCAGGATTCTGAAATCAATTTTTGAAGAAAATATGTTTGAAGTGTTTATAAACGAACCTACATATTAGCCATGTAACGACCAAGTTTCTTTCTTTCAATCCATCACTAAATTCCCCACATATTGTAACCATATTGCTCACCATGTTATTTGGCATGTAACGACCAATAGTTTCCTCCTTTGAATCCGTCACTAAATTTCCCACATATTGTTACCATATTGCTCACAAGGTTATTATCCACGTAACAACCAATAACTTACTACTTTGAATCCATCACTAAATTTCCCTCATATTATAACCATATTGCTCACCAGGTTATTTTCCATGTAACGACCAATAGTTTCCTTCTTTGAATCCATCACTAAATGTCCAACATATTCTTACCATATTGCTCAACAGGTTATTTTCCATGTAACGACCACTAGTTTCCTCCTTTGAATCCATCACTAAATTCCCCACATACTGTAACCACATTGCTCACCAGGTTATTTGCCATGTAACGACCAATAGTTTCCTCCTTTTAATCCATCACTAAATTTTCCCCATATTGTAACCATATTGCTCACAAAGGTTATTTGCCTTGTAACGACCAATAGTTTCTTCCTTTGAATTCATCACTAAATTTCCAACATATTGTAACCATATTGCTCACCAGGTTATTTTCCATGTAACGACCACTAGTTTCATCCTTTGAATCCATCACTAAATGTCCCACATATTAATACCATACTGCTCACAAAGTTATTATCCACTTAACGACCAATAGCTTACTTCTTTGAATCAATCACTAAATTTCCACATATTGTTAACATATTGCTCACCAGGTTATGTTCCATGTAATGACCAATAATTTTCTTCTTTGAATCCATCACTAAATCTTGCCCATATTTTTAGGCAATAACATCGGATCTTGTTCAAGATTCTGAAATCAATTTTCGAAGAAACTATGTTTGAAGTGTTTATAAACGAACCCACATATTAGCCATGTAACGACCAAGTTTCCTTCTTTCCATCCATCACTAAATTCCCCACATATTGTAACCATATTGCTCACCAGGTTATTTGGCATGTAACGACCAATAGTTTCCTCCTTTGAATCCGTCACTAAATTTCCCACATATTGAAACCATATTGCTCACCAGGTTATTTGGCGTTTAACGACCAATAGTTTCCATCTTTGAATCCACCACTAAATGTTCCACATATTGTTACCATATTGCTCACCAGGTTATTTTCCATGTAACGACCACTAGTTTCCTCCTTTGAATCCATCACTAAATTCCCCACATATTGTAACTATATTGCTCACAAGGTTATTTGGCATGTAACGACCAATAGTTTCCTCCTTTGAATCCATCACTAAATATCCCACGTGTTGTAACCATATTGCTCACCAGGTTATTTGGCATGTAACGACCAATAGTTTCCTCCTTTGAATCACTAAATTTCCCACATATTGTAACCATATTGCTCACCAGGTTATTTTCCATGTAACGACCAATATTTTCCTCCTTTGAATCCATCACTAAATTTCCCACATATTGTAACCATATTGCAATTTAACAGAAATTGGAATAGAAAAATGTCTTGATTGTGATAAGATATCTAAAATTAGATATTTTGGGAAGCAATGCAAGCTTGTTTACTGTTATCGAA